>CM038218.1:11443608-11894605 GCA_021442155.1 Cymbidium sinense
TCAAGTTCGGTGTTGGAAGGACCATACTAGTTATTGGCTAAACTCAAAGAAATTAAAATCAAAAGATTTTCTATGTTCAAAATTTGGTGGGAAGAAGTCTTCCGATCTAAATGGCTTAACAAAATTCGGAAAGTTGATACAAGCTGGTTATCCGACCATGATTAGATTCTCTGTTGATTTGGAGAAATTAGGCGATTAAAAATATAGAAAGTCATAATCATTCTTTGGCGAGCTTCTACATCTTCTCGGATCACATAGATGCATTAGCGATGAAGGCGTCGTGTTGAAGATAATGATAGAGGCGGTATTAGAGCAACTGATGCATTCAACTATCTAACTGAGGTAGTTGGCAGTGTAGAGAATATCGGGTTCACAAAAAGAGATGCTTTCAATTTTATTTAGAAAGAGAAAAGATCGAGGATTGTGAATGGTGACATTAATGCATTAATCTGATTGTTTAAGGAAAAAGCGGCGGATGAGATGTTTGCATGGGATGTACAAGTTGATGAGTGGTTGCTTAGTAAGTTTTTTTTTTTAGCGTGCTAGGATAGAATATGATTATTTTGGGGATGTGATAATTTTTGATATAAGCTATCGACTCAATAAATATAATCTCATTTTTGCCCTCTTGTTGGAGTGAATCATCGGAAAAATTGTATTTGGAGTAGCCTTTTTATCAAAAGAGATTGAGTCATTCTCTAGCTATTTCTAAATATTTCTTAGGTTGATGAATTGACATCCTCTATAACAATTTTGATCAAGATCGGCGAAAGCTCAAAATTGTATTCGCATACTCATCATAGGTTGTGCCAATGGCATATTTCAAAGAAAGCTCCTTCCAAGGTTCATTGCTTTAATAGTAATAAGATAGTACTGGTATTTTATAAATGCATGAGTAAGTGTGACTCGGAGGAAGAGTTTAAAGAGGCAGTGCGCCATGCTAGAAGAAGGCAATTTGCATGATCATGCGTTGGAGCTTTATAAGATTAGATCAAGTGGTCCCGCATTGAGGATTCGTGGGCATCTTGTCATAGCGTAGTGAGTCCATGAACAATGTATATCACGGAATATCTAAACCAACAAGTTTGCTCACAGATTATTTCTTGGGGTTGGAAAAGGTTATGGAGACATGGCATCGGAATGAACATGGCGAAGACTTCAAGTGTAGCCAGTCATCGATTGTTCCTGTTGTTAAGACCAATCCAATTCTAAAACAAGCTGCTATGTTTTATACAAGAAAGGTTTACACTATGTTTGAAGAGGAATTTTTGCATGGAGTTGGAGGCTTTATGGCTAAGTCGAGATAACACCATGGAGTATTTGGTGAAACTTAGAGAATAAAATGCATCCAAAACATGGGTATGCATTTCGATAGGACTATCTAGAAGTAACTTGTACTTGCAAAAATTTGAAATGATGGGATTACTTTGTGCCCACTTGTATCGAGTTCTTAGTCGGAAGATGTTGTGCATTCGGATAAGTATCTTCTCATGCGATGGTCTACGAGCAAGAGGATATATTGATAGTGCATACAAAAAATTAAGAGATATGGCAACCTGAGATGGAAATGCTTACATTATTTTGGAACCACATAAGTCGATATGCATATCAAATAAGTGTCAGGGCAATAAGAGAGCTGAGAACTATATGCTTGGATCCCTAAAAAAACTATATGATGATGTCGACTCTATAATAAGTGAGAATTCTCCTCTAGCTGACAAAGCAGTTAAGAAGAAGAAGTCAACCACAACAGATAAGGGAAAAGACATCTTAAAGATCCAATTAAGCAACGTCAAGGGTGTTTCCAACTCGAGGCTTAAGGGATATTGGGAGAGATCCAAGAAAGCCAAGAGTAATTTTCTATTTATATTATTTTTTAGTATTTTAAATATTTCTTCAAACCCTTCTACTATTTTTGTTGCGAAACCTTGCGGTCGATAGTGTTCTTGAGCGTGTTTGTCAAGTTGCATCACCTTTCTCGTTATGCCGAGTATTTTTTGAGGTATGCAGAATATCACACATCGATCGTAAAAAAACCATTAACTAATGATGTTCGGCAAGAATTTAACTTGAGCTCCATCAATCATCGGTGAAGGTACACTAAGCTGATGATGGATATTATTTTAGGAAAATATTTTGATGCATGACATTATCCAATTTTGTGTTCTTCTATACAATCTTTTCTCCAATGCTTTAGAGTCCCAAACATGACTCTCTTTTAATGAACACCAAGATGTTTTGAGTATTTAGCTAGATTTTATCCTATTTGTAGCTCTTTAAGTAATAGTGATTGAGTTAATCCCCTACTAAGGACCTTGTATTCATTGGACTGTAGCAATAAATATGTGCAATAAATAATAGATCATTTATTGCCTTTTTTCTAGTTTATTTTGCCTGATTCTAGAAATAATGTTCATTACATTCTAGTTCAGGTAATTTAAAAGCTATTTGGATGATTTAGGTGTTTTTCTATTCGTATCTCTTTGGAGGATGATCATTTTGACCTTTTTCCGTTTATTTTGCCTTCTTATGCTTATATTTTAGAGCATTCCAATGGAAGCATTTGGAGGCGGTTGGATGGTTTCTGGTGCATTTTCTGTACCTCTTTGGAGTGTGAGATCATTTTTATTTTTCCGTTTATTTTGCCTATTTATTGAGATTATGTTTAGGAATTCCAATGGAAGCATTTAGAGTTTAGATGGTTTGTGTTATTTTACATCTTACTCTGTACCTCTAGAATTGATCATTTTGACCCTTTTTTCCAATTTATTGTCTTACTATGATTATGTTTAGGGCATTCCAATGGAAGCATTTGGAGATAGTTTGGATGATTTGGTGGTATTTTGCATGTACTCAGTACCTCTTTGGAGATCATTTTGACTTTTTTATTTTATTTTGCTTCTTATGTTTATGTTTAGGGCATTCCAATGGAAGCATTTGGAAGCATTTTGGATAATTTCTAGGTGGTATTTTGTATCTATACTCTGTGTACCTCTTTGGAGGGTATAGATCATTTTTTATCCTTTTTTCCAATTTATTTTGCCTATTTATTGAGATTATGTTTAGGGCATTCCAATGGAAGCATTTGGAGGCAGTTTGGATGATTTCTGGGTTGTATTTTGCATCTGTACTCTGTGTACCTCTTTAGAGGGTATAGATCATTTTTTACCTTTATTTCCAGTTTATTTTGCTTGTTAATTGAGATTATGTTTAGGGCATTCCAATGAAAGCATTTGGAGGCAGCTTGGATGATTTCTGGGTGGTATTTTGTATATGTACTCTGTGTACCTCTTTGGAAAGTACAGATCATTTTTGACCTTTTATTTCTAATTTATTGAGCCTACTTCTTATGATTGTGTTTAGGGTATTCCAATGGAAGCATTTGGAGGCATTTTGGATAGTTTTTGGGGGGTATTTTGCATCTGTACTCTGTGTACCTCTTTGGAGGGTACAAATCATTTTTTACCTTTATTTCCAGTTTATTTTGCCTGCTTCTTATGCTTTTGTTTACGGCATTCCAATGGAAGCTTTGGAAGCATTTTAGATAATTTGTGGTATTTTCATCTATTTTCTTTAATGAGATCATTTTGATTTTTCCATTATATTTTGCCGGTTTTGAGATTATGTTTAGGCATTCTAATGGAAGCATTTGGAGGTAGTTTGGATGGTTTATTTTATATCTCAGTGTACCTCTTTGGAGGTCAGATTTTTATTTCCGTTTATTTTTGCTTCTTATGCATATGTTTAGGGCATTCAGTGGAAGCATTTGGAAGCATTTTGATAGTTTGGTGGTATTTTGCATACTCTGCCTCTTTGGAGGGTATAGATTATTTTTGACCCTTTTTTCCAATTTATTTTGCCTACTTCTCATGCTTATGTTTAGGGCATTCTAGTGGAAGCATTTGGAGGCAGTTTTGATGGTCTCTGGTGGCTTTTTTGTATATGTACTCTGTGTACCTCTTTGAAGGATACAGATCATTTTTGACCCTTTTTTCCATTTATTTTGCCTGTTTATTGAGATTTTGTTTAGGGCATTTCAATGGAAGCATTTGGAGGCAGTTTGGATGGTTTTTGCGGAGTATTTTGTATTTGTACTCTATGTACCTCTTTGGAGAGTACAGATCATTTTTGACCCTTTTTTTCCAGTTTATTTTGCCTGTTTATTGAGATTATGTTTAGGGCATTCTAATGGAAGCATTTGGAGGCAGTTTGGATAGTTTCTGGGTGGTATTTTATATCTGTACCTTCTTGGTACATCACTCTGTTCTTTTTTAGGTGAGCATTAAGAGACTTTTTATTTATTTTCTTTGATTATGTTTAGGGCATTCCAAGAAAGCATTTGGAATTTGTTTGGATGGTTTGGAGGGTATTTTGCATCTGTACTCTCATAATATGATGACAAATTTAAAAAGCCTCTTAATCAATTGTATTTATAATATTTAGTAATTGAAAATAATTATTATATAATTAAATGTTAAAAGTTATCTGTTTCAGACAAGTTTCATTACAGATATAAAAGAATTAAATTTTGCATATTGCAATGCGACGAAAAAAAAAATACTTTTTTTAATAATAAATTAACTTATTTTGTTTTTGTTTCATCTAAATAAATAAATAAGTCGGTCGATAAGGTTCAAGTTAATATTCAACTTCATTTCACTCGACCATGAGCATACTAAGAATACTTATTAGCTAATTTTTTAAGCTTTATCTTCATAATAAAAAAAATAGCTAACAACAATCATAATCGTATTTTTTACATATCGATTAAAATTAAGCTTAAAATATCATGACTTTACAATCAAAAATTTACCACCAACCACAATAATTTTACAATAAAACTTTAAAAAAAAAATCCCTAATTAATCCTAATTTAATTTTATGCATTAATTTTATGCATTTTGGATAACATTTATTTTATGCATTTCTCATTAATTTTATGCATTACGCTCATAACAAAATGACCATACCATAAAAATGATTTTAAGTTAGAAGAGTATAGCCCCAAAACCAAATCCATAAGATAAAAATATGATTCTTTGGAGTAAAATATCATCCAGTATAATATTAATGAAATCAAATATATGAAAAAAAGAAGTTACAAAAGTAGAGTGAAATATCATCCCAGATCCATAAACGATCCATGCACTTCAACAAAAACAGCTAAGTCTTCGAAGCCACCAAACCGATGCATTATACTATTGTTCTCACTTTGGATTTTTAAGTCCCAAACAAAATGTAGCGTGGCGACTCTAAATATATTCATCTTCTTTGGCCAATCTGGTATCTGATTGGAGGTTTTCGATTCTTTTGTATTTGTAGACAAACATTTTGGTCGACACTATTTTTTGGTGTATCCCACTCACCATTTCAATTGGCCATTTTCTGGGATCACTCGTAAAAGACTGGCCAGCATCTTCAACAAGTAATTTGATCTGAATAGCCAGAAAAAAATCTCAATAAGTTGGCCCAGGAAAAAAAATAGTTAAGAAGGACCAAATTTCAGCTTTCTTACAATCTCGGGAAGAATGCTCTTATGGGTTGGTTTGGGTAATGAGTCATAAAAATACCCGACTTAATATCTAACCAGTGTCGTGTTGATTATCTACAACGGCGGTAAGATTAACACGATGCAGGTGACATCTTTGGATGAACATTTTGCTTTCGTCTTTAGGCGTGTCAGAAAAGAAGAGAATGATTATACATTATAGCTTTTATCTAAACAAACAAGAACTGAATCATAATACTCAACATTCCTGTGGGGTAACATACCCAATACAAGCATGAAATATACAAATAGAACCCACGGAAGAAGCTACTTCTTGATAAGAAGACATCAATGTGCATCGAGAGATATTGATCTCATTAACTCATGATCGATCTGCAATAATGATATTCCCAAAATCTTTGATCACACCGTGATAATATTTTAAAGTGAGCTTAATTAAATGAATAGGTTATTTTATGTATGAAGGAGGCGATTGAGGATTGACTTACTTATTCGAATGAGCAATATCGATCAGCATCGACTTAGGCAGCAAACTCGGATGAGAACTCATAACATGAAGTGCCTCGATGCAGAGTACGATGATGAAAGTTTGATGAAGAAATTCATCCTATGAATAAAGGATCGATCTCGAGATGATTCATACCTCCGATGCTCCTCCACCACGATAGTAGTCTGGAGTCATCAACCTGGCTCATCATCTTGAACCTATAAAAAAATTTAGTAAAATCTATTTCTATTATCTCAAATTTAAAAGAAAGTAACTTAATACCTCACGGCTCATCTTGAGTGGAGGCCACCACATCACTTATTCTTGCTTTGACTTCACGTGTGAAGGGGAAGTAACGACTTTTCTCTTTCTTGAGCTTTAACACCATGCTCAATCTTTGATTGGGTTTGAGGTATGGTGGTGGCCTCCAGAACTTCTCTACGGTCATTCCCCATGGGCTTCCCCCAGTCCAACTCACAAGCTCTGTGATAGCCTCCACAAGAGCTTCCTCTGACCCTCCTGGGGCTTTGCGTGGTAGCCTCCCAGGGGTACCCTCCACGGGAAGCTCTGTGGTAGCCTCTGAAGAGTTTCCCAGTGACCTCCATAGAACCTCCCACATTTGGGGTGGTAGGACCCTGCACGGAAGAACTTGATGACTCATAAATCAAGCTCATCCATCCTCATGTGTTGCATGAAAAGATGATCTTGTCTCTTTCAAGTCCTTGAAACACTGCAGTATCCTCTCCACCATAGTCTGGGGTAGTAGCTTGAGAGCTATCTTGGATGGGGGAGAATATCGAGGAGAGACATAAGGAGAGTCAATTGGGGTACTAATTGGACTTAAAATGGGACTGCTATCGGGCTCCACATGTGTAGGTGTTGGGCGGAGACCTTGGGAGGAAGGGTTCTCCTCTTAATATGTCCTCGAATGAAAGGCACGTGGTAAACCGATAAAAATGTGAAGACATACAACATAAATAAAGACATTCTTATATGAACTAAGTGATATTATTATATGTCACCCCAAACCAAGAAATGAAAGCATTTTTGGAAACTCTATTTTTACCCATCGCAGCATACGTGGCTTTGCAGATTCAGATGACGGGCTTATGATGCTTATGTGCTCAGCTGCCCATATCTACAATGAATATTTTAAATAGTAAACTTCAACACATTAAATTATCACACGGAGATATAAAACATACCATCAAGAGATGTAAACCGCCCTCAGGTGAATCTTTGATGCCATAACATCAAATTGGGAAACTAGAAAGTCCCAAATGGCCTCGCCCGGTTGTATTCAACAAATCTATCTATGTCATGGCAGGCAAAATTCGATGCCACCAATTGTGATATACAAAAATAGATTTGTGAAAAATGTATGCACAAATGTGCTATTGCAACGAGCCATCCATTCTCAAGTTGATTCTTGTGGTCACGATGTGACGGCGGGGATTTCTGCCATAAGACCTTCTCCCCTCTATTTGACATCCCTATCATCAATGCAACTTCATCGAGGGTGAAAGGAATGTACTGCCCACCCAACAAGAAAGCTTGCTTTTCTATGTCCCATCAAGACAGGATTGATGTAATGGCAACTGAGTCTTGCTTAATTCCGTGGAGTCTAATGAATTGATGGAGATGAAGCCTCTTTAAAATATCGGTGGCTTGTAAAGCGTCTTGTAATATTATTTCGTTCTGGTAGACTCTCGAAGTTATCCTTTTCCAAGACAAGATAAACTTCAAAAGAAAAGTCGATGGGTCAAAAAATATGTACCTCAAAGGAGGTACAGATGCAGATAAATATCACCCGAAACCATCAAAGCCCTCAAATGCTTCCATTGGAATGCCCTAAATATAATCTCAATAAACAAGCAAAATAAACTAGAAAAAAAGGGTCAAAAATGATCTGTACCCCCCAAAGAGGTACAAAGAGTACAGATGCAAATACCACCCAGAAACCATCCAAACTGCCTCCAAATGCTTCCATTGGAATGCCTAAACATAAGCATAAGAAGTAGGCAAAATAAAAAAAAATGTACCCTCAAAGAGGTACCTGAAATCTGCAAAAATACCCCGAAACCATTGAACTTCCTCCAAATGCTTCCATTGGAATGCCTAAATATAATCTCATAAGCGCAAAATAAAATAAAAAAAGGTCAAAAATGATCACCCTCAAAGAGATATCTGATCTGGTCTAATACCAGAAACCATCATCCAAATGCTTCTAGAATGCCAAATATAATCTCAATAAAGCAGGCAAAATAAATGGAATAAAAGGTCAAAATGATATGTACCCTCAAAGGTACAGAGTATAGATAAAATACCAGAAATCATCACTCCAAATGCTTCCATTGAATTACTAAACATAATCTCAAACAGGCAAAATAAATGGAAAAAAGGTCAAAATAATCTCCAAAGAGGGTGAGTAGATGCAAAATACCACCAAAACTATCAAGCGCCTCCAAATGCTTCCATTGGAATGTCCTAAAATAATAAACAAGCAAAATAAAGCGGAAAGAAAGGGTCAAAATGATCTGTACCCTCAAAGAGGTACTGAATAATACCAAAACTATCCAAACTCAAATGCTTCCATTGGAATGCCTAAATATAAGCATAAAGTAGGCAAAATAAAGGAAAAAGGTCAAAATGATCGTACCCCAAAGAGGTACATAGAGTGAATCTGACCACCAGAAACCATCAAGCGCCTCCAAATGCTTCCATTGGAATGCCCTAATCTCAATAAATAAGCAAAATAAACTAGAAAAAAAGGGTCAAAATGTACCCTCAAAGAGGTACGTACTGAGATGTAAAATACCACCCAGAAACTATCCAAACTGCCTCCAAATGCTTTCATTGGAATGCCCTAAATATAATCATAAGAAGTTGGCAAAATAAATTAAAAAAAAGGTCAAAAATCGTACCCTCAAAGAGGTACATGAGTCTGATGCAAAATACCAAGAGACCATCAAACATCCAAATACTTCCAGGAATGCTAAACATAAGCATAAGTAGGCAAAATAAAGCGGAAAAAAGTCAAAATGATACCCTCAAAGAGGTACCAGATCAGATGTAAAATACCACCCAGAAACTATCAAAATGCTTCCAATGGAATGACCTAATAAGCATAAGTGCAAAATAAAGCGGAAATAAAGGTCAAAATGATGTACCCTCAAAGAGAGTCTGAATATAAAATACCACCAGAAACCATCCAAGCGCCCAAATGCTTCCATTAGAATGCCTAAACATAAGCATAAAGCAGACAAAATAAAGCTGAAAAAAGGTCAAAATGATCGTACCCTCAAGGATAAATCTGAGAGAATGCAAAATATCACCCAGAAATCTTCCAAACTGCCTCCAAATGCTTCCATTGGAATGCCCTAAACATAATCTCAATAAACAGGCAAAATAAACTAGAAAAATGGTCAAAATGATTTGTACCCTCTAAAGAGGTACACAGAGTACAGATACAAAATACCACCCAGAAACTATCCAAAATGCTTCCAAATGCTTCCATTGGAATGCCCTAAACATAAGCATAAGAAGCAGGCAAAATAAACTGGAAATAAAGGTAAAAAATGATCTGTACCCTCAAAGATGCAATCTGATAAAATACCCCACTATCCAAAATGCCTCCATTATTCCCTAAACACAATCATAGAAGTTGGCACAATAAAGCTGGAAAAAAGGTCAAAATGATATGTACCCTCCAAAGAATAGTATGTAAATACCACCGAAACCATCCAAGCGCCTCCAAATGCTTCCATTGGAATGCCCTAAACATAAGCATAAGAAGTAGGCAAAATAAACTAGAAAAAAAAGTCAAAAATGATTTGTACCCTCCAAAGAGGTACACAGAGTACAGATGCAAAATACCTCCCAGAAACTATTCAAACTGCCTCCAAATGCTTCCATTGGAATGCCCAAACTATAATCTCAATAAACAGGCAAAATAAAAAAAAGGTCAAAATGATCTCCCTCCAAAGAGGTATACATAGTATCTGGATGCAAATACCACCAAACCATCCAAAGCGCCTCCAAATGCTTCCAATACACATAATCTCAATAAGCTAAATGGAATAAAAGGTCAAAATGATATGTACCCTCAAGGAGGTACACAGTATAGATACAAAATACCAAATCATCCAAATGCTTCCATTGGAATGCCCTAAACATAATCTCAAATGGCAAAATAAGAAAAAAAGGTCAAAATAATCACTCAAAGAGGTACAGAGTATACACTAAAAAACTATCCAAAGCGCCTCCAAATGCTTCCATTGGAATGCCCTAAATATAATCTCAATAAAGGTAAAATAAAGCGGAAAAAAGGGTCAAAATGATGTACCCTCCAAAGAGGTACATAGAATTACAAATGAAAATAACTATCCAAATTGCCTCCAAATGCCTATTGGAATGCCCTAAACATAAGCATAAGTAGGCAAAATAAAGCTGAAAAGGTCAAAATGATCTCAAAGAGGTACTGAGTAATGCAAATACCAGAAACCATCCAAAGCTCAAATGCTTTCATTGGAATGCCCTAAACATAATCTCAATAAATAGGCAAAATAAACTAGAAAAAAAGGGTCAAAAATGATGTGTACCCTCCAAAGAGGTACACAGAGTACAGATGTAAAATACCACCCAGAAACTATCCAAACTGCCTCCAAATGCTTTCATTGGAATGCCCTAAATATAATCATAAGAAGTTGGCAAAATAAATTAAAAAAGGTCAAAATGATCACCCTCAAGAGGTACATAGAGAATCTGATGCACCACCAGAGACCATCCAAAGCGCCTCCAAATACTTCCATGGAATGCCCTAAACATAAGCATAAGAAGTAGGCAAAATAAAGCGGAAAAAGGGTCAAAATGATCACACCCCTCAGAGGTACCTGAGTATAGATGTAAAATACCACCCAGAAATTATCCAAAATGCTTCCAATGGAATGACTAAACATAAGCAAGAAGCAAAATAAACTGAAATAAAGGTCAAAATGATCTGTACCCTCAAAGAGGTACAATCTGAGATATAAAATACCACCCAAACCATCCAAAGCCTCCAAATGCTTCCATTAGAATGCCTAAACATAAGCATAAGAAGCAAAATAAACGAAAAAAAGGTCAAAATGATCTGTACCCTCAAGGAGGTACATAGAGTCTGATCAATCTGTGAAATATTCCAAGCTTCCAAATGCTTGGAATGCCCTAAACATAATCTCAATAATGCAAAATAAACTGGAAAAATGGTCAAAAATGATCGTCCAAAGAGGTACAACTGAATACAAAATACCATCTAGAAATCATCCAAATGCTTCCAAATGTGATTGGAATGCCCTAAACATAAGCATAAGAAAAGGGCAAAATAAAGCGGAAATAAGGTAAAATGATCTGTACCCTCAAAGAGGTACAGAATCTGATACAAAATACCCCCCGAAACTATCCAAAATGCCTCCAAATGCTTCCATTGGAATACACAACATTCGAAGTTGGCACAATAAACCTGGAAAAAAGGTCAAAATGATCAGTACCCTCAAAGAGATACAGTCTGAGATGTAAAATACCCCGAAACCATCCAAAGCGCCTCCAAATGCTTCCATTGGAATGCCCTAAACATAATCTCAATTAACAGGCAAAATAAACTAGAAATAAAGGTCAAAAATGATCTGTACCCTCCAAAGAGGTACACAAAGTACAGATGCAAAATACCACCTAGAAACCATCCAAACTGCCATCAAATTTCTTACATTTGAATATAATGAACATAATCTCTAGAAACAGGCTAAAAAAACTGGAAAAAAAAACCCTAAATGTTATGTACCCGAGATGAGATCTGATACAAAATAACATATAAAAAAGCTACCAATCTTTCCTGACGGTGAAAGAAGAGTAAACCCTAAATTCATTCAAGTTCGGGAATGCATGTGTAAATACCTCATGTAGTCACCTACAATACCTCAATTTTTGATTTGCTATATCACTAAGTGAAGGCCGGATGTGTGCCGATCGAGAGCGGGAGCTAAGCTGAGAAAAAATCCTTCGTCGAAAGAAAGCCCTAAACTGTTCTGTGACGAGGAATGTCGAACGTCGGTAATGTTTCTCATTCTTCTTCTCTCGCTTTTTGAATGAAAGCGGGGTCGGTCGGGAAATGTCTTTCTGACATCGTGAATCGCCTCGGCTTTGGGTCGGCGGGGATTTCTGGCATCCGTTATATTCATCCGTTAATCGGGAAAAAAAGCGGGACCACCGGTATGGATTGAGTCCACGTAAAGCTATGTGCGGACTCAGGACGTAATATTTTCTCCTTTGCATGGCTCTTTTGTGCAAACCGAACGGGGGATAAACGTTAAAAAAAAAAACTCTTTTTCTATAGTCTTTCATTTTTTCTCTGTGGCGTCTCTCTCTCTCCGCTTTCAATGGCAGCTTATCCACAGTGCTCCGGTTATCCTTACGGCGCGTCGCCGACAAATCCAAGCAGATCGGCTCCGCCACAACCATACGGAGCCGCACCTCATCAACCTTATGGCGCTGCACCGTCGCAGCAGTAACCAGTTACGGCAGTTCCCAACCATCGGCGTCTTCTCCTCCTGTGCCCGCTCCAAAGATGAAGTCGCTGTGGTTGTTCTTCTCGTTCTCTTGCGTCTCCCAAAACGGAGAACAAGCATCAGATGACATTGCCGTGGAACCTGGGAAGGTCTTGGACATCGAGCTCTGTCAGTTGTATCACGGTTTGGCTGCATCAGCGACGCCGAAGTGCGTATGTGCTCCGACGACCCATGCCGGCTCGTTCAAGTGCCAACTCCACCAGATTATTTTGTGATGATTTTGCGTGAAACGAGAATGAATCAACTCTTGAAATATCATCCTGTAGAGACAGCACAGCTTAATGAATACAATCCACTGGATCTGTTCTCTGGATCTAGAGAGCAGATAAACAAAGCCACGGCCGCTACCTCACCGCCTCCGCCATGTTCCGTGGCAGGATGAACACCATGGAGGTCGACGAGCAGACGATCAACGTGTAGATTGAGAACTCGTCCTACTTCGTCGAGTGGATCCCAACAACGTGAAGTCAAGCGTCTACGACATCCTGCCGAAGGGCCTCGCCACGACATCCACCCTTGTCGACAACTCCACGTCGATACAGGTGATGTTCAAGAGGGTCAGCGAACAGTTCACCGCCTGTTCAAGGGGAAAGCTTTCCTGCATGGGTATACTGGTGAGGGCCTCGAGATCAGATCCCGCAATTTGTACCCTGCAAGACCACGGCATCTTGTGCAAATTGCACAAGATCCCACAATTTGTATCCTGCAAAACAGTGATCATTATCAGTTAATAACCTCACAACATCGGAGGAAGAAGACACGCAATGCATGGCATAAGCCTCGGGATCAGTGTCAAGCAGAATGGCTTGAGAATTATTTAATACGGGCAATGTATATGTAATAAATAAACTCAGAAAATCAGAGATGCTAAGACAAGGCCAGGTCAAACATGTAAGAGTTGAGAGAAACATTCTTGCCGAGTAACAACAAGATGACTTTGCTTATGCGTAAGGATATATTGACCTACAATGAGGTCAGATTTTATGTGAAAGAGGTTGTTCTTGCTATTGAATTTATTGGATAAATTTTTAAACTAAACACCTTCAAAATTTTAATTAGCAAAATAGGCTTAAAAAATTTTTAAAATAGTCGCAATCATTTAGCTCCCAAGCAGGCGATTTTATTTTTTTAAAATTTTTTTAAATTCTGATATTTTGATTATACCAAAGTCATCCGTTGTTGTAATTCAGCGAGCTTAGTATCGTTGGAATCGGAATGAAATTCCCCACGACTTTAATGTTGACCAGAAAATGTGATTGTGTCCCTTTGTATAGCAGATTTCATATTTTCTATTGAATATTGCGACCAACCGCGATATTATGGACGTATCGGAGTCATTATCTACTTCTCCAAAATTTTTAAAGTCTGACAGTTCAATACCAATAAGATAAATGGTGAAACATAGATAAACTAGAAATAATGCAATTTAGTTAAACTGAAAATATGTAACATAGATAAATGGTGTCACGACAATAATAGACTGTACAACAAGCTATCAAATGATCTACAACTACACCCGACAACTGAGGACATCTAACGACGGCGGTACGTGGTGGAAGGTATCTGTGTAAGTGTAAGACGGTCTCATGAGATGGTCTTTGTCATGTGCACTTAGTCTTTCGGTGTGCAGTATCATCGAGGGGTGTAACATTGGCTATCTCCTGTGATGGTCCTGGCTGAAAAGGGACAGTGGGGTACACTGCGGGCATCTGCGGCATGTACATCGCTGGGTGAGGGTACATAGGAGAGCCCGCCATGATGAAATGGGGAACATGGCTTCCTAATAGAGTGCAGGAGTGGTGTGCCATATGGGTAACTGTATGAACCGACATATGGTATAGACGATGGAACTGCGTCAAATCCCTACAAGGTATGTGGTCGTGAAGGCGAAGGTCTTTGAGGAACTAGCATCATCTGTATCTCTGTATCTGCTATCTGATATGTGCATGTCCTTACGTAGTTTCCTGCATATCTCCTCATAGGTATTGATGGAATGCTGAAAATCAGTGTCTAAGTCTCTCCCAAAGTAAGGTTGGAAAATATCTAGTGTGTCCAAGATATGCTCCCGCTGTAGAGGCATGTGTATAATTTAGTTTGCATAACATATAAATATTTGATTAGCACATAATTTTTCGATTACCTGTGATCTATCTCCAGGAGCTCGAGGATAGTAAGTGGTAGACGGGATGGTCGGAGCCCTAAACATATACAACGAGACCCAGGATCGATACCACCTCATGTCTGCTCATTCGGGTCAGCGGAGGTGGAACGCATCTACAGCAACAACTGAAGAATGTATGGCCTCCACTGTGCTATGTAACCCTGTTGGTACTGAACCCAATCAACGTCAGCCTTCCTCTGACCATCGACGTGATGAAATGAAAGATCTATAGGCTCCACGTCGACCCTAGGTGAAAGACCAAAATGTTGTACCACTCAATTCTCTTCCAGCTGATCAATGGTACTCGAGCAATCCAAATGTCGCTCCCGCCAAAGACATCTGCATTTCTCTGTTGGTAAACTCCCATACCACCTACAACATCATATTAAAATTATATGTCATAAGTAAGATTAGAGCAGTAAAAATATGAATCAAATGTGAACTTACTCATATTGACTCTGCAGCAAACCATCAAGTTCATCTCTGTACACTCTAACATGAGCAGGTGTCATCACCCTCAGGTAACTCTCATTCCACTTGCAACCAATGCTCAGACCATCCAACTCTGCTAGAAAGGGTACCTGCAATGTGGGTCGGTGAACATGTATATGCTCCCACGACCAGACCTGGGGTAGATGCATACATCCTGCCATGTTCATCCACTTTGGCCTAGTTGCTTCATTCAACTCTCTATATAGGTGTGCTAATACAACTGCTCTAATGGAGTACCTGCTAATCAAGCTCAAATCATCTAGTAGAGGTAAAATCAGATGTATCTCCGACCCGCGTATCGAGGCATGAGGAAGCGACCAATGGTGAATAGTATATGCCTAAGGTGCATCAGAAAGTCCTCATCTGATAGATCCAAATATGAATCCCTATAAAATATCCATCGCAACCAGCGTAAAGGCAAGCAAGTCCCGGCGTGCGCCTGCCCCATGTGAAATGTGGATGTAAGATGTGGCTGTCTAGGATCGTGGTATAACACATCAGGCTCTGAATATCTTTCGATCAGCTCATTGCAACAATCAGGCCAAGATAGCCATCGTCTTCCCTCCCCAATCACTGTCGGTCCTATAATAGGAGTTCCATCAATCCGTAAGCCTAGAATCATGGTCACGTCACGCAATGTAGCATCATCACCGCCAAATGAAATGTGTTTGTCAGGTGACCGGCTCTAAGGCATGGCGGTGGTGATCAAGTGAGATCTTTATGACATGAAACCGGCCAGGCATCGGTCCATTCATAAACTGTGGGCAATCTACAGGCCACTCTCTGAACATCAGAAGGTGCGACACTGCCTCAAGAATGCTCGTCTGCACAAGATGAATTGTTTATTTCATCAAAATGACATTTTCGATATAGTAGTTATAAAATATAATCAAACTATCAAATCGAGATGCACCCATATCGTCATGCAAAACGCTATCTTGGGTGGACCTCGGTGCGAGCGTAGTCTGAGAGGCTCATCGTCGGCGTCTGACGTCGGCACCTCCTTCCTCAGATGCCATGTAACATGTCAAGCAAATGACTATGGAAAGTGCATGTTAGTAACCTGAAATAGTACTTAACAAACAATAGTAACAAAAATACCAATAAAAGTAAAGTACAATCTGACATGGTATCAAAAATAAAGATTCCCACAACAATACAAAAAAATAGTAAAGAAGGGTCAAACTACATGTTCATATCAAGAAGACTAAGTACAGAAAGAAACCAACTAGCATCATGAAGGTAGTATTCTGCTATAAAACATGAATAAAAAATTAAATCAGAAGATCAGGATCCCAACATTAATAAAACAGGAAAACAGTCCTTAATACATTTTCATATCCAAGAAGACTAAGTGCAGAAATGAACAATAATAGTAGAAAAACATGCAATTTCACACAAGAGCAGAAGAAAACAACAGTCTAACATAAGAGATTGTCCATCTCCTAGAAAACAACATTCTAACAACATTAAGGTCACCTCTGTGGACAAGTAGTTCTGTTATACCCAGAATTTTTGCATAGCCCACATATTCTGCTACTGCGCTACACGTTCTCATCCATTATGTTGGTATAGCACCGAGTCCTAGGCCTGCCAGTCTGTCATCTAACATTTGATGGAGATAGTTCAATTGTATGATGACCCGATAAAAATGGTGACCAGTCAGTGTGATCGGGAATAACATGAAATTGACCTTCATATGTGCTGTGGTACATCTGTAGAGTATAGTATGGAGAAACATATTCAGAATGATTCAAATGATGTTGTCCCAACACAACAATGACATGTAGACATGAAATGTGCAGTAACTGAGGCTGCCTGCATGTACAAGTCCACCGAGCTTGCTCTTGTAACTCAACCTTATATGACACCGAGGACATTGTGAACACCTAGAATTCAGTTAAATTTATTTTTGTAGGATCTGAGCATCTTCTAGCTTTACGCTCATTTTGTTGTAATTGACCTTTGACATGAGGAGCAAATATAGAATCATTCGACCGGATAAGATCAGAAGCTATCTCTAGGCGTTTGGTAAACATTGCAATAAGATTGTAGAAAATTGATGTAATTAAAGCCTGAATTGGCAATCCACGTGCCCTCTTCAGCACACCGTTGAAACACTCTGATGCGTTAGTGGTCATTGTGTTGTAACGGTACCCGCCATCATGACTTAATGCCCACTTCTCCACATCTCTTGCAAGCAGCCACTCAGCCGCCTTTGGTTTAATATTTCTTATTTTTGTAATGTAACATGTGAATATGTGAATGTCAGAAGTATTGCCTGCCACATACATCTTCTGGCACACAAACTCAGCATCTGCAATTCCCATAGTTCTGCATGCCTTTTTGAAATTTTCTCTGAGATGGCATAAACAGTGGCGGTGTTTAGCCCAAGGGAAAATTTCACGACATCCACGCACTAAGCCAGAATGTCGGTCAGATATAATGCACAAATCGAGCCTAGTGCATGTAAATGGAATCAACTCCTGCAATGACATGATAAACCAACTCCAGGACTCGTTGGATTCTACTTCTACAATTACAAATGCTAGAGAGTACAAACCATTGTTGGCATCAATATCAATAGCAGTTAGTAGAGTACATATGTACTTCCCCAAGAGAAAAGACCCATCAAGACTTAGGACCGGTCTACAGAATTTTTAACCTGCTATAGAAGGTCCAAATGACCAAAAAATGCGCTGAAAATGATCAGATTCACTTAAGTGAATGAGATACACTGTGCCAGGCATAACCGCACACACAACAGCCATGAAGTGATCCAGTAAATGATATGAGTCTTCTCAACTGCCAAATATAGCTTGTATAGCCTTTCTGCGTGCATCCTAGGCTTTCATGTAGGACACTTTAAAGTTAAAATTTGATTCCATACGACCTATAATTTTCCTGAGTTTCAAATCCAACTGACATCTAATGACTGGTTATATATAGTGGCTAATAAAATGTGAGGTGCACTATTTATGTCCGCTGCTCAATATTGAATGAGAACATGTGTGTGGTCCTATCATACTGGAAATCACCCAAGCTCCACCTAGCCTCTTGCTCGCTCGAGCATGTAAACGCCACAAACATGGCCTACTGGAATGACTGCTATGAATGGAAAGTATAGTGAATCGTGTCTTATTAGAATAAGAAGTTACATATTCCACATTATTATTATTGACCAACCCTGAATAGTAAATTTAAGGTGCCTCTTATCATGGAAACACATTCCTTCTTGTAGGTCTGCTGGAATGAAATTATCCTGTAGAAAAATAGAATATGTTGGGAGGCCATCAAAGTTCAGTTCTTCATCCCATTCTTGTACTGATTGATAAGCCTGAATGTAGTCATTATTGTTGAACATGTGTTCTTCGACAGTGACTATTTTATTTGAGTAATCACTCAGTAACTGACTGTTTCCAGTATTTGGATGTTATTGTTCTCCAATATCACCTTCACTGTCATCTGTGTCTGAACTCATTACGCTAGGCATTATTTTATAGCCGTCAACTTCTGTTTGTATAAGAGACACGATCTCTACGATATTCACCTATACTTACAGTTGAACAATATGATGAACATGCAGAGATGCATCGTCTCTATCATCGTCGCTTATTTGAATATAATATCTAAGACTAAAGTGAGAAATATTACTCAGATAATCAGTTTATGGAACTTACCAATGATATGCTTCAGTTGGCTGAAATTCAGCTTCAGTATAGTTATGATTTTCGGTATCATCCGCTGGTTTCAACTCAATTTTGACGTATACAATAACAGGTTGTACATCCGCTGCATTAATGACTGACTCACATACTTCATCATCATTTAATGGTGTAGCAATGAAATTGGCACCAACAGAAAATCTATATATGAGATTAATCCTAAATCGTGTTGAATCAACTTTTAGTGACCGCATGATTCGATTCTGTACGCTGCTAAAATCAGCCCGGTTTGAAATTAATATAGGACGATTCTTTCCGCCGTATGAGGAAGAAATCGTCACTAACATTAAGTTGGCTGCCATAATACAATACCAAGCGTACTTATAGAACTCATATTTGAGTCAAATATGTATGTATCGGGCAGAATCACACACTGTTTAAATTAGCTAGATTCATGAATACTACATGAATTTGTTATAATGATGAAAATAATTTATTGCAGGAGCGTAATCTAGATAGTGGTACCGATGAACTTAAAGAATGGTACTTAGAAGCATCATGGGTCAAACAGATGTTTACTTAATCGCAATTACACTATATGCAACCCTAAAATAACTATTCATATATATGATAACACACACAAATCGACCTAAAACTAAACATTCACATAATATATGTGATAACACACAAAATCAACATCATATTTATATAATCTTCATTTTACAAAAAAACCAAGACTCTAAGAAAATACGATAATTCACATTAGCATGAAATTAACCTAAAACTAGTTACTCATATAATGCTCAATGATAACTTCAAAACACATCATATATTGTTATCTCACATACCTTGAAACTTTATTATAAGTAGAAAAGAGCTAAAGGCTAGTATACATATCCTTAATGACTTGAATATGCTCCATGTGTTTGGACACAAGTAATAGATCTAGTATACATATCACAATGACTTGAATATGCAATATCAATTCCTCTCTTTTCTACAACTCACAAAATACTTCTCTTGAAACTTTATCACATGCTTTCTCTAAATCAACAAATATCATATTTAGGTCCTCAAACTACCTCTATATTATTCCATCAAACCTATTAACAAATGTATTGCATACATAGTAAAGAAATCCATAACATAAAGCTAAAAAAGATAAAGGCTTAAAACCAATCCATTAGCATATTTGTCATTTTACAAAAAAAAAAAGTCAAACAACACAAAAAATACCTACATTACAAATACCACAAATATCTAATCCTTGATTTAATCTAATCCTTGATGTAATCCATTAAAAAACAAAAAACTTTAAACATTCACATACAAATATCTAAAATCCCTAAAAAAATACATAAAATACCTAAAATCCACATTACATTTGCCTAATAACATCATAAAGTACAATAAATACAAATCACATTCACATATTATTCATTAAATTTTTTTAAAAAAAATAGCAAAAAAAAATGAACATTTTTTTCAGTGATCAGGATCCGGAGCTGGCGTTAAGCGGCCTGCCGGATGACTGGCCGATTTTACAATATGGCCGGCGAAGGAAATCCGGCGGTTGGGCGGCGGCATTATAATGCAAAAAAATTTAGCAGGCGATTAATTATGTACATGTCTGCAGTCGGTGCTAAAGCTATGCCTATTTTGAAATTTTTTTTAAGCCTATTTCACTTATTAAGGTTTTAGAGGTGCTTAGTTTAAAAATTAAGCCAAATCCATTCACAAGCACAACTACATTCACAGAGATATCAAATATCAAATCTGATAATAAAGAGACGACATGATGACTGGCTTCTTAGAAGATGAAAAAGGGTTATCAACTCTGAAACAAACACAACAAGAACGATTACAACACAGGCAACGGAATAGAAGAATGCAGGTTTCAAGACCTCACTAAAGCCCATTAGGGCATAATGGGTGTATGAAGATGGTTGTAGTATCACAAAATATCACTCACTATGCTCATCAGGGCGTGCCGAGTAAACCAAAATCATCAGATGTGGCACCCTTATGCCAAAATGTTATCAAAATTCAGACTATTTGCATGTATATATTATCTTTTATGCAGGTTTGAAGATCTCGTTGTGCTCAGCAGGGCACGACGAGATGAAAAAATAGGATGTGGTGTCAAGACACCTTCTTCACACGTGAGTAAGTCCAGATTGTTAGATGTCGCTTCCCTAGATGAAATGTTGCCAAAATTTTATCTAATTTCCAGACTTAGAAAAAAAGAGGGGGGGGGATGAATATATATTGCATTTATCTTATTGCAGGTTTGAAGGCCTCGTTGTGCTCAACAGGGTGCGATGAGATGAAAAGATCATTTTACGTAAGACACCTGCACGCTCAAATAGAGGCATAAGCAAGCCAAAACACCCCGATCTGCCCCTGGGATGATGCAGAAAATTTCATCAAATCTTTTGACTTTGAAAAACGGGAGGATGAAATGGGCTAATTTAGGAGCGCTAAGTAGGAAAACCTGTAACTAATTTTATGGCATCAAATAAAAAAGGGGGGAGCCTTTAAAATAAATCTTGGAAAGAATATAATATTTATTTAAAATCTAAGTAAAATTTGGGAGAGGTTAATATTAAACTCACAAACTCTAATAGCTATTCTCTATGGCTTAAAGGGAAGTAATGAATGAGTTCTCTTTTTTGGTAAATTTCTCAAAATTAGACAAGCTTTAATTAGAATTTGGGGGGGGGGACTAATGCCAAACTCATAAAAAACTTGCAATAAACTCAAAAATCTAAGGATAAATCTAAATTGGGTTTAATAATTCTTAGATCAATATGGAGGTGATTACTATGCTAGTTAATAAGCATAAGTGGGGCCAAAATAACAAACACTGAAATCGGCATAATTTATCAAAATTGATATAAATTGAGCATAATCAAGTTGGATAAATTAAAAAAGCTCAACAAATAAACTAAATGCAAACAATGTGTTAAACGATAATCTAATCAAAATTCCTTCTTCGCCGCCAGATCTACAACCCTTTGTATAAGCATACAGAAGGCGATACTAAATCAAAATTTACAAAAATCATAAGACTTTCTTTAATCAAAATTTAAGAAATTTTATTCTAATTATGATCTACAAAATCAATGATTTCATTAATTAGATGAAATTAGCTAGGCTATAAATACCTGCATGTGCTCAGACATAAGATTTCAAGTGCAAATTTTAATATCTAAAAAGGCTGCGCAGGTTAAATTGGAATATAAAATAAAAATACAAAATCAATTTCATAATACAAACATAAAATTGCCTAAAATTAATATACACCGCATGGGTTTAACACTATGCTTTCTAAATTCAAGTGTCGATGATCTTTGCATGGGTTGTTTTTTAGTCTTAGGGCGGTCGGGTTAACAAAATTTAAAACCTATAATAAAAGTTTCAAATGTAAAAAAGCGATTGATCGGTGATAGATCTAATCTTACATTGGTAGCCAAATAGAGTTGATAAGATCTAAAATTCTTAAACATATTCAAATTAATCAATTTTTCAAATCAAATTAAGTAAAAATCTGAAATCAATCTCATAATTCAAACATAAAATTACCTAAAATTACTATACATCCGCATGGGCCCTGACACTATGCTGAATGCCTAAATTTAAGTGCCTGAGGATGCTGTGTAGGTTGTATTCTCGGTTTAGTCTTAAGACTGGGTCCGGGTTAACAAAACCTAAAAACTTATAATAAGAGTTTGGTCGGTGAAATATGTGGTGAGAGATTACACGGGTGACGAGTAATCTCATTGGCCTAAATAGCGTTGGCGAAGATCAAAAAACTCTTAAATATATTCTAATTAATCAATTTTCAAATAGAATCTAAGACTACTTAAATGAAATTATATCATTTAAAACTTAAATCAAATTCAATCCATCCACCTGCTTGTTTGTGGGGTGATAAATTAGAAAAAATAGCTCACAAAGGAGCGATGTCAAATCAAGTGTTCGATGTTCCTCTCAATCAATATTTTGCTTCAATTAGGATGTGGCGGTGTCCTACGAGCGCATGGCTTGGTGATGGCTCCATTGATGAAGCGCTTATGACCGAGTTCTCCGATCGGTTTGGCCACGCCCATTATATATTATGACGCAATGTACCTCAGATGTTCCCCAATGGCCTTTTGAGTTGTGAATCATAGGGTATACTTAATAGGGCAAATAGCCTAAGGTAGACTTAAGTCTATCAGACAAACACCACCCTAGTCTACGAGGATTTAATTCATGTGTTGCCGATGTTTGTCGACTACCTTCGACTAAGTAGACTAGGGATCGACCGGGATGACGGAACCATAAGATCTATATCGGGCACATCATCATTCCCCCAACCATCCGGTTTAAGCTGAAATGATGAATTTCATAAAATTCTGAAACTTATGCCATATTTGCCAAATCTTCGACTAGCCTTAATCGAAAATTCTCTCTCACTTATTGAGAGAGGTTATGGCTTGCTATAGAAAACACGGAACCATATCAAAATTCTCACCAAATGAGGAATCTAAGCGGTCATATATACTATCTCATTTGCCTTCTGAAAATTACACCTGAAAATTTAAAACACTCTTTTCATCAAAAGAGGTCGGTGACAGAATTTTTGGAGCCCACAAATTTTTAGAAGGCAGATGGAATAGTAGATAAGACACTACCCAGAGATTTCACTCTCATTTTGTGAGGACTTTAGATCTGGTTCCGTGTTCTAGTCGCAAGCCCATAATAATATCCCTCAATCCGAGGAGAACTCGACATGTTGGTCGTTAAAATGCGCTAATAGTAGCAACATGTGGAGTTTTGAAATTTAGATTTATGAAATTCATTATATTTAACTTAAAGCTGGTTGGGGAACATGACACGTAATCTAGATCTCATGGTTCCGTCCCGTCACAGCATCCTGCCTACTTAGAGGAGGACCAAACTCAAGGATCCTTGTCGAACACATGGGTTAGCCGCCCACAAATGCAGACGGGGTGGTGTTTGTCTAAGGAGAAAAGCTTTAAGTCTATCTCAGCTAACAGAGGGCTTTTTGCCTAATCAAGTATACCCTATGGTTCACAACTCAAAGGGCAGAGCTATTAGGGAGCATATAGGCTACAGTCATGACAATAATATAATGGTGTCATTTAGCAACAACCACCCTCGAGGACTCGGTTGTAATCGCATTATGGAGCTACGCCAAACCACATAGTCAGAGGACATGAGCCACATCCTTGCTAGCATGAGATTGTTTGAGAGTAAACATAATTGTATACTTGATTTGACTTTGGCTCTTTCGTGAGCTAGATTTTTCTTAATTTGTCACCTTCAGCAAATAATTGTGAAATGTGGATTGATTTTTAGCCTTAAGTTTTTTAAAAATTAAATTTTATTTAAGCATTTATAATTTGGTGATTTATTTGATTTTACATTTGCATTTATACTTGAGTTTGATTGCCTCAATTTGAGATTGCAAGCACATTTTGATGGTAATTATCCCCTCTGGTTGAAATCTTCATTTAACACAGCCATCATCGGGTTGGTTAATTGATTGAATCAAATATATTTGAGAACTTTAAATCTTGTCAACTCTGTTTAGCTCATAACAGAGGATTTTGAATTTGAGAATATTGAATATAATATCATAAATATTTGATAATAGTTACCCCTCTAGTTGATATCTTCAATCAACTTAGCTATCATTAGGGAGTTAGGAGATAGTTGTTATATTATCAAATGACAGAATTAGCTTCTCAGAGATTTTCTCAGGCAGAGAAAGCTATAACAACATCATTAGGTTTTGTTAACCAGGACCTAATCCGTAGACCCAACCGGGAATCAACCCACACAACATCCTCAGACAATAAATTTAAGCATTCAGTATAGTGTCAGGGCCTATGCGAGTGTATTTAGAATACCTGCACACTTTTGAGGTATTAAATTTGAGTTTTAATCATACTTCATAATATGTGCAAGAGTTTAATTGAATCTTTAATTAACGTCTTATGTTCGCTTGTACGATGTGTTACGAATCCAGTGGCGTAGAAGATGTTATAGATTGATATAATATCTTATTAGAATTTTCAGATTAATATTTAATTGATTCTAATTTAGCCTGCGTAGCCTTTTCAGGCATTAAAATTTGTACTTTAAATCTTTATATCCGAGCACATATAGGTGTATCTAAGAATGTCTTAATTAACGTCTTCTGTTTGCTTGTATGATATGTTGAGAATCCGGTGGCATAGAAGATGTTATAGATTGATCTAACATCTTATTAGATTTTTCAGATTAATATTTAATTGATTCTAATTTAGCCTGCGTAGCCTTTTTAGTCATTAAAATTTGCACTTTAAATCTTTATGTCCAAGCACATGCAGCTGTATCTAAGAATGCATTAATTAACGCTCGCTCGCAAATGATGTATTGAATCGGCTTGTTGTATGTTTCATCATATCCAACTTTAAATCTTTTGAATGTTTTATAATACATCATATTTCTTATTCATTTAAGTATTTTGCTTACATTAAGTAGACATCTAATTTGTTGTAAATTATTGTCAGTCAGATGATTGTAAGCTCAATTTATCTCAGTAGCTTAGTACATTGTACTTAGTTCAATTATTGATCTAATTACTCATTTAAGCTTCAAATATTATTCTTTAACTATTTCATTTTTATTAATATCAATCTCTATTTAATGAAATTTGGACCTCACGTCGTCCCCACATGTCTGAGGCTATTCGACCTTCCCATCGCTCACGAGATAACATTGTCTGGACACCATCATCTTTAGATTAGCTCTACTAAGCATAACGAGGTCTTCAAATACTTGCATAAAAAGAGCATATATGTAGGTTTATTCTTTAATTTATCATTTTCAAATAAGTTCAATTTATGCTCGTTATTTGTTTTTGTTTAGGTCTCCCATCAATCCAAAATTGGTCAGCCTCCCGTCGTCCCCGCATAGGGGGCTACATCGGAAGTATATTTGGCCTTCTCGTCAGCTCTACTAAGCATAACGGTCAGTGTCTTGTGACACTACTGTCTTCTACTGAGTTTCATGAGCATAATAGGGTCTTCAAACACTTGCAATTTCAATTTAGATTTTAATTTTTAGTTTATAGTTTATTTTATGTTAAATTAATTAAATCATCTGTCAATCCGCATTTTGACAGCCTCTCGGCATCTTCCCTGCATAGGGGCTGCATCGGGGACTTCTTTAACCTACCCGCCATGCTCTTCTAAGAGCAGCGATCGATGTCTTGCGATACTGCGGTCATAGTCTTCAAACCTGTCATGCTCTTCTGAGCGCAGAGGGATCTTCAAATGCCTGAGGAGAAATTAATTGACATATGCATATTTCTGAATTGAAGCAAAGTTCAACTAATGCAAGCAATATTCCCTAGAGATGTCTTGGTTAGATTGGACTCTTTTCCATGTAGTTGCAAATCTTCTAGACTATATTTATGATAAATGCCTGTAGTTGCAATTCCTTTTTGTTTGTAATTATATATAGAAGTGCACACGCGAGAGTCATCTCCAACTTGATCT
This sequence comes from Cymbidium sinense, assembly GCA_021442155.1. Taxonomy (NCBI): domain Eukaryota; kingdom Viridiplantae; phylum Streptophyta; class Magnoliopsida; order Asparagales; family Orchidaceae; genus Cymbidium; species Cymbidium sinense. The sequence continues at coordinate 11,470,081 of CM038218.1, forward strand.
GAATCATGATCAGTCTAACTCCAATCCATATTCTCTTTGGAGAAGGAAATGGCAAGATGGGACAGACAACCCCAAAGTAAAGAAATGGACAATTAAGTTCAATGGACGGGGATTAAGACCAGAGAGCAAAGCCACTTGTCCAGCTGAACAAGTTCTTCCATGGCTCAGATAATCAAAACATGCTTGCCGCAGTTCATTCCTTGCCACATCGGTGAGGCGAAAACCTTGTACAATGCACCGCCTAACGTGTTAAATGTTAACAAGCTGTAAGGTGTAGAACGATTCCTCATATTCACACAAAGAAGATGCATCATGAAGATCATGCAGTGGTTCAAGGAGATCAGAAATAATATCCGATAATGCCACCATCATTCCTCCACTGTTAGTGGATGTCGATATTGAATCGTCTCCCATTAGAAGTGCTCTTGGAGTTAGGAGAGGTTTCGGCATGCTTGGTATGGTCTTTATTTTACCTTTATCACCACAATAAAGGCATCATGCGCTCAATTGGTATTTGCCCTTCTGATAATTAGACATCTCCTCGTTAGCGATTGATGGAATTTCTTGGCCGTATATCAACAAGGCGGAACTTACTACTTATGGGATATAATAGAATTGGTGAAGGATTTGCCAAAATAACATGCCTGTGGTTTGGAAATGGTAATTTGTAGTTCTACGAGATTAAGCCAACAAACAAAGATGGCACTTCCACCTTTGTAGAGCAGAGAGAATCCCGCAGGTTTGAGAAGCAACCATCACATACAATTGTGAGGGGAGAAAAAGCTTGCAGTTATTCACCAGCTTTATTCTTATATATTACTCCTTTAATGACTTCCTTTTCTTCAAACAAGGATGTGACGGTTCCCTCCTCCATATGAACATTGGGTAAAGATGCAGCTTTTTATCGCATCCTCTGTAGAAAACGTCCATTATGAAAGCTCTTGCCAACAACATGTGAGTCATTTTTCTCCATAGGATAGGAGTGCTTAGTTTTCTGTCCATCCTTAAAAAGTATGTAGCCATAAATTTGTTGAGCACCAATTTCTCCAACACAATCCTTAAAGCCTAACTCAACCAATTTCAGGTAGCTTAGTATCAAAAGTTCCCTCACGATTCTATAAGGCATAGTCAAATCTCTTTCAATGGAGAAAATACATCCAGTCCGACGTAGCTTTTACGCGTGCACTAATCCATGGTCGATGCATATCCGATTTTTTTTCCCATTTTAACGCTAAATGGAGCAAGAATGACTAATAAATAAGGGGATGGCATATTCACGATGTCATTTAAAAAGCGTCATTGGAATGCGTGAGAGAAATTTAAAAGAAATATATAGACAGATTTAGGGCTTAGGGTGTATTTTTTTAGGCAAACTGAGCTCAGAAGAGAAATAGAAAATCTCATTTCCTTTTACAAAAGAGCCATGAAGATGGAGAACGCAGGAAATAAATAGCGACCAATTTAGCTGAGGATGTATTAAATAAAAATTCATCGGTAATGTTTCTCGTATAATTTTTCTACAGTTTGTTAGTGATATTCCTGGTCTGTCTGAAGAGAATATGTTCATTACATTCCATTAGAAGTAATTTGGATGTTGTTTGGTTGAATTTTTATTTTTTAGTGTTATTTTATATATGTACTCTTTGTATCTCTCTTGAGGGTACAGAGCATTTAAAGACTTCTTTTTCTAATTTATTTTACCTGTTTCTTGAGATTATGTTTAGGGCATTCCAATGGAAGCAATTTGATGGTCGCTAGATGATTCGGGTATTTTTTTACATCTGTACTGTATCTCCTGAGGGTATGAGTATTTGATATTTTCTCCGCTTTATTTTGCACTTGAGATTATGTTCATTACATTCCAATGGAAGCAATTTGATGGGTGCTTAGATGATTTCTATGTTTTTATATCTGTACTCTCTGTACCTCTCTGGAGGGTACATAACATTTAGGGACTTCTTTTTCCTATTTATTTTATCTATTTCTTGAGATTATGTTCATTACATTCAAATATAAGCAATTTGGAGGCTATTTGGATAGTTTCTGGGGGTTTTTTGGCATCTGTACTCTCTATATGTCTCTTGAGGGTACGTATCATTTAGGCCTATTTTTTCAATTTATCTTGCCTTCTTCTTGAGATTATATTTGGGCATTCCAAAGGAAGCAACTGAGGCTGTTTGGATGGTGGGGATATTTTGCATCTGCATCTCCTCTCTGAGATCATTTAGTGACTTTTTAGTTTATTTTGTCTGGTTTTTTAGATTATATTCATTACATTCCAATGGAAGCATTTGGAGGCTGTTTGGATAGTTTTTGTGGGGGCATCTGTAGTCTTTGTACCTCTCTTGAGAGTACAGATCATTTATGACCTTTTTTCACAGTTTTTTTGGCCTGGTTCCTGAGTTTATGTTTAGGGCATTCTAATGGAAGCAATTTGAAGGCTATTTGGAGGTATTTTACATCTGCACTCTCTGCACCTCTCTCATTTATATTTTTTTTTCCAATTTATTTTGGCCTGAGTAAATATGTTCATTACATTACATCATAAGCTGGAGGGTTGTTTTTTATAGGTATTCTCAGATCTCTTGAGGGTACATAATATTTAGGCCTTTTTTCCGCTTTATTTTGCTTATTGAGATTATGTTTAGCATTCCAATGGAAGCAATTTAAAAGCTATTTGGATGATTTTGGGGTTTTGGCATCGTACTCTCTCCTCTTGAGGCGATCTTTATGACCTTTTTTCAATTTATTTTGCCTATTTCTTGAGATTATGTTCATTACTGGAAGCAATTGAGCTTGGATGATTTCGGTATTTTGCATCAGATATGTCACTTTTTGAGCTCAGATGAATGCGGTCAATGACGAAATGACAAAGTCGATGTCTAATAACCCAAATTTGGAGAAACTGCACCATCAATGAAAAAGAAATTAAATCGTGATTATGTCAAAATTTGGAGTGCCATTTAAATGGCAACAAATTTAAAATTGATAATAATTGTCAAATTTATTAGATTTCAAATGAAATTGACTTTATACAAAGTCATAATTTTGTAAAGATCAATACATTCTCGCATTTAATGATTCATGAGAAGACGTAAAAGATAATTACAAATGAAATTAGAGCAACTGCATTCATTCTAAAAGTCAGTAGAATATTTCAAAAGAGAATTTTTAATTTTTAAAGATTAATGTCAACTATAACATCGATCATTCTCGACATTCAAAGTCTAGATTCATATCTATTACATTATATTAATGTATTTTTCATTTTGGGAAAATTAATCTTTTGAGATCAATGAGTTATTAATGAATCATTTGAACTAAATCCTATATCAAACTAAATCCTATAATTCTCAGATTGGATTTTTCAATCCCAATCAAAATATAAGTACTCATCTAAATATATTTATCTTCTTGGGCTGGCCATGTGGTGGTCAATCGACAGATCAGCTTCCATGTACTTGTGATAAACATCCCGGCCAACATCAATTGGACTGACCACTCACCATTTCGATTGGCCATTTTGGGATCAAAAGAGACAACATCTTCAACAAGTAATTTGATCAATAGCCGAACATAATCTCAATAAGTTGGCCCGTAAAAAAAATAGTTAAGAGGAACCAAATTTGAAAACTGTTTTACTCTCGTGAAGAATGCTCTTATGGGTTGATTTGGGTAATGAGTAAAAAATACCAGCCCCTAACTTAATATGCCCAACCGTGAGTGTCTCGATTATCTATAATCGTAAGATTAACTCGACACACTTGAAGTGACATGTCGGATGAACATTTTGCTTTCCTGTACTGCATAACTGCAAGAAAAGAAGAGAATGATTATAGATTCTAGCTTTTATCTAAACAAATAAGAATTGAATCATAATACCCAACATTCTGGGTAACATACCCAATGCAAGCATGAAATGTACAAATAGGGACATACGACGCAAATACTTCTAAGAAGAAGGCATCAATGTGCATCCGAGAGATTGATCTGTCAAAGAACTCATCGACCGCCTCAATAATAATGATATTTCGTGAATCACCCCGCAAGTGATAAATATTTTAAAGTGATCTTAATTAAACGAATAGGTTAATTTATGTATGAAGGAGCTGATTGAAGATTGACTTACTTGTCCTCAAATCGGGAGCATGATGTGTCAATAAGATGGAGCATCGGCTTAGGCAAAATAGCTCTGGATGAGAACTCAATAAAATGATGTGCCTCTGCTGGCTGCAATAAAATTACTGATGACAAAAGTTAGTGATGAAGAGCTAGATTCACTATGAATTAAGGATCGATCTACTGAGATGATTCATACCTCCGATTGATGCTCCTCCACCACAATGATAGCAGTCTGTGGGTAATCGACCTTTACTGGCTCATCTTTGTGAACCTATAAAAAATTTAGTGAAATCTATTTCTTTTATCTCAAATTTTAAAGAAAGTAACTTAATACCTCTATTGCTTCTCATCTTGAATGGAGGCCACCACATCACTTATTCTTGCGTGACTTCCTATAAGTGTGTAAGGGGAACAAACTACTTTCTTCTTCCTCATCCAACCTTCACACCACATTCAATGCGCCATTCGCTTCACATCGCCATGTGTGGCCTCCACAAGAACTTCACCTACAATGAACTCCATGGGCTTCCTTGGAAGTATTCAACTCCAAGCTCTGGTAGCCTCCATGAGCTTCCTCTACAGTTCTCCTCGAGGATTTCCAAGTGGCCTCCCTGGGTACCCCTCCACAGGGGAAGCTCCTGTGGTAGCCTCCTCAAGAGTATCCTCTGTGGTGACCCCCACAGGAACCTCCCCCACACTGGGGTGGTAGGACCCCACTGCCTGGCAAGAACTTCCTTGATAGCAGCAACCCGCAAATCAAGCCCATCCATCCTCTCTCATCATTGTTGCATGAAAAGATGATATTGTATCTTTCAAGTCCCTGAAACCTGCAAGTATCCTCTCCACCGCAAAGTCTATGGGAGTAGTAGAGGGGCGTGCTATATACACCAAAGGAGAGAATATCGAGGAGAGACATATGGAGAGTCGTGGGGCTCCTCATTGGACTTAAAATGGGACCGCTATCGCTCGACATGTGTAGATTGGGGAGACCGATTCAAGGAGCCGTGTCTCCTTCTAATATGTCCTCGAATGAAAGGCAGACTTGTGTTAAACCGATAAGAAAATATGAAGACATATAATATAAATAAATACATTCTTATATGAGCTAAGTGATATTATTATATATCACCTGGTGTCCTCCCAAATCAGTGAAAGCATTATTTGAAAACTCTATTTTTGCCCATCGCAGCATACGTGACTTTGCAGATAGAAATGACGGGCTTATGATGCTTATGCACTCAGCCGCCCATATCTACAATGAATATTTAAAATAGTTAACTTCAATGCATTAAATTACACATTCCTGGAGATATATAACATACCATCAGAAGAGTGACAAAGCCACTCATGTAACCGGCAACCCTCTGGGTCTGAATCTTTGATGTAATAACATCAAATTGGGAAACTAAAGTCTCAAATGGCCTCTCGCCTGCTTGTATTCAAGAAATCTATCTATTTCATCGTAGCAATCAATTTCGATGCCACCCTATAGTTGTGATACAAAAAAATAGATTGAAAAATATGTATCAACCGACAAATCGTACGTGCAACGAGCCATCCTCAATTCTCAAGTTGATTCTTGTGATGAACTAAATCGACTGGGGATTTCTTCCATAAGACCTTCTCCCTCTTTGGCATCCCTATCATCACCAACTTCATCTGGGGTGGAATGCACCGCCCACCCAACAAAACTTGCTTTTCTATGTCCCAAAGACAGATCGATGTAATGGCAACCGAAGTCTTGCTTAATTGGAGTCAAATGAATTGATGCAGATGAAGCCTCTTTAAACTGTTAGTGGCTTCATCAGTAAAGTGTGCTACAATATTATCGAACATTGTTCTTACATTAGTAGGCCTGCATCTTGAAGTTATCCTTTTCCCATACATGGTAAACTTCAAAAAGAAAAGTCAGTATGTAATGAGTACAGATGCAAATCACCCATCAAAACCAAGTTTAACAACTTCCAAATTATTCTGACTTTACAGATGTAAAAAATCTCCTAAACCATCCAAACAACCTCCAAATTGCTTCCATTGAATGCCCTAAATATAATCTCAATAATTAGGCCAAAGAAACAAAAAAGTTATAAAATGATCTGTACCTCAAGAGAGGTACGAGAGTACGATGCAAAATACCTCCTAAACCATCCAAGCTTTTCAAATTACTTCATTGGAATGCCCTAAATATAATCTCAATAAACGTAAAATAAATTGGAAAAAAGTCTAAAATATGTACTCTTAAGAGAGGGTAGAGTACATATGCCAAAAATACTCAAAGACTATCCTAAATTCCTCAAATTACTTCATTGGAATGTAATGAACATCTAAAGAAGTGTAAAATAAATTGGAAAAAGAAGTCTAAATGCTCACCTCCAGAGGTACAAGAGTACATATGCAAAAAAAACCATAAATCCAAACAAATATCAAATTGCTTCCATTGGAATGTAATGAACATAATCTAAAGAAGTAGTTAAAATAAACTAAAAAGAAATTTAAATGCTCAGTCTCCAGAGAGGTACGAGAGTATGATGCAAAACACCCAAAATCATCCAAGCCATCAAATTACTTCCATTGGAATGCCCTAAACATAATCTCAAGAAACAAAATAAACTAGAAAAAGTCTAAATTGCACCTCAAGAGAGAGACGATGCAAAACACCCAAAACCATCCAAATAGCCTCCAAATTGCTTCCATTGGAATGCCCTAAATATAATCTCAAGAATGCAAGATAAACAAAAAAGTAGTTCTAAATGATCTCAGTACTCGAGAGAGGTACAGAGAGTGATAAAAAATACCCAAAACCATCCAAACAACCTTCAAATTGCTTCCATTAGAATACCCTAAATATAATCTCAAGAAGAAAAAGATAAAAAAGTAGTCTAAATGATTTGCTCGAGAGGTACAGAGTACGATGTAAAATACCCTAAATCATCCAAACAAATTCAATTGCTTCCATTGGAATGCCTAAATATAATATCAATAAATAGGCAAAATAAACCAAAAAAGGTCATAAAGATGTACCCTCAAGAGAGGTGAGAGTAAAGTTGCAAAATACCCCCTAAACCATCCAAGCAAATTTTCAAATTACTTCCATTGGAATGCCTAAACATAATCTCAATAAACAAAGCAAAATAAACTAAAAGGTCTAAATGCTCTGCCCTCAAGAGAGTACGAGAGTACAGATAAAAAACACCCTAAACCATCCAAACAAATTTCCAAATTGCTTCCATTGGAATGCCCTAAATATAATCTCAAGAATGCAAGATAAACAAAAAAGTATGACTAAATGATCTCACCTCGAGAGAGAGAGTACAGATACAAAATACCCTCCATAAACCATCCAAATAGCCTTCAAATTGCTTCCATTGGAATGTCCTAAATATAATCTCAAGAAGGCAAGATAAACTAAAAAAGTAGTTCTAAATGATCTTTACCCTCAAGAGAGGTACAGAGTACAGATGCAAAATACCAAACTATCCAAAAAGCCTTCAAATTGCTTCCATTGGAATGCCCTAAATATAATCTCAATAAAGTGCAAAATAAACTGTAAATTTTATAAAGATCTCAGACTCTCAAGAGAGGTACAGAGAGTACAGATGCAAAATACCCCCCAGAAACTATCCAAACAGCCTTCAAATTGCTTCCATTGGAATGCCCTAAATATAATCTCAAGAAGAAGGCAAGATAAACTGAAAAAAGTAGGCCCTAAATGATCTGTACCCTCGAGAGAGGTACAGAGAGTACAGATGCAAAATACCCCCCAAAAACTATCCAAATAGCCTTCAATTTGCTTCCATTGGAATGCCCTAAATATAATCTCAATAAACAAGCAAAATAAACTGGAAAAAAAGGTCATAAAAGATATGTACTCTCAAGAGAGGTATAGAGTGATGCAAAATATCCTAAACCATCCAGCCTTTCAAATTGCTTCCATTGAAATGCCCTAAAACATAATCTCAATAAATAGGCAAAATAAATTGGAAAAAAGTCTTAAATGTTATGTACCCTCAAGAGAGGTACAGAGAGTACAGATGCAAAACACCTAAATCATCCAAATAACCTCCAAATTGCTTCCATTGGAATGCCCTAAATATAATCTCAAGAAGAATGCAAGATAAACTGAAAAATATGTTAAATGATCTCCTCTCGAGAGGTACGAGAGTACAGATGCAAAATACCCCAAGAAACCATCCAAACAAATTTTCCTTCAAATTGCTTCCATTGGAATGCCCTAAATATAATCTCAAGAAGAAAAGATAAACTAAAAAAGTATGCCATAAATGATGTACCTCAAGAGAGGTACAAGAGTACAAATACAAAATATCCCCCATAAACCATCCAAACAGCCTCTAATTTACTTCCATTAGAATGCCCTAAATATAATCTCAATAAATAGGCAAAATAAACTAAAAAAAAAAAGATCATAAAAGATCTGTACCCTCAAGAGAGGTATAGAGAGTACAGATATAAAATATCCCCTAGAAACCATCCAAGCAGCTTTCAAATTGCTTCCATTAGAATGCCCTAAACTTAATCTCAATAAATAGGCAAAATAAACTGGAAAAAAGCTAAATATTATGTACCCTCAAGAGACAGAGTAGAAAATACCCCGTAAACCATCCAAAAACCTCCAAATTGCTTCCATTAATGCCCCTAAATAAATCTCAAGAAGAATGCAAAATAAACTGAAAAAAATATGCTCTAAATGATCTGTACTCTCGAGAGAGGTACAGAGAGTACAGATGCAAAATACCCCCTAGAAACCATCCAAACAGCCTTCAAATTCCATTAGAATGCCTTAAATATAATCTTAAGAAAGGCAAGATAGTAGTTCTAATGATCTCTAGACAGAGAGTACAGATGCAAAAAAAATACCACCCAAACTATCCAAATAGCCTCAAATTGCTTCCATTAAATATAATGAACATAAACTCGTGAACCAGGCCAAAGAAACTATGAAAAAAGGCCATAAATGATTTGTACTCTCAAGAGAGATACTGAGAGTGCAGATGCAATAAACCACCCAGAAATCATCCAAACAACCTCCAAATACTTCCATTGAAATGTAATGAACATAATCTCAAGAAAGAAACTGAAAAAAAAAAGCCCTAAATTTTATGTACCATCGAGAGAGGTACAGAGAGTACAGATACAAAATAACCTATAAAAAATAACCAATCTTTCACTGGACGGTGAGAAGGATAGAGTAAACCCTAAATTCATTCAAGTTTGGGAATGCATGTGTAAATACCTCATGTAGTCACCTACAATACCTCAATTTTTGATTTGTTATATCACTGAGCGAAGGTCGAACGTGCGCCAATCGAGAGCGGGAGCTAAGATGAGAAAAAATCCTTCGTCGAAAGAAAGCCCTAAACTGTTCTTTGACGAGGAATGTCGAACGACAGTATCATCTCGTTCTTCTTCTCCCACTATTTGAACGAGATGGGCCGGGTCAGGCCAGGGGAAGCATAAACGACATCATGAATACGCTATCCCTTTATAGTGTCATCCGTCTAGTTACTGCTCCGTTAAGTGCTAAAATGGGGAAAAACATACTGGACATGTGTCAGCCATGGATTGGAGTCCGCACGTAAAGCTATGTGCGGACTCCGGACGTAATATTTTCTCCTTTCAATGACATGTACACGACGACCAACGTGTTGGTGTATGCTCGTCCTAACAAAATCTTGGAGAGGGGCGGCTGCTCGGGTCATGCGAGAGGGAGAAGGGGAGCTCAAACTTCTACCTGGAAGGAGGCTTTGTTTGTTGAGGGTCGTGAACTGAGGATGGGCTCATTCGGCTTAAATGAACAAAATGCCAGAGAGGGCAGAGATCAGACGGTAGCTTGTGTTAAGCAGCATGTCGGTGAAGTGGAGATCAGCCTACAAGAAGAGGTCAGATTGAGGAGATCCCTCTCGGTACTCTATAAGATGAAGCCTAAATAAAATGGAGTTTTTTTTTACGCTGAGAATTCAGAGCTCCAGCCATGAACTATCCCCAATTGTTTAATATATTAAAATCCATATGAATCATTGATGTTTAACCTGCAGTGGAAAAGAGACATGAGCATGATGCTTGGTGGCTTTCTATTGGCTGGAGAGGGCGGCAAAGAGATGAGCACTGGATGCTGTCACTTGAAGAAGTATGGAGCTCCTATAATATTTTAGGTGATTTTACACAGCTCAAAAGAGGATTTTAATAATAATATTATTATTATTGTCGATATATTAGCCCGCATGCTATATGATCAAGATAATAAATGAAGAGATGGGCATTGAAACTCCTCTTTTATTTATAATATTGCTATTGAAAATAATAATAATATTAATATTAATATAAATACTAATATTATATTAATTATATGCTTTGAATTAAATAAATTGCAAATATTTATTTTATTCTTATAATTTATGATCATTCATTGTATTTAATTTTTTTAAGGACTTCGCATGCAAATAAATTCTTTAATTTTTTTTTCTTGGTGACACAACTCAAGTAATATGAGTGTTCACTTCTCATAATTTTGATGCTCCGAATACAACAATGTAGTCTGTTTTGCGATTATAGGTCGTCTAGTTCAAGTCTACGTCAAATTATGTCACTTTGAGTTAAAAAAATGCATATTATTGTTTCTAACTGTTCGACATTCGTGTAAACCCATCCGAATTGAGCGTGAATAGTTTCATTTGATAGGTTTTGACATTTCAAAACTAATGATGCAATCAATTTCATGAACATAGGTCATTTGGTTTGCGTCGGGGCCTCCTACCTTGATATACGTGCAGGTGCGTTAATGATTTGAACGCTTGATCAGTTAATTATTGATCTTATAACTCGTTTAAGCTTAAATATTATTCTTTAAGTATTTCATTTTCATTAATATCAATCTCTATTTAATGAAATTTCAGCCTCCTGCCGTTCCCACATAGGGAGTCGTGATCGGGCTATTCCTTCCCATCACTCTATGAGCATGCGCAAGATTCATGACACCACGGTCATGGTCTTCACCGTTAGCTCTGCATATACAGGGTCTTCAAAAACCTGCATTAAAAGATCATTTATGTAGGTTTATTTTTTAATTTATCATTTTTAAATAAGTTCAATTTAAGCTCGTTAACACTTTTATTTGTTTTAGGTCTCCGTCACTCAAAGGTAGCCTCCTCGCCCCCCTCATAAGGGGTCGCCGGGAGTTCATTCGACATTCTCGCGCCAACTCTATGAGCATAACGATCGTTGTCTTGCTATACTAGTCTTCTACCTAACATTGAGCATAAGAGGATCTGCAAACTCATCAGCTCTATTAAGCATAACGAGGTCTTGAAACTCCTGAATATTAGCATAATGGCTACTTTGAAAAATCCACTCAAAGAACACAACTGCTTTGTCCTAGTTCTTGAAATAAGCTTTGAGGGCATTTTTATATTTTCCAGGTTTTGCTTCTGACTCCAATAATGTTGTTAAAGTATTAAGGTGGTGCTCAAACGGTATCAATAACACATGATCTTGAACAAGTGGGCCTTTATGAATGCAGTAACTTTGCGTCTCGATGCAAGATGTACCTCAAGATCCAGCTTAAAGAACTAACACTTCTTCTCTAGGATTCTCCTATAAGATTTTTCTATTTTGAGATCCTTACCCTCCTTGGGAAAGAGTATCTCCTTTCTCAACCAAACTATATCTAAATTTGCAATATGGACCACATTCACATTTTCCTTTGTTGAGAAAATCAAAACAAACATTTTTTAAGATATTGCTCCCTGGCCTCTTCATCATGTCAATAACTACAAATTTTACCTTTAGCACAAGCAACTACTTCTTGGAGGCAAAAGCGCCTCATCAATGTCCACTAGAGACTGACAACTTAGGCATTGGATATTATGTTAATGGAGGACTTGCTTTTCATGAAACAAGATCAGAGGGGAAAGGGGTGCTGTTTTCACGTGAAAGTGTTGAATGGAAGAGCCAAGCTAGGTGCAAGTGTTGTAAAGAGGAGTTTAATGGTTGGTTTTCTAGGATCTGCTCATAAGAGATGGAGGAGGAAGATGAGTTCACGCCGCCAGTGCAAGGAATCGAGCCCTTGCTCGCTTCTGGCCATGATGTTTCAAATCAAGAGAAGAGGGGAAGTCGAGTGGCTGCTCCCATGACCTAGAGGGACGGATATAGTGTTCTTTCTCAGTTTGTAGCAGGGAGATGAGCTCGTGCGATTAGAGCTTCCGTATGGAGAATTGCCATAGAGAGAGAGTTTGTCCGGCTGCTACTCACAGGTTCTGCAGGAATCGAGCCCTTTGGATGCTCGACTATGGTTCGATGTTTCGAATCAAGAGAAGAGGGGAAGTCGAGCGGCTTGTCACGGAGAAACTTTTCCCAAGGCACCAGTGCGGCCTTAGCACTCTTTCCTTGATGCTAAGTCAGCCTAACTTTCGCAACACAGGACTAGAACACTCAAATCTTTTATAGAGAGGAGAGGTTAGAAAGATTGAGAAAATACTTTACTGTATAAAGGAACTTTCCAATACAAGAATACTTTGGATCCTTTTACGGTTACAAATGAGGGGTGAGGTCCCCTATTTATAGCCCTCCCCCTATCCCTAGGAATAATCTAGAAAAGAATATTCTAGAATACAATATTATATACATGGTTCTAGATCTTTTCATGCCACTCTAGCATATACAAGGGTTCTAGAGTATTCCATACCATTCTAGAGTCCTCTTGAAGCATTCCTCCTCCAAAGCTTTCTAGAATATGGTGGAACCTTCTAGTGTGCTCTGAGTTATTCCCCATCTTTCAATAATTCTCTAGAAGCCTTCCTCCTTGTGTATGGCTAAGAGAGCATAGTTGATCTCCCTTTATTTAGCTCTGTGATATTTTCCCCCACCCTAAACTGCGATGCCCTCATGTGCTCAGATCAATTATCATTAGTATCGATCTTCGGCCACACCACTCCGGCAACCCTTTCCATTTGATGAGATAGTCTTGGTGATTTGACACCCTTCTCCTGCGAACCTCCATTTCCTCTGCTTCCTTGTCAAAAGGAGTACTTGGTAGTATAGGAGCTCACTTGGATTTTGTTAGGTGTCTCCTTTTCTGATTTTTGCATTTTCTCGGCCCACCTGTTGTCTTGTGTAGTGCAGCCCTAGCTATCTCCATTTCGGGTGAGAGTTCTTTTGACAACTCTATCGATGAGATGTCCTTGAACTCTTCAAGTTTTCTTGCTGCCTCCCTCGGCAGGTCTTCTTGTGTCCTTAGTTCTTCATCTTCCGTATCATGAAGAATGGCCAAGTCACTTCCCTCCTTGAATTGGATCGCAGCATCCTTGCATCGACTTGGAGGCTCTTATCACCGCTGCAAGTTTGATTGCCTCCGTGATGCACATATAAATGGCATCAAGATTGCCTTTACGGTCCAGAAATCCAATCCAACAACCTATAGTCATCCATCTGGGATATAAAAAAGTTCATACGACCAAGCTCCCACGTTGGTCTTGACTCCCGTGCAATGTTGTGTATTGGCATTGCCTGCACTGCTACCTAGGGCCTCCTCCTCCAACTGTTGGTAGTCCCAGCCACCTTGCTTCTTCTACAGAGATGAAATTATGAGAAGCCCTTGTGTCTACCATGGCAGTGATAGTTTTTCCTGTAATAACCATCTCCATGAAGAGCCCCCACAGCTTGTGGCTGGCGTACTGAATCCCATGTGAGTCGCATGGATCCCACCACATCATTCCTCTTCGCACACCGCCTCATGATGAATTGCTAAGAGGGAGTTCAAGGCAAGACACTCCTCACCTAATGAGGCCCTCCACAAAGGAGGAATTATTATGTGGTTGGCTCTTACCTTCCTTCGCCTTCCTTGTATTTTCCTGATTCTTGGTGAGACTCCTCCCTTTGTTGTCCTTCATCTCCCCCACCGTTGCCATAAGCACTCCTCTCCTTTGGCTTTGTGGACTCTTTAGTGTAGTCGATCAAGCTTTCAAAGAACGAATGGCATGCAAGATCTTGCACTCCACTCCTAAGCGATCTTGCCCATGATTGAAGTCCGTCCATGAAGTTGAAGAGGGAGTCTTTGTCGACATATCGGGATTTTAAGGACTAGACTAGTGAAGTCTTTGACATACTGATCGACCCTTCTGCTTGAGCCTCCTTAATTTGGCTCTAGCCTCATCCTCCAGATTCTCGGATAGACCCGCCTCTCGCCTTCTTAAAGTCATCAAAGGTTGATATGGTGCACTCTTTCCATATCTCCTTCCTCCACCACAAGATCGCGATGTCGAGAGATAAAGAGCACCAAATTGGACTTTGGAGCCTTCATCATGCCCATGGCTCCAAAGTACGCTGCCCCATAGGAAGTTGTCCACCTCCTTTGCATTTGCATTCTCCCAAGCTCTTTGGTTTTGGCACTGATCCTCTTGGCTTCAACGGCATGCATTGATCCGGCCGCTAGTTCTTGCTGAAGCGATGTCCCCATCTCCTCCATGCTTTAGACGGTGTCATCCTCCTCATGAGATCGCTGCATCCTGAGCTCCCCATTAGATCCTCCCGCATTTTGCCATTTGATCTAGAGTGACCCTAGCCAATGTGTCTCGATCGATGAGTGGATGGTGGCGTCTTCCTCCTCGAGGCCATTCACCAGATCCTTCATCTGCTTCCATCCATAGCCTCCCTACCGAGGCGTGCCTCAAAGCCGAGATTACCTCCTTGGACTTCCCACATGGCTTGGATCGGATCCTGCTGCTCCTCACGACCTCAACATGTTGAGATGACTCCACATTTGTGGTCTCCGATCCAACAACTTGTTCCTTGCCAGCCTTCGTCATGCCTCCAACCTTGGCTCTGATACCAACTGTCACAGAGAAACTTTTCCCAAGTCACCCGTGTGGCCTTAGCACTCTTTCTTTGATGCTAAGTCAGCCTAACTTTCGTAACACAGGACTAGAACACTCAAATCTCTTTTTGGGAGGAGAGGTTAGAAAGATTGGTAAAGCACTTCACTATGTAAAAGAATTTTACAATACAAGAATACTTGGGATCCTTTTATGGTTACAAATGAGAGGTGAGATCCCCTATTTATAGCCCTCCCCCTATTCCTATGAATAATCTAGAAAAGAATATTCTAGAATATAATATTATGTACATGGTTCTAGATCTTTCCATGCCACTCTAGCATATACAAGGGTTCTAGAGTATTCCATACCAATCTAGAGTCCACTTAAAGCATTCCTCCTCCAAAGCTTTTTGGAATATGGTGGAACCTTCTAGAGTGCTCTGGGTTATTCCCCATCTTTCAATAATTCTCTAGAAGTTTTCATCCTTGTGTATGGCTAAGAGAGCATGGTTGATCTCCCTTTATTTAGCTCAGTGTGTCGCCTCCCATGACCCAGAGGGACGGATGTGTTTGCCAGCAGGGAGACTGCCTGCGGATTGAGCCTGGATGGAGAATCACGAGAGAGAGTGAGAGAGAGAGAGAGAGAGTGGAAGAGATAGAGCCCAAGAGGGAATAGTGCTGTGCTCGGGAACCCGAGAGAAGGTTTTTTTTTTTTTTGCTGTCTCTTTTTTTTTATTTTTCTTTGGACGGATTTTAAAAAATAGGAAAGTATGGTAGCTCTTTATTGGCTAAATAAGAGGTGACAGTATGTGAATGGGCAGCTGTGAGTTCCAAGACATTGATTGGGTGCAATTAGGAGATAATTGAGTAGATTTATCTAGAAAAACATGCTAATCTTAATGAAATTTTAAGCACAATAATTTTAGTCAAAATAGATGTCTATTCTAGGTAATTTCAACATTCTGGACGCAATGGCGCAGTTCGTTTCATAAACGGAGGTCGTTTAAGCGACTTCGGCGTCGAATTGGGTCACTTTTAGTTCAAAAATGCGCATTATCGCTTCTGGCTGTTCGACGTTCACGTAAAGTCATCCGAATTGAGCGCAAATAATCTCATTTGATAGGTTTCAATGTTTCGGAGCTAACATCATGATCAATTTCATCAACTGAGGTCATTTGAGCAATATCATGACTTCTTGACCTCGATATGCACGTCGACATATTGATAGCTCAATCGCTTGACTGGTCTCACTTTAGATTATGCAATACTATATTCTGACCAATTTTGATGTTCTAAATGCAACGACAAAGTCTGTTCGTCGATCAAAGGTCATTTCGATCATTTTCGGTGATGTCCAGTGCATTTTGAGCTCCAATTTGCACACTGTGGCTTCCGAAGTCCGTTGAATTTAACTTGGGGGCTTGTCTTGATTTATGACACATATGAGGAGGTCAACAGATTAAAATGTGTTTTTTTAGAAGAGGATATTCAACATATGTAGAAGATTATTTAGATAATTTTTTAATGAAGATTTTGATAATACTTAATGGCCTTAGTACCCTAAATGAAATATAAATTTTGATTTTTATCATCGTATTAGTAAGATTGAAGTTGGAGAGGCTTAAAAAAATGAAGTTCGAAAAAACAATAAAACCTGATGATATTCCAATAAAAGTGTGGAAATAGTTAGGTGATCAAGGAATTTCATAGTTTATTAATCTTTTTAATATTGTTTTAGTGACTAAGAACATGTCAAATAAGTGGAGAATGAGTTTGTTGGTTCCTATTTTTAAGAATAAAGGTAATCCATAAGAGTGCAAATTATTGATGAATTAAGTTAATGTGTCATACATTAAAATTATTGGAGAGAGTAATTGAGCATAGGTTACGATGTGATACAATAGTTTCTTAAAACTAATTTGGTTTCATGTCAAGTAGATTTATTATGGAAGCTATACATTTATTGAGAGGTTCGATCAAGAAGTATAGAGAGTTTAAGAAGGATATACATAAGATATTTATTGATATACAGAAAGTATTTGATAAAGTTCCAAGAGAAATGCTTTGAAGAGTTCTAAGAAAGAAATGAGTTAATATTTCTTATATTCAAGTCATTAAGGATGTGTATTGCTTGTGTCCAAACACTACCATTGCAGGTCCCAAGTCCGGATGCAAAAAGTGGAGGGTTGCGTTAGGTAGTCGACAGCCAGCGTAAAATTTGTTGAAATAATCATGACATGAATCCTTTAAATCATTGTGTTAATGCTAGGTGTCCTGACGGTGTATGGCTTGAATACAATGAAAAATAGAGTCCGCGTCTAGTGTTAAATAAGCAAGGGTTCCCATTATGGATGGATGCGCAAAGAAGTTAGTCCATGAAACTAGAATTAGGTTAGGATCTTGGAATATAGGTACTCTATGTAAATTAATGGAATTAATAGATATTATGGTTCATAGAAAGATAATTATTTTATGTGTTCAAGAAACTAAATGGGTTGGTGAGAAGGCCAAGAAGATTGATAGTTTAGGTTT
Organism: Cymbidium sinense; assembly: GCA_021442155.1. NCBI lineage: Eukaryota > Viridiplantae > Streptophyta > Magnoliopsida > Asparagales > Orchidaceae > Cymbidium > Cymbidium sinense. The sequence continues at coordinate 11,487,560 of CM038218.1, forward strand.
TAAACTTTAGTATTCAGGTAAAAGTCAAACTAGAAATGGTGTTGGTGTGATTATAGATAAAAGTTTGAAGGATAATGTTATAAGTATTAATAGATGTGGAGATAGAATTATAGTATTAAAGATTATTATTGATACTAAGATTATCAATGTTATAAGTGTCTATGCTCCTCAAGTAGGTTTGGAGGTAAGCTCAAAAGAAAAAATTTAGAATGAATTAGAGGGACTAATACAAAAGATACCTCTTGAAGAAAAAATATTTATTGGGGGAGATTTAAATGGACATGTTAGTAGAGTGGTAGAAGATTTTAAAAGTATTAATGGTGGTTATGGATTTGGAGTGACTCTAAGAAGGCAGTGACTATATTAGATTTTGCCTTAGCTTATGATTTTGTAGTTGCTAACACTTTATTTAAGAAAAGAGATGAATATATTATTACTTATACAAATGGATCTAGTAAAACACAGATTGATTATTTTAGATAAGAAAAATAGATCGTTTAGATTGTAAAGATTAAGGTCATTCCAAGTGAAATTTTAAGTACCCAACTATTAGTTTTTAGATTTTAAGATGAAATTTTGTAAGAGAAAAATAAACTAAATTATTGTCCTAGGATTAGATGGGGACACTTAAGAATACAAATAAAATATTTTTAAGAACAAGCTACAAGAAATTAGAATTTGGGATGTTCATAAGGAAGCTAACGTTATGTGGGAAAAATATCAAGTGAAATTAAGCAAGTTGCTAAGATGTGCTTGGAGAATCAAAAGGAAAAGCTTCTTTTAATAAGAATAGTTGGTGGTGGAGTCGAGTGTGCAAGAAAAATAAAAATAAAGAAACATTGTTATAAAACTTGGTTTAGATGTAAAACTTCAAGAATTGGGAAAGATATAAGTGGCTAGAGAGATTAAGAAAGCAATATATGATGCAAAAAATTTAGCTTTTAGTGATTTATAGATACCAAAGAAGGTGAAAGATGTATGTATAAGTTAGCCAACCAAAGAGATAGGAGAAGTAAAGACATAGTTCAAGTGAGGGATTAAGGATGAAAATAATAAAATTGTTTTTCTTAGAAAAGATATTGAAAATAGGTGGATGAGGTATTTTGATAAACTTTTCAATGAAGGATCTGAAAATTGATTGATTTTAGCAACCTTAATACCTAAACAAAAAAATAAATTTCATTTTATCGTCGTATTAGTAAATCTAGTGAAGCTTTAAAAAGAAAATGAAATGTGGAAAAGCAGGACGGATAATATTAGATGTGTGAAAATGTTTAGAGATCAAGGAATTTCTTGGCTTACAAATCTTTTTAATGTTATTTTGAAGACTAAAAAGATGCAGATGAGTGGAGAAAGAGTTTGTTGGTTCCTATATTTAAGAATAAAGGTGATGCACAAGAGTGCAAATTATAGAGGAATTAAGTTAATGTGCCATACATTAAAATTATGGGAGAGAGTAATTGCATAGGTTACGATGTGATAAGTTTCTCAGTTTGGTTTCATGCGGTAGATCTACTATGGATGCTATACATTTGTTAAGAGGTTTGATGGAGAAGCATAGAGAAGTAAGAAGGATCTACATATGATATTTATTGATTTAGAAAGCTTATGATAAAGTCTCTAGAGATGTTCTTTGGAGAGTTATAGAAAAAGGAGTTAATATTGGTTATATTCAAGTCATTAAGGATATGTATACTAGAGCTGTTACTTGTGTCCAAACACAAGGAGGATTGACAAAATATTTTCCTATTTCAGTTGGATTACATCAAGGATCAACATTAAGCCCTTATCTTTTTACTTTAGTTATGGATGTTCTTAAGAGGCATTTACAAGAAGATGTACCTTGGTGTATGCTTTTTGCTGATGACATTCTTCTTGTTGATAAGACTAGAGAGTCCAGAAACTTGAATTATGGAGGTCAACTTAGTCTAAAGTTTTCGTTAAGTAGATCTAAAACTGAATATATGGAGTGTAATTATAGTTGTAGAAGTTTTAGTAGTGTTGTGACTTTAGGTGATCAAGTCATTAATAAGAGTGCGATTGAGATATTTAGGCTCTATTGTTCAAAATGATGGTGAAATAGATGGAGATGTTATTAGTAGAATTCAAGTTGGATGGTTGAAGTGGAGGAATGCATTTGGCCTATTATGTGATAAAAAAGTTCCACTTAAACTTAAGGGAAAATTTTATAAGATGGTGGTAAGACCTGACTTATGCGAGAATGGCCAATAAAAGAGAAGCATAAGACTAAGTTAAGTGTTGTAGAGATGAGGATGCTAAGGTGGATGAGTGGCTATACTCTTAGAGATAGAATTCAAATGAGTATGTTCGGGAAAAGTTGGAATAGCTTCGGTGGTAGATAAGATTAGGGAGAGTCGCCTTAGATGGTTTGGCCACATAAAGCGTCGGCCATCTGATGACCCGATTAGGAGAGTAGATGCATTAGATTTGCCTTATGTTAAGAAAGGTAGAGGTAGACCTAAAACGACTTGGTTAAGATGTATAAAAAATGATCTTAGTATACTTGAATTAAATGAGAATTTGACACATAATAGGACACAATGGAGACGAAGTATTCATGTAGCCGACCCCACCTAGTGGGATTAAGGCTTGTTGTTGTTGTTGTTGTTGTTGTTGTTGTTGGATCACATCAAGGTTCGGCTTTAAGTCTAATATGCTTCTACTAGACCTTTACAAGAGGACATATATAAGAGAATGTACCTAGGTGTATGTTTTTTACTGATGATATTCATCTTGTTCATAAGACTAAAGAGAGTTCAAAAGAAAGTTGGATTATATAGGTTAACCTTAGAATCTGAAGGCTTTCGTTTGAGTAGATCTAAAACCTAATACATAGAGTGTAATTATATTTGTAGAAGACCTAGTTGTGGGGTTATGATAATATTTAATCAACTCATTAAAAAGAGTGAACATTTTAAATATCCCGGGTCTATTGTTCAAAGTGATAGTGAATTAGATGGGTATGTTATTAGTAGAAATTAAGTTGAATGGTTGAAGTGAAGGAACGCATCAGGCCTATTGTGTGATATAGAAGTATCACTTAGGCTTGAAGAAAAATTTTATAAGATGGTGGTAAGACCTACAATGCCTTATAGCTTATAATATTGACCAATAAACGGGAAGCATAAATTTAAGTGTTGCAACTTTACACTTAGAGACAAAATACAAAACAAATATATACGTGAACAAGTTGGAGTAGCTCTAGTGGCAGATAAAATTAAAAAGTGATTTGGTTATATAAAATGACTTAAAAAGACTTAGCTAGAAAGTATAAAAAATGATCTTATTTTCTTAGATTTAAATGAGAATTTGACACTTAATATGACATAATGGGAAGAAGGATTCATGTAGGAGACCCCACAGTGTGAGATATTCATCCGAACTTATTCTTCGTAGAATGGTTTTTGTGTACGCGTGTTCTAAGTTAATGAGATTTTTTTTTGTTGCATGAGAAGCATGTAATTATATGTTTGTTAATGATTTGATAATGATGCTCTTGGTATTTGATATCTATGCAATATATATATATATATTTGTGCTCATTTAATTTGAACAAAGAAAGAGTTTTTTTTTTTAGCAAGATATATTTTTCTTTTTAATTTAGTGAGTTGATCTTCTGAATATGTCTTCCAATGATGTTAAATTCAGATTGAATTTGTCGGTTTAATTTATGGGATCTAAACTAGTTGGAATAGAGTTTGGGCTACTCTTGTTTTGTTCCTGATTGAAATAATTAAGCTTGAGATCGATCAGAATCAGCAGATGGTTAAGGTTTCTTTAATGTAGAATTGTTATCAGGAGCAATGTGCAAATAAGAACCGTGCAGGTTAACTTTCACTCCCGAGGAAATAATGGATGGATTTCAAGGAAATAACTGATGGAGAAATGTGCATAAAAAATATAGGTCTGTATAGAAATGTATTATTTGAAACATAAATTTCTATTCAAATTTAATAAAGTATTTTTCTTTCATTCGTTTTAGGAAATTCCACCGAGGAATTCCTTTCAAAAGAAATTTGACCACTTCTAGCCTCGTTTTGACACTTGGCAGCACAAGTCCAAGCCTGGTTCTATCATAGGTCCACGCTACGCTAAGTGCCAGAAGAACTTAATTCTGTTTCAGTCTGTTTGGAATCATTCTACGCTGCTGGCAGGTGAAATGGGGTCATCACATTTTAGCGTGTTTCGTGTGTGTATATCTCTATATTCTTTATCTTCCCATTTTATTATCAGATTCCAGTGGCAATTATATGCAATTAAATTTAAAATTAATAAACAGTGTGATTAGTAGGTGTTTTAAATTTGATATCTTTGCTCAAAAAAAAAAAAAAAAAAAAAAAAACTTTACCAACTTCATCAATCAATTTCATAAAAATTTCTAACTGTTTTTCTTACATCTTTCTGTCAACTGTCAATATTTTTTATAGAAGATCTTGACTTAATGGAGTTAATCTTATTTAATCATTATTGGACTCAAGCTCGACTTGAGTTTAATTATTAGGCTCGAGCTTGACTTGATTTAAAGAAAGTTAAGCTTGAGATTCACTCAAATGCTCGAATTCGTTTAAAAAATTCGATAAGCTATCGAACTAATAATATGTTACATGATAATTGTAGTTCGTTATTATGTAAATGAGTCTAATAAGCTATTGAGCTAAGTCAAATCAAGATCAAGCTAGAAAAGTTTTCGAGCTTGACTATGAACTTGAGCTCAAGCTTGTATCTCGATACACTTGGCTCTCGAGCTCGTTAACGAGCTAAGCTGGAGTGACTCACATCCCTAGTTATATCCACTCTCTTTTTTTTTTCTTTTTTCTTTTTTTCAGATTCTCACTGAAAGTCCAAGCACTCTCAATTTTTCTCTCAATTTATTTCTGTTACAGCTGCTTGTATAAGTTTTATTTTTTTTTAATCTTTTTGTGTTCCTGATTATTAGCACGATTCAAACGTTGGAAATCTTTTTAGGAGTATGTTTTTAGAATCAGTAATCTTTATAGGAAAGAAATTTTACTGGCCCATCGCCTATGGAGGATTGTGGGGTTGAGTTGCTATAAATATGATTTAAGTAGAATTTCTTTAATCCGTTGATTCAAATTTTGTAAATTTATATAGATATTTGTGTCAGAATGTAGAATTTGTAAAAGAAGAAAATCTTTAATTTGTTGTATCATAAGAATTATGAGGTTTAATATGTTCTGGATATAAAGGATTTAAATACCCAAAACTTTGTTTAGCAAAATTTAAGCTAAATTTTACTTAATTTCATAAAATAACAGTTCCTTACCGAAATATGCACCAAAGTCAATCGAACCGCAATGCACAACAACAATGGCCGCTTTTGAAGGAAACACAGAACATAACACGTATAACTAAATAGTCGATTCATGATTAGCTTCTCTTCACGCTGAGAGACGAAACAAATCAATCTGTAACCATAGGCGCCTCCTTATAACAGTACTACTCAGCATTCGAACTTGTTTAGCGCTTCGACTTGTATCGATCGATCAGCCTCCACTCGATCTCCAAACCTTTTTGTTTCCTAAAAGATGGAGAGATCGGAGAAAGAAGAACTAATCACACAGTTCGGGCAATCGACCCTTGGTGAAAAACCTGACCAACTCATCCATCAACTCCCGAACCTTCTCATCATCCTCCGTCTTCTCCAAATGAAAAACATGCCCTTCCCCTTCCGATTCCACAATCTTCACCTCTCCTATCCACCCACTGCCTTTCTAAGCTCCCCTTTCCTCAACGGATCCTCTCAGCCAGACTACCACCTTTGATCCCATCTCGCCACCGCTCCTCCTCCCTCCGATTTATCCACGCATCATCCACGCTATCATGGTCCTAGGTGGACTTCTACGCTCTTCCATTAGCATATCGAAGAAAGACTCACAAACAACCTAGGATGGGTCAGGTCCTTCCTATGACCTCTTCCATGCGTTTATCGAAAGACTGACAAACAACCTAGGATGGGTCAAAGGTCCTGGACTATCTCAAAGTTAACGCATCGAGCAAAGACTCGAAAACAACCTAGGATGGGTCAAAAGGTCCTTAGACTTCCATGACCTCTTCCATAGTTAACGCCATCGAGAAGACTGACAAACAACCTAGATGGGTCAAAAGGTCTGGACTTCTACTCTCTTCAACAGGTTAACGCCATCGAAAAGACTCATAAACAACCAGATGGGTCAAAAGGTCCTTGGTGGACTTCCTACGCCTCTTCCATACGTTAACGCCATCGAGCAAAGACTACAACCTATCAAGGTCCTCGGTGGACTCTATGACCTCTTCCATACATTAAAAGTCATCGAGCAAAGACTAATAAACAACCTAAGATGGGTCAAAGGTCCTGGACTTCTACGACCTCTTCCATATAGTTAACGCCATCGAAAGACTCTAACAAACAACCTCGATGGGCCAAAATCCTCACGATTCAATTCAACCTCTTCCATAAAGTTAATGTCATCGGTGACTCACAAACAACCTCGAATGGGTCAAAATCTTGAATTCAACCTCTTCCATACAAACGCCATCGGGTAACACCGACAAACAATCTCGGATAGGTCAAAAAATCTTCAACGGATCAATTCGACCTCTTCTAGTTAACGCCATCGGTAACACTCGACAAACAACCGATGGGTCAAAATCCTCGGATTCAATGCAACCCCTTCCAGCAAACGCCATCGCTAACACTGACAAACAACCTCGATAATAAAAATCTCACGATTCAATTCAACATCTTCCATACAAGTTAACGCTATCGAAGTCACACTCGACAAACAACCTTGATAGTCAAAACTTTGTTTACTATTGTTAGCGCTATCAGCAAACACTCTAATAAACAACCTTGATGGGCCAAAATCTCGCTATTAATTCAACCTCTTCCACAGGTTAACATCATCTAATAACACAAACAATGAGTAAAATCTCACGGATTCAATTCAACCTCTTCCACACAAAGTTAACATCATCTAACACTCTAACAAACATCTTGATAGGTAAAATCATCGTCGCCGGATCCTCGCCGACTAGAGCTGGCCGTTGCCGACTACGTCGCCATTGCCGGCCACCGCTCCGGTAACCACGCCCGCCGGCACCGCCACCACTATGGCGGCCACCATCGCTGCGTTCGCTAACCCCGCTCCATCGCTGATCGCTTCCAAACCACGGTCCGCTAAGGCCGGCTGACGCTTCTTCGAGGGAAAACCGGCAACGACGAATAGGTCTTGATCGCTCAAACCCGACGGTCCGCTGGACGCCTTCTTCGAGGGAAAACTCAACGACGTAAATGCGGGTCTTGATCGCCCAAACCCCGGATGGTCCACAAGGTCGGTTGACGCTCTTCGAGGGAAAACCGGAACAACGACGTACCGGGTCTTGATCGCTCAAACCCGACGGCCCGCTTGGGCTTGACGCTTCTTCGGGGAAAACTAACAACGTAAGTAAGGGCCTTGATCACCTCCAAACGACCTTCTATAGAGAAGAGAAGGTGCCTTTTCCCTGGCCTCTGGGAGGTTTTATACCTTCCTAAAATCAAAACGCTTTGAAACCGCCTAAACCAAAAATCGTCGAGTCTGTCGCTCTAAGAGCCGCCTCGGTCTATACGGCCAGATGCACATACAAACGCTGCTGAGGCCAGAACGCCATGCTGTCGCATCGCCGCTCCGAACACATCTGATCCGAATAACCATGGAGCTGCCGCACCAGGCTGCCGCTTCAGACTCAGCTACCGCTGACCACTCGGCTTCAGGACCCACTCTTTAACCGCTACGTGATTTTCCGCCACCTTTCCCTGAGGCTAAGGCCTATAGGCTCAAGCTCATGTCTCATAGCCGTCAATACCGGATGTCCGCAATTGAATCTAATGCGATACCTAGTTATATTTTTCTACATCCTTCCATAGTCATAATCTTGTGCTTACATAAAGATCTATTCTCTCAAAATGTGTAGTTAATGAACACTCAAATTTTATTGAAGAATTTGCTATTTTCAAGATATTATATTTTGGATGATTGAGATAATGTCATCCAAAAAATAAAAGATATGACCTCAAAATTCCTCTAAGACGAATATGCCGAAAGAAATCAATTGAAATTTAGATCAAGCACTTAAAATATCAAAACTTTGAGACATCGTTAAATCCCTAAATAGCTCTCAAATATGAAGTGTTTATATCAAATCGATCTCGACGATTTCCAACAAGCTAAAGATCTTACCAATTTTTGAAAAATGCCAAATACATCATATGATCAAGGGAATCATTTTAGCCGTCAGGGAGAAATGGGTTTTGCATGTATTATTTGAGACGCCACCTCCAATCTATAAATAGCCCTCATTCCTCATATGACCATGAAGAAGGAGAAGGGAGGCAAGAGAGAGAGCTCAAGATCCTCCAGAATCATGCTGCTACTGACGTCGAACCACTTCCACGCCACCATCGCCATCACGATCCTCGCCATTCAACCATTATTGCCATCATACCACTATCACATCATCAACGCCAACATCATCACAACATCGTCAAACATTGTCATATAATTGTTGTTCTTCACATACAAATCTAATCCCGAGACGGAAGATCTTGTACTCAAAACATATACATAGTGGAAGTTTTTTTGGGCAAAGTGGTTTTTTCCTCTTTTCAGGTCATAAAAATTTGGAGTTTTCTTGTTCACTCTTAAATAATAAACTAATCAACAAAGCTAAACTTTCATTCTACATCTCTTCTAAGACGCAATCTGGCCATCGGAAGTCGATTCATTATTTCATCTTGTATGGCAACCAAGTTTTCCAACAAGATCGAAACCACCATCGAGATGCATCATTTCAAGCTTTTAAAGAGCGCAAGCGAAGAATGAAGATTCATCAAACTTTGTTCCTTCGGATCAAACGGGGCAACTCTTAATCTCAAAAGATAAGCAAGTCAACACCAATGAAAAGGCAAAGATCAATAGTCAACTCGGCTACAAGCTCATAAATATTCGACCTCTTCCATAGGGTTAACGCCATCGAGTAAACACTCGACAAACAACCCGATAGGTCAAAACGCCCTTGTGGACTTCAGACCTCTTTCCATACGGTTAACGCGTCAGTAAACACTAACAAACAACCAGATAGGTCAAACGCCCTTGGTGGACTTCGCGATCTCTTCCATACGGTTAATGTCATCGAGCAAAAGCTCGACAACAACCCAAAGGGTCAAAACGCCCCTTGGTGGACTTCTCGATCTCTTCCATACGGTTAATGTTATCGAGCAAAGCCCCGACAAACAACCCAAGAAAGGTCAAACGCCCTTGGTGGACTTCCCGTGATCTTTCCATACTCGTCATCGAGCAAAAGCTCGACAAACAACCGTGAAAAGGTCAAACGCCCTTGGTGTACATCCATCGGCTCTTCCATACGGGTTAATGTCATCGAGCAAAACTCGACAAACAACCTGAAAGGTCAAAGGTCCCGTGGACTTCCTCTTCTTCCATGCAAGTCGAACATCAATCATCAACTTTTGAACCATCCATTAAGTTTCAAGAAATCCTATTTTCCACAAAGTAGGACACGGACCGCTGCGCCACCGGCCGACTATTATCGCCGCTGCAGTTGCCACCATCGCCGGCAATCTTCGCCGATCATCACCATCGCCGTCCATTAATTTACTACGACGCGCCGCCACCATCGACTACCGCCGCTAGCCGTTTGACCACTCGTGCCGCTAACCGCATAGCGGTCCACTGCTGCCACTGCCGGCTCATAGCCACCATCGCTGAATTCCGCCACACCACCATCGTGGGTTATCTCGCCAAACTCGCAGTCACCATCGCCGACCAATGTCGCTACCATCGTGTGCATCTTCGCCAACATCTCCGGTGATCGCCTCAAACCTGCCGGTCCGACGAGGTCGCACACCTCTTCGAGGGAAAACGGAGCTTGTCAGATATGTAAGACGCCTCCTAACCTGACGGTCCGACGAGGCCGAACTGACGGGCGGTAACCGGAACCACGACGATATACGGGCCTTGATCGCCTTCAACCCGGATCATCTAACGAGGCCGCGAACCGACGAGTGCGAAACTGAACAACGACGATGTACCGTCGCCTAACCCGACCAACGAAGCCGGTGATACCTCTTCGAGGAAAAGGAAAACGACGAGCACCGGCCGTGATCGCCTCCCAACCCGGACGGTCCGACGAAACCGGTTGATACCTCTTTCGAGAAAAGCTAACGACGATGTACCAGCCGGACGCTTCCAAATATTTCTAACTCAAGAAGAGAGAAAAGTGTCTTTCCTCTTACCTGGGGGTTTTATAGAATAGGGATAAAAGGGTAAAAAACTCCCAAAACACCGTCAAAACCCACCAAAGCCCGAAATGACTCTCGTTGGGCTGGCGTATGCCAGTTGCTACAAGGCATCAAGACGACGCCACAAGACGCCAAGACGCCTGGCCGTTCGCTTTGCCCGCCTAGCCGAGACCGCCATGCCCTCAGGTTGTATGCCATGCAAACCGCCATGATGGGTCTGAACGCACTAACCGCCATGATGGTTCGGATGCATATGGCGCTATGCCGGCTCCACCAGGCGAACCGCTCGGCCAGACGTGCTGGCGCGGCCGCTTGACCGCGAATCACTTGGGCACACCGCCATGGAGCATTTTGTACGCCACAACTCTGAAGGCCATGGATTCAAGCGGGGTCAAAACGCTGAAAACTCAGAAGTCCGAACAGTCCATAACCTCAAAATATCACGCCTTATGACCTTACATCTACTTCCATAATCATAATTATCAGATGAAGATTTATTCTCCCAAAATGTATGATTCATAACCACAAGTTTCATTAAAGAATTTGTTGTTTTCAAGTATTTGACGATATATTTTGAATGATCAAGATGATGCCATCCAAAAAATAGGGGCAAGATATATGACATTCAAATTCTCTAGTCAAGCATGAATCTTAAGGGCAAAGGCAAGCGATCCCAAGTCGAAATCAATCAAGATCAAGCACCAAAACATCATCTAAACTTTGGAACATGAATTAAACCTATGAATGATCATCAAATATAGAGTATTTATAGTCAAATCGAGCGCCTCGACGAAATAATCTAACAAGCCTAAGATCTCACATTCACCTCATTTGAGCATCCAAATGTTCAAATACATCAAATGATCAAAAGGAATCGCCCAGCCGTCAGATGGGGAGGAGTGTTTGGTTTTCCATGTATTTACAGATCCACTCCTCCATCTATAAATACTCATTCTTCATATGAGGGGACACTTTGGAGGCCAAGTGAAGAAGGAGAGGAGCAAGCAAGGGAGAGAGCTCAAGCTCAAGATCCCAGCAAGATCGCACACCGCCTGATGGTCGCCAACCACCACCGTCAGCCGCCATGACCCTCGACGGCCGTCCAATCACCTAATCGCTTTGATTGTTGCTCATATTTTCTTAAATTGTTCTCATGTCCACCAAAGTTCCTACACGCATTCCACCATCATCACTGCCGCTAAGAACTTTACAACCCGACCATTGTTATATACTTGTATATACCATCTTGTAATCCCGTTATCGGAAGATTCTCAGACTTCGAGGCATATACATAGGAACATTTTTTTTTTGCCAGCCCCGTGGTTTTCCCTCTTTCGAGATTTTCCACGTTAAAATCTAGTTCTCTCGCTCACTCTTTAAATAATTGTGTGTATTAATCAACAAAGTTTGAGAACTTTCATTCTACCGCAACTGGTCTTCTGGCATGCAACAATATATATATATTTAATATCTAAATTTTTATATTAATATAAATATCATTTAAATCTTTAATATTATATTAAAAATATCATAATCATTCATTTTAAAAAAAAATTTGCACCTTTTCATACATAAAGAAATTTTATATTTGAAAATATTATTTTATTTAGATCATATTTGTAAATATAAAACTTGAAATGATAGATATGTAAATGCATACAAATTGTGTGCTATATATAATTTTTTCTTATAAATTTTAACATGATATTCTTGAATATAATATTAAAAATAAATTTTTATCATATATTTAAAAGGACATTTTTATTTAATTTATGAATGAAAAAAAAATTTTTCTCATTTCAATTATAAATTCAAAAAAAAGAAAGAAAAGACATCATTTCAAAATATTATTGTCAAATGTGGTTGATTGCATTATCAAGTTGTGACGCAGACTAATTTAATAAAGAAATTATTTAAAAATACAAATTATAGAATTTGAGAGAATCACATTCTTTCTTATACTTCAAAAAATTTGAGGATTTCTTTTCTATTGTGTATTGATAATTACATAGCAATGCATGAGACGTAACCGTTTAGATAAACTGTTGCGTGCTGTAATAAAAAGCTCTCAAATTGTACTTATGGGTAATGGTGGGAAAATAAGTAGAGATTCGATATGTGATAGAAGATTAGCTTTGAGATATAATAACATCCTCATCCACAAGATAGGTGGGGTGTTGGGTGGATACTCATTCCAAAAAAAAAAGCTCTCAAATTAATGTTACACAAAAATCTATACATATGGATAAATAATTTTATTAAGATACAATAAAAATTTTATACGAAAAGTTTGAGAAAAAAAATATAAAATTGCCCCCAAAAAATTATAAAATCTGACGTAAATTAAAAAACTTATTATATGGATAAAGATTCAAATCAAGTGTTTGTATTGATTATGAGTTTAAGGAAGTTCATGGGCTGTTTGGGATCAATTTATATTTTTATCTCTTATTTTTATTTTCAGTTTTTTTTTTATTTTATGTGAAAACAAAATATGTTTGATATTTTTATCAATTTTTTGTTTAAAAAAAAATGTTTAGTTGTTTTTTTTTAAATTTTTAATGAAAAAAATGAAATAATGAAAAGGAGCTTATTGAGATCACTTTGTATTTTTTATTTTTTAAATTTAAAATAAAACTAAAATATGTTAGATATTTTTTTATTTTAACATAAAGCAAAAAAAATATTTAGGGACACAAATGTCGATGATGATGATGTTGGCCTACGTGTTTTATCGTCAATAAAATCAAACGAAAATCGATGATCGATGAAAGTGATGTGCATAAATTAAATTTGAATTGTCGTCGAAACAACCCGAATAGTACTCATTCATAAAAAGAATCACTTAGAAAAATTCAAAATATAAAATAACTACCAAACAAGAATTTTTATAGTTGATTCAATTGCACATAATAAAATCATTAAGCTAAAAATGAGATATCATGTGATTTGAGCAATATTATTTTGATCGTCGTCAAGCCACATAGTCAGAGGACACATGTCACATCTTTACTGGCGTGAGACTGATTGAGAGTGAATATAAAAATATATTTGATTTGACGGCCTTTGGCTAATTTCGTAATTTATCACCTTTAACAAACAGTTGTGGAAGGTGGATTGAATGAAGTTTACTTTAAGCTTTTAAAAATTAAATTTCATTTAAGCATTTAACACTTAGTAATTTATCTGATTTTATATTTGTATTGATACTTGATTTTGGTTAATTCAATTTGAGCTTGTAAGCATATTTTGATGGTAAGTATCCCTTTCGGTTGAAATTTTCATTCAACACAGTCATCATTGAGGTAGACAATAGTTTGATCATTTAATTTATTATTTCAGATCTTGTCGACTCTATTAGTTTAATAATAGATGATTAGATCTATTTTCATATGATAGAATTAGCTTTTCAAATATTTTAACAAGTTGAAATTATTACAATAATTGAATTTTTAGGTTTTGTTAACTAATTCTCCCCAAGACTAAACCGGAAGCAACTAGCAAAGATCCTCAAATTAAATTTAAGTATTCAACATAGTGTTGGGGCTCATGCGGGTATTTAGTAATTTAGGTAATTTTATTTCTGAATTATGAAATTGATTTTATATTTCCATTTAATTCCAACTTAACCTGCGCAACCTTTTTAGATATTAAAATTTGCACTTTAAATCTCTATGTCCGAGCACATATAGGTATTTATAGCTTAGATAATTTCATCTAATTAATGAAGTCATTGAATTCAAAAATCATAATTAGAATAAAATTCTTTAATTTTTTGGATTGAAAGAAGCTCCATATTCAATTGTGTTCAGTTGAAATCATTTTTAATTCACTTGGAATAAGTTGTAATAACCCTATTGTCTACTGATTTAGTTATATTCATGCTTATTGGCTAGTACCATAGTCTCATCCATATTCATATAAGAGCTATTAAATCCAATCTGGATTCATCCTTAACTCCACATCAAGTTTCATATTTATTTAAAACTAGATTTCAAATTTATTGTAAGTCTCTTATGAGTTTGGCATTTACCACGTCAAGTTTTACCTGCATTTAACTTGAGTATTCTCATTTGTTTCATATATAAAACAATAGGCTCAAACATTCATTTTAGTGATGAATTAAGTGAATGAACTCATTTTTAGTTAATTCACTCATATATGATATTAATACTTATTGAGCTTATTCAAATTTAATTATAAATTCATTTTGTAAGACTTTATATTTTATATTTAACTTAATGTTAAATCTTTTTTTTTTTGGTTTAAGTCCCAAAAATTTGATGACATTTTGGAAGCATTTTGGTAGTATTCTCATTATGGGCTACATCGAACTATTTTAGCTTACCGACGCTCTATTGAGATAACAGTGGTGACACCACAATCGTCTCTTTGCACTCGCTATGCCATATTGGGCATTAGCGGAATATTAAAACCTATAAAAAGAGACACAAACATATGTGCGGATAATTTTCACACATTTCTTTATATTTACAATCAATCACAATGATAAACCTAGTAAGAGGTGAGGGAAAATGTTGAGGTTGGCTGGGGATGGAGTGTAGATGGAGTGTACAAATATTGTGTGATGTCAAGAGAGGATAATATGATCTAATTTTCCTTGAATTGGTCCAAACCGCCGAATTGGGTTCTTGTCCTCTTGATTTGATCTTTGAACAAGCGGTTCTTGATTTCTAAGGGAGTTAGTGGGTTACACATGTTGCTTTCTGCACGGCTTGATCCTTGGATCTGATCTGAACCGTTACTTGTGATTGCGCGGCTGCTTCTTGGCCGTTGGATGAAGCTTTGAGATAACCTAACCTTATACTTTGCTTTATTTTGTTTTGTTTCGACTGTTCGAGCCGTCGAAGAACTCCCGAGAGGAAAGAGGGATGCGGCTGGAGCCGGAGGAGAATCTAGGGATTCTTTGGAAGGTGGTGATGTGAGGAAAACCCAAGAACATGTGAAGAAGAGAAGAAGAAGGAGACTGAAGAGATAAGTTTCTTTCTTAAAATCTTTATTCTTTTTTGTTTGGCTTCTGATCTCTATTTATACATCTTCTTGAAGTTCCTATGCCTAGATCTACTTTTTTACTAAGTGGATCCAGGTTCTTTAAGCTTTCTGTTATGGTTATTCTTATGCTAATGTGGCTACGGCTTTGAGGTCTTGATTCTTGATTCGCTCAGTTGTTTATCAAGCCTTTGTTCTTCTGTCTTACCTGCAGGCTGGTTTGGGAGAATTTATCTCAGTGTTATCTGCACTTAAGGGTTCCAGAATGGCTTTTATTTTGTTATCTCCCTGTAACTTTCTTCGCTTCTTTCTCGTAATCATCCAGAAGGTCATTTAATGATTTTTTGTATTATTTTCGATTTTGTATTCCTTACTGTTGAGTCTGTCTTATTGTTAATTTGGCCATTGGATGAATTGGATTCATATCATTACTCCCTCCTCAAACCCGACCTTGTCCTCAATGTCAAAATGAACATCGCCTTCTATTTCAATTCATTTCACAAGTCTTGATACTTTCCTCCCACGACTATAAGTAGTATTCTTTTGTCAAATGATCCGGTTTCTATTAATAAGAACGGAAATTCTCCCTCATATAGACTTGCTTTGTATGCTCATGATCCAGGATTACACTAGTGGATATTGTGGTACTGAATTCACTGAACTGACTCATCTATTGATAGGTCAGATGTAATGAACTCCGGTTGCGTTATACTCTATATTAGGAAATAGCTTATTGGTAATTTTGTGCTGAGTAAATATGTAAGGATGTGTTATCCAAAACACTAAGCTATATAAGAAATAGGTGGCTAATAATTATTTATACTTGATAGATAGGCTTTCTTAAAGGGTTAAATGGTTGATACATGAAGCTTTTGAATATTTCTTCTTGTACCCATTGGTTGTCGCCGATTATCATGTTGCGCTTAATGTTTTGGTCATCATTGACCGCCATTAATGCAAATAACTTGGACTTACGATATGCCCTTTATGGTACTTCATCACAATTGAAGCATAAGCCTCTTCTTTTTCTGCTTTATTTTGAGTTCTGAAATCAATTGATATTTCCGTTTATGTTGACTGGTTGAGTGGCATTTGTGGGAGGCCGCAGTAGTTGGAGCACTCGATATTCTGTTACTTACCTGAGTGTGCTGATTGCTATTTCTATGCATTTCTATTACATCGACACTGCCTTCCATTAGCATTAATTGAAATGCTTGTGCAAGGAAGAAGGTCGTAGGGATTTTACTTCCCTTTAATATCGATTTAAGCCGATTCAAAGACTTTGTAGAAATTCATGTGGAATGTCTCAAATTTGGTTAGCTTCTTCAAACTCGTATAAAAGTGTTGCCGTGGTCGTTGAAGCTTGGCTAATTCTCCTCTTAAATCTCAGAGGGAAGAGCCAAATCTTTGCATAACTTGTTCTTTAAATTGTGGCCATGAATACAATTGTTTATTTAATTGCATCCATTGATACCAACTCAAAGGTCCATCCATGTATATTGAGGATATTAAAATTTTTTGCTCCTCGATGTGTTATAAAATTGAAAGAATTGCTCGCTAAAGAGCCAACCTCAGGTTTTTTCCATTAAATCATATATCTATTTTGATGTATTGACATGGATGTGTGTATGTGGTCCGTTTGGAGAATAGGATTCAAGGGGATGCATCACATACCGGATTTGAGGTTGTTTTTCCAACTGCTTTCTATGGCGTCAATCTTCTTGATATTTCAATACCATAGAAGGTCATTTGCTCTTCGTTTGTTTATTTGTCACACATTCTTCTAATATTTTTGATGTGTGTCTTATTCCTTCTGTCATTTCTGTATGCAGTCAACAAGAGCACCAATAATATGATCTAATTTTCCTTGAATTGGGTCTGAACCGTCAGATTGAATTGGGTTCTTGTCTGCCTTTGGATTTGATCTTTGATCAAGCGGTTCTTGATTTCTAAGGGAGTTAGTGGGTTACACCTGTTGCTTTTCAAGGCTTGATCCTCGATGACCAACTGCTACTTGTGATCTCCGCTTGGCCGTTGGATGAAGCTGAGATAACCTAACCTTATACTTTGCTTTGTTTTGTTTTGTTTGAGTGTCGAGCCGTCAAGAACTCAGAGGAAAGAGGGATCTTGAGTCTGAGGAGAATCTAGGGATTCTCGGAAGACTGGTTTCCGGTGAGGAAAACCCAGAAGAACATGAGCAGGAAGAAGAAAAGAAGAAGGAGACTGAAGAGATAAGTTTCTTTCTTAAAATCTTTATTCTTTTTTTGTTTTATATTTATACATCTTCTTGAAGTTCCTATGCCTAGATCTACTTTTTACTAAGTGGATCCACGGTTCTTTAACCTCTATGGTTGTTATTCTGTTATGTACATGTGGCGGCTTTCTGAGGTCTTGATTCTTGATTTCCTCTGTTGTAGTTGTTTATCAAGCCTTTGTTCTTCCTGTCTTACCCAGTGGTTTGGGAGAATTTATCTCTGTCTGTATACAACTTAAGGATTCTCAGAATGACTTTATTTTGTTATCTCCAGAACTTCCTTCTGCTTTTCGTAATCATCGAAAGCTGTAATGATTTTTTGTATTATTTTGCTATATTTTATATTCCTTACTGTTTTGAGTCTGTTCTTATTGTTAATTTGGCCATTGGATGAATTGGATTCATATCAGAGGAGTTCAAGATAGTTATAAGCTTGCAGGTCTATATGTCTTGCAATGTTGTTGGCACTAAATGGAAGATCTCCGTGGGGATGAGGAACGAGAAATCAAGGTTAGAGTTTTGTTCCATGTGCTGCTACGGGGAAGGAAGAGATGGTAAAATGTGAGTTCCTCGGCTTGCTGTATAAGACAAGGATGGTGTAAGGTGAAGATAAGGTTGATGGAGAAGGTGGTTGGCCCCAAGGTTGTGCACAGTGCAGGCTAGAGGATCGAAGAGGGAAACGAGAGATAGAGAATTACATATGAGTTTGGCTGAGTGCTGCTTGATTCAGTTCGACTGAGAGGAAGGAACGGAGGGAGGGAGAGATATGAGTTGCGATTTTGAAGGAGTGGAGGCTTACGATTAAGGGAGACCGAGCGAGAGGGAGTGAATCAGTGATCCAAATGCGTGCGGCTTGCCGTTCGATCCGAGACGGGGAGAACGAAGGGGGAGGCTGCTGCTGAGGGAAGGAGAGGACGAAAGAGACAAGGGCTTGCAGGATTTTGTGCCTTTTGCGGTTTGAGTGCTTGAATGGAAGAGGAATCGGGGAGGTCTCGTGTGGTTTTGGTAGAGACGAACGAGCGGGAGCGATTGGGAAAGAGAGAAACCAAACGAGAGAGGTCAGGAGGATGCTCGCGCGCATGCGGTCGAAGGAGACGACGCCGATGGCTGCGAGAACAAGGGAAGACCTCGTGTGTGATCCGGGTCAGATCGATCGATCGTGAGGATTTAGAACCGGTTTGAGTTATTAGACATATATGAGCTTTTTTAATTAATTTTCTAAGCGTTTAATCAATCTTAATATGAATTTTATAGCGATATCATTATATGGTTAATATATATATCGATCATAGGTTGTTTATGTGATATGCCGTAGCTTCGCCACAATCGTGACGCGTCGTTTGGCCAAATTGGGATCAATTTTAATTCAAAAATATACATTATCGTTTTCGATCGCTCGACGTTCGCGTAGATTCATCCGAATTGATGGTAAATAGTATCATTTGATAGATTTCGACGTTTCGAAGCTAACGACGCAATCAATTTCATGAACGATCGTTAAAGAACATCACCTCCGAATGACATATACGCCTTTATCGACAACTCGATCGATCGTTAAATTATATAATATTTATATTCTAATCAATTTCGAGCATATGAATGAATGGCTTCGCTCATCGATCGGACAGTCATCGCCGCACTTTCGATTTCGATATACGCCGCCGCATGCCGACAAATATCTTGACGAATCATTATATGCATAATATTTATATTCGATCAATTTGACGCTCAACGAATGAAGGTTTCATCAATCGGGGTCGCTTCATTGATTTCAACGATATTTGGTGTATCTCAGCTCCGATTTGTGAGCTGTTACATCAAAAGTCCGTCAAATTTGGATTTTGAATTTCTGGTTTATCATATGGAGTCAACATCCCTATATAACTAGAGGTGTAACTAAATAGAGCTTGAGCGAGCTAAGACTCTATTCTTGTTCGACTTATTTGTATTTGCCCGTGTTGAAAATTGGCTCGTATTCGAACTAAGCTCATAAGAATTATGTTCATATTTGGCTCGATGTATACATTCTTCCAAAACAAAATATTTATAAAATATAAATTAATTCAAACTCTTTGACTCTCACTAATTATCAAATAATTTAATAGCTAAGTAATCACAAGATTATGTTATGAATTCATAATCCCAAATTGTTTAACCCAAATAATAATAATTAAAAAATAAATTTATAATAAAAAAAACCATGATCTTGATTTATTTAAATGCTGTCGCATTTTTAGGCAGAGTGCGATGGACATAAATTCCATACAAATGTTATTTAATGCTGCACGAATCGACCTGGACATGGATAGAGCTGGACTTTTGCATATGCAACGCAGCAACGCCGTGACGGACTTTTGCATATGCATAAATTCATCTTTTTTGACAAGTGTTGAAAATGTGTTGCATCTCCCTGATAGGTTAGAGATAATGTGTCTTAGATATGATAACCATCTTTGAAAGGATCTGAGTTGAGTTAAACTCTTAGGAGGTGGCATTTCTAGGATAGCTTTAATCTTTTCAGAATCTATTTCTATTCTTTAGTGTCGAACATCAAACCCAAGAAATTTTCTTTTACCCAAATGCACACTTCATTCATTTTGAGGTTATATTGTCATAACCGCTCAAAATTACTCTCAAGTCAAAGAGGTCTTCCTTTTCTTTACTTTAACTACTAGATCATCAATGAAGACTCAACTGATGGATGAGAAAGACCAGTCATGCAGAAGACTAGTATTTTAAGGCGAAAGGCATGACCCAATAAATGTAAGATTCGACGGGTTCAAAAGGTGTTTTTTCATCTTAAGGAGACATCTCGATTTGGTCATAGCCAGATGACCCATCCATTAAAGAGAAAATTATATGAGATGAGATGATGTCCAACATTAACTCTGGTATAGGAAGAGAAAACTCATCCTTAGGATATGCCTTGTTTAGGTCCCTAAAATTTATGCATATGCAAATTTTACCGTTCTTCTTCTTAATTGGGATGACACTGGTTAACCAGGTAGGATATTTTTCTTCCCTAACGAAACCAGCATTGATCAATTTCTTAACTTCAAAAATATCCGGTTGTTTAATTTTTAATCGAATGCGTCTAGGAGCTTGCTTAATAGGGATAGCATTAGGACCTATCTAGTGGACTACGTGAAGATAATCCGAGCATCTCTTCATAACTCCATACAAAATAGTCTTTAAACTCAGTCAATAGCCTAACTAAGTCATTGGTTTCTTCTTCATTCAACAAAGAGGCGATGTACGTCGGGTCTGGATTTTCTTCTGTCCTGAGGTTGATTTCTTTAAGCTTGTCAATTATTGAATGAATATCCTTTTCAAACTCTAACGGTGCCTCTTTAATTTGGAGATCATCTGGATCATCTGAGATTTCTAAACACACATTCTCATAAGAGTTGGGTGTGTGTGAGAAGAACCTATCAGACTCCAAATGATTGGAAATAACTCAGCACTAATTGTCATCATCGACTAGACCCATTGTACCGAATCCTAATCCTACTCTTGATTATGCTTTCCTACCTGTATTATTCTGCAGCTTTTTGAAATACTCTGACCTGTGCTTGAACCATGTATGAGGAACTAAACCTTTCTGAATAAGATTATGAACACAAGGAGAGTAAAATTCAAATGATAATTCTATTAATTCGTTAAATGAATCCTCCTCAAGTCCTACATCAACTTCAGGACTTGAGGATGATGATCCCAAAATGAACCTCTTCTGCTTCATGTCATTGGAAGACTTAGGGACTTCCTTAACTATCAAACCTTCAACTTTCTGAAATGTAAGTGAGGTTAGAGCCCATGTTCCCAATTATTTTCTAATAGTCTCACATAAACTTGATTCAAATACTTTGCATTATTTGGAGGCCTGGTCTTCATCTCTGTCTGGATCGAATGTCAACTCCAATGGAACCTGTTGAGAGGGGTTGGATGATATACTAATCACATTAGACTCATCCTCCGAGCTGGATTTCAAGTCTATGTGAATAGTAGGGGTACTCCTATGAACTAGAACATGACCTCTATTGGCTGATGGCCAACCGTGGGTCTTCCACCCTCTATTTCTATCTCTACTTGGTGGATTTTGAACCATCATACCCACATGTTCATATGATGAAATGAACTGTGGGTGGAATGTGATATGTAGATCTATTTCTTCTTCAATTTTCCTTTCTTGTTCACTTAGATTTCCATTTTTCTTTTCATTTTCTTTTGGCTTTTCTTTTTCTTCATTTTTTTTTTCTTTTGATTTTGCATTTGAATTTTGTCCAAGTTTACGAGAAAGGATGTTTTGAGGATAATAGTAGGTAGCGTCCTTATAAGTCTCAACCTCTCTAACTGAAAATAATTTTTCATCTCCATTGACATGGTATTCAATCTCATCTTTTCTGAACTTGATACACTGATGGAGCGAGGATGGAATGATCTTGTTCTGATATATCCAAGGCCTACCAAGCAAAGCAGTGAATAAAGTATTTGAATCATTAATGTAAAACTTGGCTTCAGTCTTTCATTCACCTATCTCCAAAGGTAACACTATGGAACCTAAAGCCCGTACACCTTGTTCATTGAATCCTCTTAACATCATCCAATTTTATCGAAGTGTGGAGATGTCGATCCTCAAATAGGCAAAGATCTTTAGACTCATAATGTTCACCGATGCACCTAGATCCATGAGAACTCTGGCAAGTTTGAACCTGTCCGTGTTGACTATGATGTAGGGACGGTGTCTAAGTCCCCCAGAAGAAGGTCTTCATCTGTAAAGGTGATCCCTTGAGCTTATTTTGTATAATGTGTCTCCTCACCTATAGCGGTCAGTTGAGCTAAGCATATTTTATGATCATGGAGATCCTTGATTAGTGATTCCCTCATCACTTTGGATAAGACAAGGGCATTCTATATTCTTAGCTTAGTTGACAACTTTCCTAGATTAGAAAGAACATTGTAGTACACCATGGGCTGGTCCTCCACAAGCATATCCAAGGGTGGAGCATCCTATGGAGGGGCTTCTCGATCTTCCGTACCAATGACTTGTTTCCCTCTATCATGAGGTGCTGCCCTAGGAGGTAGAACCTTACCACTATGGAGGTTGATTTCAGTAATCTATGACGTAATAATGGAAGGTTCTACCTGCATCAGGTTCACCTACAACTTCTCCTATGGGACCTTTGAAATCGGATGATTCCAAGTCTATCTCAAGAGGCAAACCCGTAGTATTCATAGTAGGAAAGTCTAGCTCTGAATCGAAAGAGGAAGATCAAAATTGTTATAATTATTTTGACTTGAAGAGTTATCATTAGGAATAGAAGAAGGCAACCCATCAGAAGTGACACACATGTAATTCAAACTAGCTTTATTCTTCAATTTCTTGGATTTGTTTGGAGGTACAAAACAGAAATCAAGTAAAGTGAGTGGGGTAAGGGATTTGATGCCCTCATCCACCAATACAAGAGTTCTACTAGTAGAAGTAGAGCTAGCTGAAGTGGAAGAAGTCGGTGGGAAGTGTAATTATAGTCGGAGGTCGGAATCGGTGAAGCTACACCAATGGGCTCCCAACAAATCTATTGTTGCTAATGTTGTCGCTTAGCTCCCCTTTCCTCAGTAATCACAACTTGCAAATATTTCTTGGTGTTGGAGGTTTGAGCTGACTCAAACACCTACAAGGAAAGCCTCTTGATCTTCTAGACGATCTTCTTAGAGGTTTTGGGTAAAGAAATATCCCAACCTTCTTTAGTTTTGGAAGGATCACATGTATCCCCAAGGATTACCCTATTGGAACTGGATGGTTGTTCCACGAGGTATTCCTTTGGGATAACTACAACACCAATCTTGAAGCTGTGTTCAAGTCAGTCCTTGAATGTGAAGCAATCCTCCAAAATATGGACTAACATACGGTGATAAGAGCAAAAGTTTGGATCATGACTTTTGCCTACTTCCTCCAGTCTCCTAGGCTCGAATAACTGAATAATCAGGCTTCTTTAAGAGATTCTTAAAGATCTTCTTGATGACCTCCCTCTTAAATGAATAAGGTTTGTTAAGCTTATCAAAAAGAGTTGGTGGACCATAGCTACCTAGCAGCGGGAATGTGTGCCGCTACTACTGGTGTTATGGCTGAGGAGGTGGTGGTGCTGGCCGTGGAGGCTGCTGTGGAGGCCGATAGGGCTACCTCGGTGGTGGCAAAGGAGGTGGAGGCTACTGAGGTTGTGGTCTCTCAGACTGATCTCTAGCAGGCTGCTTCCTCTTATCTACCATTGTCACTGCTCCTGGCTTCTTCTCATAGACCTTTGTGGCTTTGCTTTAGGCAACTGGTCTTGAAAAGGCAATTATTTGGCATTTCTTTGTTGACTAGCCATCTTGTTGATTAGCTTCTCAAATGTCTTGATAGTGAAGCCCTTAAGCATGAAGGCGATCGGGCCATGGATATTCTTCAAAAGAATCTCAATGGCATGCCGTCAAAAATGTGGGTTCTCATTTCACTCAAAGTTATGCCATCAGAGAATATAATCAACAAGGGACTCACTTGGGTGCTATTGTGCTATAACGAGATCACATACAGTAACTCAACTCTTTAATGAGCTTCAACAAACCTCTTGATAAAGAGTTGCTCTAACTCAGCAAATATCTTTACTGAACCGTTGGAAAGTTCAGCATACCAATCGAAAGAAATCTCTACTAAGCTACTAACGAAGAGGCAGAAAATCAAAGCATCAATGCCATCGATGTTGCAACAACTGGCCTGAAGTGTTCTATGTGTTGCTTTGGGTTTCCACTACCATCAAAGCTTTTAAGGGAAGGTGGCATAAAACCCTTGGGATATTGAATTGAATCAAATTCCTCCGGGTAGGGTCTATCCTTTAGAACCGATGATCCTCCCTGGCTTGAGCCAATGCTTCCTTCACTTGCTGCTCAACCATGGATCAGATGTCTTTTTCTTGTATGGAGGTACTTTATACTACCTTCCTATACATGCTAGTGCTACCTTTCTCAATGAGAGGTAAAGTCTTGGCTAGGTCCAGGACATGCACTAACATTGGCTGACTAATGTCAGTACATTGAACTGGGCTTATTTTTGGAGTATTGAAACTGCTGCTAACAAGTCCTCTAACTGCCATGCCATCCTATATATCTGCTCATCTTTCTACCTCAACTGATCGGAGGTGTTTGAATTTTTTTTTTTTTTTTTGATTTGGGATTGAGAGACTCCACTTAGCAAATTTTAGTATGCTAAATGAAGTTCCAAAAAAAAATGTGTTTGAAATTTTTTTATTTTGGCTTTGGAGACTTCACTTAACAAATTTGAGTATGCTAAATGAAGTTACAAATATGGTTGAAAATTTTTGATTTTGGAATTTGAAAACTTCACTTAACAAATTTGAGTATGCTAAATGAAGTTTCAAATATGTTTAGAATTTTTTTATTTTGGATTTGGAGACTTTACTTAGCAAATTTGAGTATGCTAAATGAAGTTTCAAATATGTTTGAAAATTTTTGATTTTGGAATTTGGAAACTTCACTTAACAAATTTGAGTATGCTAAATGAAATTTCAAATATGTTAAAAAAACTTTGATTTTGGAATTTGGATACTTTATTTAGCAAATTTGAGTATGCTAAATGAAGTTCCAAATATGTTTGAAAATTTGAAAATATGATTGTTGAATTTTGAAAAGAAGTCTTCCATTGAACAAATTTGGGTATGTAGGAATGGGAAGCAATCTTATTTTTGAAATGTAAAAAATTTTATTTTGTGTGTGATTATTGCTTTTTGAAAGAGGGAATTCGAACTCAATCATATGTGGGATATGTTTAAGTGGGACTTCCAAATGATATTATTTTTATTTAGGAATAAAATCTTCATTCATTAAATTTGGGTATATTGAATGAATATGTTCATTTATGCTTTTGAAAAATTTAAATTTATTTGAAAATGAAACTTTCATTCGATAGGTGTGACTGTATTGAATGGAAAGGTTCATATGTGCTTTTTGAAAGTTTTATTTTTCATTGTGATTTTTGGAAATATGATTGTTCATTTTATTTTGAAAATGAAATCTTCAACAAAATGAATTGAAAGAAGATGTTCATTTGTGCTTTTGAAAAGATTGTTAGTTTTATTTTTAAAATTCCTACATGTAACAATTATGAGAATTGTTAAATGAGGGTGATTCAAGAAAATTTTTGTGAAAAATATTTCATTATGTGCATTTTTTTTTGAAAAAGTGCTTTATGAAAAGTAAAGTTCTTTTGGAAACTTTATTTTGCCTTTATTATTTTAGAATGAACCTTTCTTTATCATAAAAATGATAAGGAGGAAGTCTTTAAATATTTTCTTTTTATTTTTACCCATTGGAGAACCTAATGGGAGTTTTAAGACCAACATGGGGTGAGGTCTTAAATCCTAAAGATGTTGGCTAACTCATCTTAAGAATGAAATGAGCTAAGTGCCAACGAAAAGAAAGATAGTCTCGGATTCATACCAAAGCAAAAACCTACTATCGATGCTTAAAGACAACGATCATCTACCAAAGATGGAGAGAGGAACCATCCCCAGTGGAGTCGCAAGAAAAATCTGTTGGTTGAAAATTTTCTATATAGTCACCTTCATCTGTGGTGAGAAGCAATAATATAAAAATTTATCTATTTGGGCTGCCATATAGTTCTGTAGATGTGCTTATTCAGGTGATCGGGTCAGTCATCAAGGAATAGTATATTATCTCGGGAGATATAAGTCACTACCCTTTAATGGACCTAATCACCTCAATAAGTATTCCTAAGGATAATCACACAATGCATTAAAAGATTCTTCCCCTACTTTACATAGAAAAGTAAAGTAGGGTTTATTTTAAATCAGGTTTGTTAAGTTCCCTACATAGGCAAGCCCCCATAGTTAATTGCATCCTAAGGGACGAGATCCCTTAATAATACTCTCGATTAAGGTAAATGATCATTGTCTTCAAATATTTCAATAGAAAGGACTATCAATCGATAAGTTCATTTTTGAAAGATCAAATGGGATTGATCAAAGAGAGGGAGTTATTATCGAAGCCAAAGGGAAGATAAGTAAGAGATGCCCACGATGTTGGAAAATCTAGTGAGCATCTCAAACTATCTTATGGTTAGGCTTTACATTTTCAAAATTGATTTAGTTTGTTTGAGTTGAATTTTTCATTAGAAATTTAGGACTTATGATTTCATAACACAAGATTAAGAAAATGCCTAAGAGGTGAGAATTTAAGCTTATGGCCCACAAAGGGGAGAAGTAACCTCAAAACCTAAATCTAAGGAGCTTTGGTGAGGGAAGAAAGCATAACCTAAATCTAAGGCAAAAATGGGTATTTGATTTTCCTCCATAAGAGAGGACAAACCACTCAATTGCTAGGACTTACAATCACCTAGGAGTGGCTGCCAACTAACTCCTCCTATGATTTTAAATTCATGTAGGCAAGTCTTATCTTTTGTGCAAGATAGCTAGGCTGTTATTTATTTAGAAAGAGACTAAGTCCTTAAACTCACTCTCTAAAGTGACTAGATCATGTAAGGATATGCTTCAGATGACCTAAATCTAATGCAATTTTCAAGTTTCTCTAGCAAAGGTGGAAGCCCTCCATTCAAGAGTGACACAAGATGCATTTGTGCATGATGTTATAAAAGATGTACTCATCCATCTAAGGGGTTGCTAATTCTTTTATCTTGATTTTAAACCTAAGCTTTAGGTGAGGTTATGAGTTCTTTGTTTTTAGTTTTGAGTTGTTAGATTTGGTAAAAGATTTATTTTTTCTTAAGAGCCTAATCCACATCTAGGCCATACATAAAGCAAGGAAGAAACTAGAAAAAAGATGTCACTTAATACACAAGCTAAAAAAATTATCAGTCAATTTATAAAGCTAATCATAAAAGAATAAGAGGTCATTGTGGTCGTGTACCACCGCATAAAGTAGAAAACAAATTAGGTAGCTGAGCTCTACCCTTATACAACCCAGATTATAAATGAATTAAATATAATTAAATAAGGAATTCATTGTTATGGGGGTCTACAAGCTTCACATCTTCATTCTTCTTTTCTTCTTTCTTCTTTGGTTCCTTCCTCTGGATGGTTGGAAGGTGGATGCTGCAAAGGCTTCACATGATGCATAAGATGAGATCTTATGATCAATGCTCATCCTAATCCCCATAAAAATTATTTCAAAATCCTAATTACAAAATTTACATGAAAAAGAAAAGTAAATCTAGCTAACACATGCAAAATAAAGGTTAGCTAAACAAACCACCAAATCCCAAGCATGTATATTGGACTTATCACCCCACACATAGGTGACTAAGTCCACTTGACCTATTTGAATTATTCTTAGAGGTATAATCACCTGCACAACAAAAGTATTTATATTTTTATTTATTACATCGCCCCTTAAGAACAATCCCCTATGGAAGATAATGGTTAGACTAAGATCGCCCTACCATTCATTCTACGCATATACATCCTAACATTCAGTCTAAAACATATATCACAAAATAAAAGCAAGCATCAAACCATGCACCGCTCTAACCTAAAGCTAGAAGTGTTGACTTAGTCTAATATGTGTGCTTTGAAGGTTTGTGTGGTATGCTTAGCTATGGCTTTAAATTAGAATTTTCTAAGTGTGAAGCATGTTAAACTTAGAGGATGGTTTCATTTAAGAGATTTAATTATTGGATTGATTTTATTTCATGTTTTGATTTGTTTCAAATGAATCCTATAATTAATTACTAAGTCATAAAGAGAGGGAAAGAGAAAAGAACTTTTCTTTCCTTCCCTAACCTAAGTAATTTCTAAAGTAGATTCTTATTTTAGTTTCATTAAGTGAATATTTTGGTTAAGTGTTTTAATTAATCCTAAGTTTAGATGAACTTTAAACAAACCCATTCAAAAAAGAAAGGCATTTTAAGATTAAATAAAATGAACTAAATCACAAAACATTCATCACTTCACTTCTTTCCCAACATGTATAACTTGCATATGAATGAGTCCTAAGCATATCTATACACACAAATGAGAAGGTTTAACACACTTTATGATTCATGCTAAAAAATTTATTTAAGGAAATTTGAAAGTTTATGATGCATGATTTTCATTAAGTAGAAAAGGGATTTCTTATCCAATTTTCACATGCACACATGAAAGTAAGAAAGACATAAGTGAGTACAACACCATTGTTAACCAGAGGTGTAAGGTACAAGACCTACTTAGGGCTATTTAAAGCCTCACAACCTTGAGATAGTCCATACTACTATACACTTTCCTTAAATACAAACATGTGTATAAAAGAAATGAATGGAAAAGAAAGAATGCAAAAATTTGTATTAGTTGATTTATTTTGTTTATGCAATTTATATGTGCAAGCATAGGTACCCTTCTTAAGTGATAGGATAGGAATGAATAGGATATGAAATTAGGCAAGTGTTAGGTTCTTTTCAAATGAACCATACATCTTACCAAATCCTATTCAAAACTATACTAAAAGAGAAGAGAAGGAAAACCTATACTAAACACATCCTTATATCTTACTCACATGTAAGCTTATAGTTAAAATATAAGTAACACACTTTCAGTTTTGATAATTGATTAATATATTTTGAAAATAATTTGAATTTAATATTGATAATAGCCACTCATATTATTACTTTAGCCAACACATGCAATTTTGACATAAAGTAAATATTTTCATTTTAAATTTAATTTTTGGAGAGCATGGATGCATAAAGCCACATGACACATATTTAATATGTTGGGGAAAGAACTAAAGCAATGAAAGCATGTAAACACATTCACTTTTATTAAATCCTAATGATAATATTATGAAATAAGAAAGCTTAAAGTAAATCAAAGTTTATTTAGTATGATTTTTGTTTGGGTTTGAGTTTGATTTAATTTTGAAAATATGGATTGTGTTTGTTGTTCCTAACCCATCCCACATGTGTTTGATAATTTTTTTAAAATTTTTAGATGTTTAGATTCATTTTATATTTTGATTAGGTTAAGGTATGAATTAAGCATGTTAGTTAACGCGTACCTACACCACCTTAGCATAGTTAACCAAATAATTATGAGCCAATGAGATGACATAAAATCTCACAAGGAATTTAAATTTGTAATGCACCTAGGAAGAAAAGGGCCTAATGCAATTTGGCTCATGATTAATGGTCAATTAACTTAAGTAATTTCAAAACACCCCTCACACATATGAGTTGCATTTTGATTTCCTTAATTGAACTTAGGCTCTTGAACACCTAAACATCTACTCAAAGTAGATTAATTAAGTTCTCAAAAGTTTTAAAAAATTTAAGAAATTAATTAATAGGGTAATTAATGAATTTTCCCTTAATTAAGAGAGGATTAAGGAAAGAAAAGGAGGTTTGGGGAATAGCTTAAAGGAAATACCCTAAAATTATTCCCTAAGCCTCCTATTCACGGATCAAACCTTAATCAACTTTAATAAGAGATTAAAACACTAATCAAACCCTTAATTATTCTTAATTACATAAGGGGTAATTAGGAAATGCATTTGCAATTTCCCCAATTTAGCTTTCAATAAATCGCAAGAAAATTAGGAAAGACAGATGTCATCCCTTAAAATTTGCCCAAGTAGTTTGAGATTATTTAGAGGATTAATTAAGGAGTAATTAGTAAATTAAGATTTCCATTAAAACCCAAAATCAGAGAAAGATACGATTGAAAATCCATTAAAATCAATTTTAGAATATTCTAGATTGAATTATCTTTCAATGGAAATTTACCTCATATTTTTTATTTTATTTTGGGAGATATGAATTTTTAAAGCTTAGAGGATTAATTAGAATTAATTAAAACCTAATGAAATCCCTTTAACCGATGACACGGCATGCGGGGGCGGTGATCAGTGCACTTTCCACGTGTCACACGGTGAGCCATCACTTAAATGTCCCACCACCGCACGTGTGGCAGCGGCGGTACACAGCTTAGCCTCAGCCTTTCGATCAAGAGTGTGTTTGATCTCAACCATACATCCAAAATGCTCGGATGGATGGCCAGAGATCTATCCCTACAAAAGCTAGTGAATCATATGAACTGTCCATGATCTAAGCCCTAATTCGAGCTCGATTGAGCTTGGATTGGGATATGATTTTGTACACACCATCACAAAGCATAGAAGATCATATCCAATAGTTGAAATTTCATGCCATTAAACTTTCTTTCAGAAAAAAACCAACACCCTTTAAGTCTAGTGATAGGAAAAAGGCATACCTCGTTGGAGGTTATCATCGATGCTCGATTCCCTTGGAGGAGCTTTGTCTGGTTGAGATGAAGCTGTGGTGAAAGAATTAGCTTTTGAGGTTGAGTAGTTTGCTCTATGGAACAACCCCTCCTCCTTGTGAGCTCAGTTTTGATCTAGGTGAGCCTTTCCTTGCCTTCGGAGCTTGGGAAAGATTTTGAGTAGACTCGACTTGATCCTCTGGTGGAGTGTGCAAAGAGAATTGAAGTGATTTGAATAGAGGAAATTTAGAAATCAATGGAGCTCCCCTATTTTCTCTTGGAAAAAATTGAGAATGGTTGATCTCAATTTCCTTCTAGGAAGCTTAAGAACACTCTCTGATGGCTCCTAACACTCTCTAACACTCAATCGATAATGAGCATGATTTGCCATTTTGATTCAATTGACCATATGGAAAGGGTTGTTTTAGCTGTTGGGAGTTGGCACATGGTCGTTTTGAGCTAAGGTGTGGATGGTAACCTCCCATGTGCTTCAAATTGAGTGGAGGGAGGTTTTATATTTGACTAATTTGAGCTATGTGGTTGGTTTTGGCCTTGGGTCTATTTGGACTGACCCAAACCAATTGGGTTGGTTGCACCACCCTACATAGGGTTCACTTGATCTACTAGGAAGGTATCAAGTTGATATGAAAAGGGCTTGACCAAATTTTCCATGGATTCAACCAATATTTGTTCTATGGCCTAGGGGTATAATGGCCATTTAGTTGATTTTTGAATTTGAATATATTGGGTATGTTGAGAAAATAGGTTTGGCCAAGTTTCATTGGATTTGGAGTTCATTTGATATGGCTTGGCTCAAGTTGACCCATTTAGGTGGGTCAAGTTGACTAATTGGTCAAATTAGGTCCAACCAATGGTTGGGGCAAGTTCATATGACCATTTTAAATATTTTAGTGGATTTGGTTTGATTCAATTGGGTTTAGTTTTGAGTTTGGCTCATATGACTTCATTTAGGTCAAATGGGTCAAGTTGACCAATTTGACTCATTTGACCTATTTAAGCTAGGTCATGGATAGGTTTAGCTTTGGTTAGTCATATGAAGTGGATTGGTTTCATTATTTTCAATCAATTTTGGTTAAGTTTAAATTTAGCTCAACATGACCCCTTTAGGTCAAGTTAGGTTCAAGATCAATTTAGCTAGGTTAGGTCTAGTTGGCCAATTGAGGCTTTAGTCAAGTTTAATAAGTGATTTGGAATGAACTTTATCCATTGGTTTGAATCGATTTGGCTTAGATTAGGTTTTGACATATTTTGACTTTTCAGGTCAAGTTGGGTCAACTTGGGTCAAGTGGCCAATTGGGCTAGGTTAGGCTGAAATGTTGACTTGGTCAAGTTCAAACATAGGTCATGAATGAACTTAGATCAATGGTTTCAATTAATTTGACCTATGGTAGATTTTGGCTATGTTAGGTTTCATTTTGGCTAAGTGTTGACTTAGTCAACCCTTATGTTTGACTTGGTTTGACCCAATTTAGTTGATTAATCATCTCATGGTGATTGTTGATCGTGATGAGAGGCATATGTGAGTTTGATTCAATCCAATTTGGTTAGGATTAGAATTTGGCTCATAAGGGTACTTTAGGTCACTTTGGGTCAAGTGAGCCTAAGTGGGTCAAATGGCTTGGTTAATTGATTTGAACTTGATTGAAGTTGTATATGGACTTATGATTGAAATATAAATCCATCTGCAAGTGGTTTGAAGTCAAATGGGTTTTGATTTATTTGACAATTTCATATTCAAAGAAAGAATATGAATAGATTTGGGCTTGACTTTTGAATTGAGTTTTGATTTGATGATTGAAGTTTGTATTTATATTTGGATTCATGATTGTAGGATTGATTGAACAATGAAGGAAAATCAAGAGTTTGGCTTGATTTGAAGTTGATTTGGCTAAGTTCAAGATTTTGACTTGAAAGGCATAGGTTAAATTTTGAGTGGATTTGAGTTTGAATTTTGTAAGTTGGTTTGATTATTTGAATTTATATTTCATTTATATATGTGAATATAAATGAGAATATAAATGGGTCATGAAGAATTTCAAGGATTTGAAGTGATTTGATCATGATCTAAAGTAAGTCCATTAAAAGAGAATTTAAAGGATTTAGGAAATTTGTGGAGTTTGAAGCTTGAAGTTTTGAATTTAGTTTGATTGATTTATATTTATATTTCATTTATATATGTGAATATAAATGAGTTATGAGAAAAACCCATGAATTTGAAATGGTTTGATCATGATTTAGGCTAAATCTTTAAGAGGGAAATTAAGGACTTAAGAAGGATTTTAAATGTGGAATTCAATTTTTGGATTTGATTTGATTGATTTGAATTTATATTTCATTATATATGCAAATATAAATGAGAATATAAATATGTTATGAGAAAATTAGATGAATTTGAATTGATTTGGATTTGATTTTGGCTAAATCCATGAAGGAACACTTAAAGGACTTAGAAATTTATGAATTGATTTTGAATTTTGAGTTTAGTTTGATTATTGATTTATATTTCATTTATATATGTGAATATAAATGAGAAT
Source organism: Cymbidium sinense (assembly GCA_021442155.1). NCBI lineage: Eukaryota > Viridiplantae > Streptophyta > Magnoliopsida > Asparagales > Orchidaceae > Cymbidium > Cymbidium sinense. The sequence continues at coordinate 11,520,974 of CM038218.1, forward strand.
ATAAATGAATTATGAGAAAATCTCAAGGATTTGATTTGGTTTGATCATGATTTAGGCTAAATCTTGAAAAGAAGATTAAGAACTTAAGAAAGATTTGGACTTAGGAATGTCATTCATGGGTTTCAATCATGGATTTCAATCATGTGGAGTTGATTTGAGTTTGGAGAATATCAAATAAGATTGATTTGGAGTTTGACTTGAAGGAAGGAAGGTGAGGAATGGTTCAAGCTAAGGGTAGGAAAATTTTCCTAACGCCTCTAAGGCATGACGTATTCCCATGGCTAACTCTTCTAAATCTCTAGGGCTAGGTTGAGTGTCCACCTAATCACTAGATGTGTCTTAAGACTAAGGAACTCTTAAAGTCTAAGAGAAGTCTTATGTCTAAAATGGAGAGGTTGAGAGTTCATTCTAAAAATCAGGTCAACAAAGGGCGCCCAATAGGTGTCGTAGGATTGACAAGGAACATCGCATGTATTGGGGTTGACCGAAACAATCAACAACACCGAAAGATCACAAGCACTAACAAAAATAATCTATCCCTAACCCAAGGTGTAGAAAGAATCTGAGCAAGGCAATGTGGTACTATTGTCCAAGATGTAAGAGAGAGGGGAGACTCCACTAAAGGATAGAGTGTGAACCTTCCACTATGGAAGTAGTTTCAAGTCATCCACAAGGGGATGAGATATTTGATTTGATTTAAATCTCATTGAGGAGAAATTTTCACTAAGGAAGAGGGTTGAATTGGTTCCAGTTTTGCTAGGTTTGAATTTTGAGATGGACCGTATTGGTTTCATGGATCAATCTGAGAAGGCCTAGACCTAACTCAAATTTACCAATCCAATGGGGTAGTCTACAAAGCATGTAGTAGGACTAGCCGACCAATGGGATGCCTTTCGGTATGCAACAACTTGTATTAGGAAGAAAGCATAGTAGACTTACATCCTCCAAAGTAGAGACCCATTGCTGGGTAATCTATTGGCAAGACAACAGATTGAACCCAACTTAAGACTGACTATTGAGCGAATGCCATTGGGGGACATAGATCATCTCAAAGATAGTCAAGATTAATTTTTTATTTTTTTAAATTTGTTTATTTGATGGATTTTGTTGGTTTGCTATGGATCAAACTGAGAAGAAGTTTATATCAGTCTAGACCTATCTCAGATTTTCTGAAACAAAGGGAATAGTTTGCCAGCCGATGGGAGAACTATCCGACCAAAGGAGTGCCTTTTGGTTTGCAATGATCAATTTAAGGAAAGAAAGCTCAGGGACTCACATCTTCCACGAGAAAAGACCATTGGGGTGATCAGTTACTTTGTGCAATAAATCGAACTCGACCTAAGGCTACCTTATTTAGTATGATTGTCCTTTGGTATTAATTAGAATGAATGAAATTGTATGCTTATGTTCATTTACTTCTTTCCCTATCATGCTAAATTTTGCTTGTCATATGTAGTCATGCATTTATTTCTTTTAAAATTAATAAAAATGAAATGATTTCTTTAAAATTAACAGAAATGTTATCCATCATAGGGTAGTGACTTCTATTTCTTGAGATAGTACACTATTCCTTGATGTCATGCCCAATCATCTCAATAAGTACATCTTTAGATTTGCATGGTGTCCCCTCACATATACACACACACACACGAATGAATCTGAAAATAAACACCACATATTTTTCTGGTGACTCCGCTATGGAAGGTTCCTCTCTCCATCTCTAGTAGACGATTGTTGCCTCCAAGCATCAATATTGGACTCACATTTTATGTGAGTCTGAGACTATCTTTCCGTTGGCACTTAGCTTATTTCATTCTTAAGTAAAGTTAGCCAACATCATTTAGGTTTTAGGACCTCACTTGTAGGTCTTGAAACCCCATGACTCAATGGTGAAAATAAAATTTATCAATGAAGGGAGAGATAATAAAAATTTAGAACCTCCTTACCACTAACTTGGAGAGGCGATGTTCATCATAAAATTTAAGAAAATTAATCCCTTTTATAAAATGACACTTTCCAAAAGCACTCTTTCCAAATTCACGTAACAAATAATTTTGCAAAGTTTTTTCAAAAAAAACACAAATTCATATAACCAACCTTCATCTAACAATCCACATGATTGTTACATGAAGGTTCTTTTCAAAATCAAGATCAAAATCATATTTCCTAAAAGCACATTTTGAAAATGGCCATATTCATTCAACATGATTAAAGTTGTTGAATGAGCATACTTTCAAATAAAACCACAACATGAGATTGAAACTTCACTTAATATATATTCCATATGTGTTGAAGTTAAGGTTTCTCTCTTAATCATACATGAAAGCAAGACATATCATTGAACTCTATTTAACCTACTTGAAATTGTTAAATAGATTTCACTTCTTTCAGAAATAAATATAAACTTGACTTTCACTTAACATATTCAATTTATTAAGTGAGGGTCTCATTTACAAAATACATATTTGATTTTCACTTAACATATTCCATTTGTTAATTGAGAATCTCATTAAAAAATACAAATTTGATTTTCACTTAACATATTCTATTTGTTAAGGAGAATCTCACTTTCAAAACATAAACTTGACTTTCACTTAATATATTCAATTTGTTAAATGAGGGTCTCATTTCCAAAATATAAATTTGATCTTCACTTAACATATTCCATTTGTTAAGTGAGAATCTCACTTTCAAAACATAAATTTGACTTTCACTTAACATTCTCCATTTGTTAAGTGAGAGTATCATTTTCAATAACATACAAATTTGACTTTCACTTAACATATTCAATTTGTTAAGTAAAAGTCTTATTTTCAAGACTTACACATTTGGTCTCCACTTAACATATCGAATTTGTTAAGTGAGGGTCTCACCTTCAAAACATATGTTTGGGCCTTCACTTAACATATCAAATTTGTTAAGTGAGAGTCCCATTTTCAAAGGAAAGCAAAACATAAATCACATCACACTTGGGCTTTCACTTAACATACCAAATTTGTTAAGCGAGAGTCTTATTTTCAAAGAAAAGCAAAACCTATATCAATCACATTTGGCTTTCATTTAATATATCAAATTTGTTAAGTGAAAGTCTCATTTTCTAACATAAATCAAATACATGAGGATTCTACTTGACATATCCAATTTGTCAAGTAAAAAAGCCCCATTTTCAAATCAACATTTCACTCATCACAAGCAAAAGGTATTTCATAATAATAAATAAAAAATAAAAAAAATTGAAGCACATAATCACAACCTCTTCATAGCATACTCAAATTTGCTAAGTAGAGGTTCTTTCAAATCATCAATATTTTCAAACAAGAAGCACAAAATACAAATATCTCCAAAAATTTCTCCCCAAAATTTTGATTCCACCTAACCTACCTAAATTGGTTGAGTATGGGTTCCAAATCAAAATCGAGTGGCAACGACTCTCCTCAATATGAAAATTTCTCCACTAAACCCCACTTAATATATCTCAATTATGAGTGGGTTGTGATTCCAAATCTATATAATTCTCGGGATGAATATTAAAATAAACGAGTCATATTACATTTCAACATATGCAGAGATACAATTCAGATCAGTTAGTACAGTCAGTATCCATGACTTCACGGAAGTTTGTTTTCACTTTCACCTTTGGGGTGGATTTGGCCTTGATGTCTCAAGACGAGTCCACCCACCTGGTTTTCTTTGATCACAGATTCAAAGAAGCACATGTTACTTGAGCACCTCACTACCGCTAAGGGATGATGGGCTGTAAGCCAATCATATGCATCGACATGCCCTCCGATGGATCCTCCATCAAGAGGAAAGTCAGTGGTTCACCCTCATTCTCGAGATAGTTTAAGATCCCATCCAAATCATACTTGCTGAGAGCTACTTCCTCTATGGTTACCCCAAAGGGGAAGGCTATCTTAGCTTATGAGATAGTCTTCTCCACTTATGAGGTAGGTACTTACTCCCGCTCTACCTTGTTCACTCATACTCAACACCAAAACAAAAATCGTAAGATTAAGCGTCACGCATGAAGCACCCATGTGAGCTAAGTTGTATCTCACATACCGAGGATTCTCCTTAGAGGTCTCTCCACTTCCAACTAGCTAAGTTCCACCTCTCAAAGATCGATGGAAAGGATGATTACAGAAGATTGTTGCTTCCCACCACCAAAGATTTACAATAAGACAAAGTAGGGAGAAGAGGCCATGCGACTTAGACCATCTTATGCCTTGTAAAGCACATGACGCCAACACACTTACTTGATCTATGATCATTGATCCCCAGAAGTGTTAGGGGTCAAATCCATAGGGAAAGAGTCATGGAGGCTCAAGCATCTACTCATGCAGGAAGGAAGGAATGATGGAGGTACGCTAGGTAGTCGACGACCTCTACTCTGATGAATTTTTCCGATTGACCCCTCATTAGAGTTAATCTTTTTAATAGGATTATTCTAATCAAGTGCGAGATCTTCCGCTAAGGAGATACCTTCTCCTCATCAACCACCATCACTGCATAACTCCTAACATCCACCACCCCAAGAAGATCTCAAGCCCTAACCGGGAAAGACTAGCCCCTTTGGTGAAGTGGACAAGGGATCACTCCATCCCACTGAAAGTGAGATTGAGCTCACTGATCTACCTCACTCCTTCAAGATGAGTGGTGACCCCAAAGATCATGGACCATCACCACCACCACCATTGTGAGTTAGTGCAATTGTAGGGGAACGATGATAGTTTCACCCCATGGTGTAGATCTCCTGTGGACACCACTCCACCAATGAGCAATCATGAGCATATTCTTCTAGCATAAACCCCTAGAGCAAAAGATCCCTGACTCAATGTTAGATGCATTTCCTTGACCATAGTCCTTCTACCTCGGTATTTGTCCCGACATGATTATTGCTTGGATGAGATCATCGTATTTTTCAGAAGAGGGAACTCTTACAAAGAATTCAAATTCTAATTCAGCCTTTGATCCCGATAAAATATAAATTCAAATCAATCAAACCAAATTCAAAATTCAAATCCAAATCAAAAATATTTTTTAAGTTACTTTGGTTCTATCTTATGGACTTAGCCTAAATCAAATCTAAATCAATTCAAATTCAAGGAATCTTCTCATAACCCACTTATATTCTCAGTTATATTCCCAAATATAAATGAAATATTAATTCAAATATCCAAAAATAAATTCAAAAAATCAAATCCAAATTCAACCAAAATCCAACCTAAGCCTTTCAAGTCAAAATCTTGAACTTAGCGAGATCATATTCAAATCAAGTAAAACCCTTAATTTTTCTTCATGATTCAATCAATTCTACAATCATGAATCCAAATATAAACATAAACTTTAAACATCAAACAAAAATCAATTCAAAACTCAAACTCAAATTCAGTCAAAATTCAACCTAAGCCTTTCAAGTCAAAATCTTGAACTTAGCCAAATTAAATTTAAATCAATTCAAACGCTTAATTTTTCTTCATGATTCAATCAATACTTCAATAATGAGTCCAAATATAAATACAAACTTTAACCATCAAACCAAAACTCAATTCAAAAGTCAAATCCAAATCAAACTCGTGTTCGCCCTTTTAAACTTGAAATTATCAAATGAATCAAAACCTATTTGACTCCAATTCACTTCCAAATTGATTTATATTTCAATCATAAGTCTATATGTCAATTTAATCAAACTCAAATCAAGCTTTGACCAAGCCATTTGACCTACTTAGGCTCACTTGACCCAAGGTGACCTAAAGTACCCATTTTGAGCCAAATTCTAATCCTACCCAAATTGGATTGAACTAAGCCCAACTATGCCCCCACATTATGAGCAACAATCATCATAAGATGATCAATCACTCAAATTGGGTCAAACCAAGTCAAACTTAAGGGTTGACCAAGTCAACACTTAGCCAAAATGAAACCTACCAAGATGAATGAAACCATTGATCAAAACTCATTCATGATCAATGCTTGAACTTGACTAAGTCATCATTTGAGCCTAACCTAGCCCAATTACTTGACCAAGTTGACCCAACTTGACCTAAAAGTCAAGATGTGTCAAAACTTGATCTAAGCCAAATTGATTGAAACTAATCAAGTTCATTCCAAATCACTTGTTGAACAGCAATTAGCCAACTAGACTCAACCTAGCCTAATTGAGCTTGAACCTAACTTTACCTAGAAGGTCAAATTGAGACAATTCCAAATATAAACCAAATTGATTGGAAACAAAGATACCAATTCATTTCAAGTGATCAACCAAACATATACCAACCCATGACCTAACCCAAATAGGTCAAATGGGTCAAATTGGTCAACTTGACCCATTTGAACTAAATGAAATCAAATGAACCAAATCCAAATACAAATCAAATTGAACCAAACCAATGATGCCAAAATATTTCAAATGGTTATATGAACTTGACCCAACCCTTGGTTTGACCCAATTTGACCAATTGGTCAACTTGACCCAAGTTGACCCATTTTGACCTAAATGGGTCAACATGAATCAAATCATATCAACCCAAATGCATTGAAACTTAGCCCAACCCATTTTCAATCATACCAAACATATTCAAACTAAAATTAGCCAAATGACCATTTTACCCCTAGGCCTTAGGGTAACCTAAAATCAAAATCATTTGGAATTTGGTCAATTCCTTTTTCATGGACACTTGGTATCCTATTAATGGACCAAATGGTCACTAATAGACATGGTGCACATGACCCATTGTATTTGGGTCAATCAAACCCAACCTAATGGCCAAACTGATGACTCACTTAGAAATTGAGCACATGGGATCCCTCCACTCAATTAAAGCACATGGTTGCTTCACTACTCCACTCCACACTCAAAACCAAACCATGTGCAAGTCCTAACAACCTAACAAACCCATTGAATAGGGTGAATTTGATCAAAATGGCAAAGCTCTTCATGACCATCTGATTCACCTAGGGGGAGATATACTCCCCCAAATTCCACTTCATTCAACATCACACACACTCGATTAACTAAGAGAGAGCTAAGGCAAGCTTCCCAAGCTCCCTCAAACAATCCCTAAGCATTTTTCTTTTCTTTTTTTTTCGGATTCCTTCAAACCAAAAATAAGGGAGGCTAAGGCAATTTCCACTTTGCTCATTACTCAATATCAACTCAATTCCTTTTGCAAGCATCTTTAGAGGAGTAAATCGAGTTGATCCAAACCTTTTCCCAAGTTCTCAAGGAAAGGGAGGTGGGACTTTGATCAAGACAGCAAGGATTTGAAGGTGAGCTTGGTCCATAGAGAGATCTACTCAACCCCAAGGCTTGAAACTTTCAACATGGCTTTATCTCCACTAGACGAAGCTACCTCAATGGATTCAAACGTTGTTGATAGACTCCAGTGAGGTACTATTCAAAATCGAGCATAATTTCAATTTTCTTTATTTTTTATGAAGGAAAGTTTCACCCCAACTGAAATGGACTGTTAGATCTTCATCCCCTTGCATGATGATGGTGTGGGTTGAGTTTGAGCTCAATCCAAGCTCAATTGAGCTCGAATCATGCCATGAAAGATGGACGGTGGCAATCTCCCGTAGGCGAGCTCAAGGATGGATCATGGGCCATCCATCTACACATTTTGGATGGACGGCCATGATCAAGATGCGTAGGATCCCTGATTTAATCCTTTAAGAACCGCAGTTGATTCACCATCCGATCTTGATCTAATGAGGAGAGAAAGAAGCATCACCGACGCACTATGATGTGATAACTTAAGTGACCTCTCCATCGCATAGAAAGCCGTCGCCTCCACGGTGCATGGATTAATCACTTAATTAGGTCATTTAATTAATGAATCATCAAAAATTCAAAATAATATATAACTAATTCTAGAAAATCATAAAAGTACAAGGTAAAATGCAAAAAGATATTTCTAGAGAATAATCTAAAAATATTTTGAATGGATTTTGAATAGTATATTTTTCTCAATTAAGGTTTCAATGAAATTTTAATAACCCTAATTACTCCCTAATTATTTCATTAATTCATTTTAGATTTCTCTGGTATATTTAGTGGGATGACCTTTACCTCCCTAATTTTCTTGGGATTTATTGATTAGTTAATTAGAAAGATCATGTAATGAATCCTTAATCACCCTCTTTATGTAATTAAGGCAATTAAGCATATAAATAGTTTAGTCCCCTTATTAAGTTAATTAAGCCTTAAGTAGAGAATGTTTATGGAATGGGTTTGGGAATTTTCTAAAGCCATTCCCTAAACCCTTTCCTTCATTAATCTAAACTTAATTAATGGCTAATCCCCTAATCACTTGCTTAATTACTTTGAAAAAAGTTTCAAAATATTCTAGAACTTAACCAATACACCTTGGGTAGGTGCGTAGGTGTTCACAATCTAAGTAGCTTAAGGAAATCAAAATCCAACTCACATGTGTGGGAAGGGTTATGAAAGTACTTAAATTAAACCCCTTAATTAATCACTAATTGTGAGCCAATTGCATTAGGCCCTTTCTTTCCTGTGTGCATTGTTGATTTAAATTCTTGTATTTTATGTCATACATTAGCTCATAATTATGTGATTAAATATGTTAAAGTGGTGTAGGGTAATTAACACTTAATTCACACCTTAACCTAACCAAAGCATAAAATTGATCTAATCACCTAAAAATTGAACTTCAATAACTCACACATGGGGTAATGGGTTAGGACTAGAAAACTCATCTCACATTTCTCAAATTGAAATCAAACTCAAATAAAATTCAAACTCTCCTTAAAATAAATTTGATTTACTTTAAATAATCTTATTCATAGGATTGTCTTTAGGAATTAATTAGGGTGAATGAATTTACATTGCTTTCATCACTTTATTTCTTTCATAGCATGCTAAATGTTATGCCATATAAAAATCATGCATTCATGCTTTTGTAAATCAAATTAAAAATGAAAGGTTTTCTTTATGTCAAATTGTATGTTTTGGTTAAAATAAGAATATGAATGGATATTATCACTATTAAATCCAAAATTACTTTCAAAGCCTATGAACCAAACATCAAAACTGAACGGTATGCTACTTATAATTATTTATGAGCTTGCATGTGAGTAAAAAATATAAAGATGCATAGTGGTTTCTTTCCTTCTTTTCTTTTAGCATAGTTTTGAATAGGATTTGGCAAAGTGTATAGTTCATTTGAAAAGAACACAACACTTACTTAAATTCATTCATATGTTATAAGTTAAGAAGGACATCTATACTTACACATATAAATTGCATTAAAAAATCAAACAAACAAACACAAACTTTTGCATCTTTCTTTTTCCATTCATTTCTTTTGTACATGTGTATGTATTTAAGGAAAGTGTATATTAGGACAACCCTGGTTAGAGGTTTTAAGTAGCCCTAAGTAGGTCTTGTACCTTACACCGTGCTAACAATGATGTACTCACTTATGCCTTTCATACATATATGTGTGCATATGAAAAATGGATAAAAGAATCCCTTATTTTCTACTTAACAAAATCATGAATCATAAAAAAATTAAAATTTATTAAACAAATTCTCTTAGTATTCATCATTAAAGTGTGCTAAATATCATTTGATGTATAGATATGCTTAGATTCATTCATATGCATGTTACACATGTTGAAAAAGAAATGAAGTGATGTGTATTTTGTGATAGTATTTCACTTTACTTAATCTTAAAATGTCTTTCTTTTTGAATAGGTTTGTTTAGGAAAAATCTAAACTTAGGATTAACTAAAACACATAATAAAATATTCACTAAACAAAAATCAAATATGAATCTACCTTAGAAATTACTTAAGGTAGGGAGGAAAGAGAAGTCCTCTTCTCATTTCCTCTCTTTACAACTTAGTAATTAATTCTAGGATTCACTTAAACCAAATCAAAATACAAAATAAAATCAATCAAAGCAACTAAATCACTTACATGAAATAAACCCTCCAAGTTAAACATTTTAATACTTAGAAAACTTCAACATTAAAGTCTAGCTAAGCATACCACACAAACCTTAAATAACACACATTAGGCTAAGTCACCATTCTAGCTTTAGGTTAGGGCGGTGCATGGTTTGATGTTTTCTTTTATTTTATGATATTTTGTTTTAGTCCTGATGTTGTGTATGCATAAAATGGTAGGATCTTAGTCTAACCATTATCTTCTAGAGGATTGTGCTTAAGGGGTTGTAATAAAAAAACTACTTTGTTATGCATTATACTAAGCATAATCCAAAATAGCGTGGACTTGGTTACCCATGTGTGGGTGCTATGTCATATATATATATATATATATATATATATATATATATATGTATATATATGTGTATTGTATATATATATATATATATATATATATATATACATGCTTGAGATTGTATGATTTGTTTGGCTAATCTCTATTTTGTTGGTGTTAGTTAGATTTCCTTTTTCCTATTTTCATGTACTTTTGTAATTAGGATTTTGGAATGATTGTTATGGGGTATTAGGATTAACATTGGTCATAAGATTATGTCTTATGTACCATGTGAAGTCTTTGGAGCAACCACATTCCAACTAACCAAAAGAAGAAAGAAGAACAAAGAAAGAAGAAATGAAAAATGAAGACCCCCATAACATGAATTCCTTGGTTAATTATAATTAATTCATTTGTAATCCAAGTTGTATAAGGATAGAGCTCACACCAATTTATTTTTTTGGTGGTGGAGCCCCACAAATTTTTATTCTTTTGCACTAGTTTTGTAAATTGATTGATGTTTATTTAAGCACATTAAGATGACATCTTTTCTAGTTTCTTGTTTTGATGTATGACCTGGATGGCAATTAGGCTCTTAAGAAAATAAATTTTTTAACCAATTAAACAACTCAAATTAAAAATCAAAATAACTCATAACCTCACCTAAAGCCTAGGTTATAAAATAAGATTAAAGAATTAGCAACACCTTAGCTGGATGTTGTCTTACTTTTCTAACATCGTGCATAAAAAAGCATATTATTTTACTTTTGATTAGAGGGCTTCCACCTTTGCCAGAGAACTTGGTTGGACCTGTGAGAGCTATGGTGGAAATACACCTCATGCTTTAGACATATAAATCCTAAATCCTGTGTCAAATTGATTGTCTAAAATAAAAATAAAATGTAAAAAAATTTGTATTAGATTTAAGTCATTAAAGCATTCCCTACATGATCTAGTCTCTTATGGAGTGTGTTTAAGGATTTAGTCTCTTTCTAAATAAATAACAGCTTAGCTATCTTGTAAAAGCATTTGGCTTGCTTACATATTTTAAAATCATAAGAGTTAGTTGGTGGCCACCACCAGGCAATTATAAGTCTAATAATTGGGTGGATTATCCTATAGAGGTAAACCAAATACCCATTTTTCACCTTAGATTTAAGTCATGTTTTTGGCCCTTGCCAAAGCACCCTAGATTTAGGTTCAAGGATTGCTACTTCCCTTTGTGGGCTACTAGCATAAATCTTCACCTCTTAGGTATTTTTGTGACCTTGTATCATGGAATATAAGCCTTAGCATTTTAACAAAAAATTCAATTCAAATAAATTAATTCAATTTAAATGTAAAGCCCAACCATAGGATAGTTTGGGATGGTTATTCGGCTTCTTAGTATCTTAAACATCTCTTACTTATTTTCATTTGGCTTCGATAAGAACTCCCTCCTCTTGATCGATCCCACTTGACTTTCTAAAAATAAATTAAACCATGATAGTCCTACCTTCAAATATTGAGACAATGATCATTTATCTTAATCGAGAATTTTCTAAGGAATCTTCTTAGGATGTAATTAACTATGGGGCTTGCCTATGGGGAATTTATGAACTGTTTATAATAACCCTATTTTATTTTTTCCATATAAAGTGGTGAAGAATCTCTTACATTCTCCATAGTCCTAGGAGTCTTAAGGTGATTAGGTCCATTGTAGGGTGGTGACTTCTATCACTCAAAATAGTACACATTTCCTCAATGTTGTACCCGATCACCCTAATAAGAACATCTACAGATCTACATGGTATCCCAATGAAAAGGGCATATATTTATGATTTCATTTATCCTCTTCAAAAGGATAGATGAAGGCATAAATATTTCACAACAAATTTTTTTGGTGACTCTGCTAGGGACTATATTTTTGTTTTCATTTATCCTCTTCAAAAGGATAGATGAAGGCAGAAATATTTCACCACAGATTTTTCTGGCGACTTCGCTGGGGTTGGTTCCTCTCTCCATCTTCGGTAAATGATCGTCTCCAAGTATCAATAGTGGGTTTGTACTTTTGTATGGATCCAAGACTATCTTTCTTTCCATTGGCACTTAGCTTATTCCATCCTTAAGTTAAGATAACCAACATCTTTAGGTTTTAGGATCTCACCTCGTGTTGGTCTTAAAACTCCCGCTGGGTGAAAAAAAAAATTTAATAAAAAGAGAATAATTAAAGGCTTCCTCCTTACCATTTCTATAGTAAGGAAAGGTTCATTCTAAAAATAAAAAAAAATAAATCCTTTATGAAAAGTCTCAATTTCCAAAAGCACTTTTTCAAAATATACTTAATAAACTATTTGTGCTACTTCTAACAATTTTCACAATTGTTACATGTAGAAACATTTCAAAAATAAAACCAACAACCATAACTTCCAAAAGAATAAATGAACTTCTTCACTCAATTCATTTTGATGAAGACTTCATTTTCAAACACTTAATAAACTATTTGTGCATTCTAACAATTTCTAAATTGTTACATGTACATTTCAAAAATAAAACCAACAATCATAACTTCAAAAGAATAAATGAACTTCTTCACTCAATTCATTTTGATGAAGACTTCATTTCAAAAAAAAAAAAAAATTAACAATAAACTTTCAAAAAGCACAAACTTTGAAGATGGACATTTCCATTTAATACATCTAAATGTGTTGGATGGATGTTACATCTTCAAGCCAAAATCACAACTTTGAAATTCCACTCAACACATTCCATATGTGTTAAGTTGGAATTCTCACCCTTTCAAAAAGCACATATGAAACCTCTCCATTCAACATACCCACATTTATTGAATGGAGGTTTCATTTCAAAAATTCAAAATAAATTTTCAAAAGCACATAATAAAACCTTCCATTCAATATAACATTTAATACATCCAAATATGGATGTATAATCCTCCATTCAATATACACATTTATTGAATGAAGGTTTCATTTCAATCAAAATCAAAAATAAATTTTCAAAAAAGCACATATGAAACCTCTCCATTCAATATACCCACATTTATTGAATGAAGGTTTCATTTCCAATCAAAATCAACAATAAATTTTCAAAAAACACATATGAAACCTCTTCATTCAATATACCCACATTTATTGAATGGAGGTTTCATTTCCAATCAAAATCAAAAATAAATTTTCAAAAAGCACATATGAAACCTCTCCATTCAATATACCCACATTTATTGAATGGAGGTTTCATTTCCAATAAAAAGCAAAAATAAATTTTTAAAAAGCACATATGAAACTCTCCATTCAATATACCCACATTTATTGAATGGAGGTTTCATTCCCAATCAAAATCAAAAATAAATTTTCAAAAAACACATATGAAACCTCTCTATTCAATATACCCACATTTATCGAATGGAGGTTTCATTTTCAATCAAAATCAAAAAATAAGTTTTCAAAAAGCACATTTGAAACCTCTCCATTCAATATACCCACATCTATTGAATGGAGTTTTCATTTCCAATCAAAATCAAAAATAAACTTTCAAAAAGCACATATGAACATCTGCATTCAATATACTCAAATTTATTGAATGGAGATTTTATTTCCAAATAAAATGACATTATTTTGAAATGCCACTTTACATATTCCATATATGATTATGTTGGAATTTCCTCTTGCAAAAGGCAAAATCACACATGAAAATACATCTTTGAAAAATAAAACATAATTGATTTCCATCTTACATACCCAAATTTGTTAAATAGAAATCTCTCTTTTTAAAATCAACAAAACACAACAAAAATTTTTTAAAACACATTTGAAACTTCATTCTAGCATACCACATTTTCTAAAATGAAGTCTCTTATTTCAAAAATAAAATTTTTTAAAACACATTTGGAACTTCATTCTAGCATACCCCATTTGCTAAAGTGAAGTCTCCCTTTTCAAAAATAAAATTATTCAAAACACATTTGGAACTTCATTCTAGCATACCCGATTTGCTAAAGTGAAGTATCCCTTTTCAAAAAAAAAAACAAAACAAAACAAAATTTGAAACACATTTTTTTTAATTTCATTTAGCATACTCAAATTTACTAATATAAATCTCCATTTCACAAAATTTCAAAACACATTGGAACTTCATTTTGGCATACCACATTTGCTAAAGTAAAGTCTCTATTTTCAAAACAAAATCTAAAATGAAATTTGAAACACATTTTTGAAATTTCATTTAGCATACTCAAATTTGTTAAGTGAAGTGTCCATTTCACAAAATTTAAAAAACACATTGGAACTTCATTTTAGCATACCACATTTGTTAAAGTGAAGTCTCCATTTTTTAAAACAAAATTTGAAACACATTTTTGGAATGTCATTTTAGCATTCCACATTTGCTAAAGTGAAGTCTCCATTTTCAAAACAAAATCCAAAACAAAAGACACACTTTTGGAACTTCATTTTGGCATACCACATTTGCTAAAGTGAAGTCTCCATTTTCAAAACAAAACCCAAAATAAAAGAAACAATTAGAACTTCATTCTAGCTTACCACATTTCTAAAGTGAAGTCTCCATTTTGAAAACAAAACCCAAAACAAAAGAAACACATTAGGATTTTCTTAGCATACCCAAATTTACTAAGAACCCTATTTTCAAAATAAAATCAACAAACAAAAAGAAACACATTAAGATTTTCTTAGCATACCCAAATTTGCTAAAGATCCTCCTTTTCAAAATCAAAATCTCTAAAAATAAAAGAAACACATTAGGATTTTCTTAGCATACTCAAATTTGCTAGGAGTCCTATTTTCAAAAAAAAATTTAAAAAAGAAAACACACTTGGATTCTTCATTTTAGCATACCCAAATTTGCTAAATGGGGATTCCTTTTTTTAAAATCACAAATCATTCAAAAAACAAAGCAAACAAAAAAAAAGAAGAAAATGTTTTCAAACACCCCACTTAGCATACCCAAATTTGCTAAGTGGGTAAATCCAAAAAAAATCACAAATAAAAAAACAAAATCAATTGATAATTTACTTTAACATACCCAAATTTGTTAAATAAGGGTCTCATAATCAAAAATCAAAATTCAAATATGAACCTATGGAAGCATCTCTCAAAATATTTGAACCCATTTTCAACATACCAAATTTGTTGAAAGTTCTATTCAAAAATTCCTCTTTGCATTCAAATCTCAAATCTCTTCCAAATCCATTTGAGGCTGAATTAACACTTTCAAGATGTTGAGTATTAGTTCAAATTCTAAATTCGAATTCAAAATCAATAAAACAAGAATCTAATTCAAGTTTATTTTCAACACTACAAACCTTCAATCAGCATCAGTTTCAGTCTCAGCTTGAGTTTCAGTTGATTACAATGGCAGCGCAAAAGTATGTGTTCTCGTTTCCTCATAGGATTGACTTGGCCTTGGATCATGCCAACCTTTCCCAATCTGACTATGCACACCTCATCCACTTTGGTCGAGGCTTCGAGGGGGCTAGGATTACATTTGAGGGCACTCCCCTCACCACTGTTAGCAGGAGCACGGTGACTAGGGCAGAAGTCGGTCATCCAGATCGACATGCCATCTGACTCGGATATTCCCTCACTAAAGAGGAAGGCAATGGCGGTTCCCACAATCGCGCACAATGTGTGACAAGAGTTGAGTTCCCATGCTGGCTAGCACCCACTCACTAGCACCCTCTGGGGAAGGCTCCCCGATCCTGGGATTATTTTCATGCTTTTGAGGTTGGGTCTATCTTACTGCTCCCTACCCAGACCCAAAGAAGAAATAAGAACCATGATGAAGTACCACACTATTGCTGGGGAGATGGAGGCATCTACTGTCATGGAGCCCACGATGGTTTCCCTGGTTACAAGAACCCCACCCTCTCTAGGTATGATAGAGAGGGTGCTAGGAGGATTTCTACTTCACCTCCACCAGCTATCCAATTCTGACGTCGTGAGGAGGTTCATACACCCTCATCATTTGGTTTATGCCAAGTATGAGCACAATGATCTGAGTATGGGGCTCTATTTTATTTGAGATCAGTCATTCCCCACAGTGTGGGTTGACAGCTTAGGCAAGGAGGGCTAGAGAGCCCGTGGTTCACCACTAGCTAGAAGCAGAGGTATGTACGCCTCACACTTGTGGATTTTTGGATCGTTGCTACCATGATAAGATCTTACTTACGGGGACTACACATTATAGGAGAACAGCTCCTATCCCAAGAGAGTCGGTTGTGCCTCCACCACACTGCTCTTTCTCCCATCCATCCACCTCCATGTTCCAAAGACATCTCCTATTCAAGGCCCATGAAGTCGCATGGGGAGAAGAGGACCCCGATGATCCTGGTGAGAGCTCCATCCATCTACACCACCTACTATGGTGAGGCCGAGCTCTCCTACTTGACCTTCTGCCCTAGTAGTGGTGAAGAAGGAATGATGACCTTGAAGTATCATAGTCGTCCCATCACCACGACCACCATAGATATGAGATGGTTACGCTAAGGAGAGGGTGACACCAACCCACTATGATGATAGATCCTCCTAGGAGTGCCACTCCATATAGATTCAATAACATCCATGAGCATATTTCTTCTAGAAAGGATAGCCCTCATAGGGTTAACTCTCTAATAATAGGAGAGGTCCGGTGCCTCACAGTACATGATAGTGATCCCACCACGAATCTTTGTGCTGCTCGATAGACCTCTAGATGATATTGTACCCATTATCTTGGAGAAGAATGAGATCTTAGGGTATGACTGGTCTGATGAGGAGAAAGTTAGCTTTGATACTAGTGAGGATGATCTATTGGAAGATTCGGCGGGGGTTCACATAGTAGATACCAGGGGTTCTCTACTCCATGGGCAGCATACTATGAAAGATGTTGAGGCCAAGCAAGAAGACACAACCTACTCGACCCAACACCTCCTTAGTAGAGCAAAGTAAAAAATGATCGTGATAAATGGGGAGAAGCTCAAGATTTGTTTAGCCTTAGCACTTAAAATAAGCACAGTCCCATCCTACTATAGAGACTAGACAACCAAAGTTGGTGCATGTCTTGGATCCAGCCAAGACTTTACCTCTAGTAGAGCAAAGTAACACCAGTATGTATAGGAAGGTAGTTGATAGTTTTAAAGGGTAGACCCTACCCGGAGGAATTCGATGTCATCCAATATACTAAGGGTTTCATGCCTCCTTCTTTCAAAATCTTCGATGATAGTGGGAACCCAAGGCATCACATTGCACACTTCAAGGCTAGTTGTTGCAATGTCGATGGTAGAGACACATTACTCTTCCATATCTTTATCAGTAGCTTAGCAAACATAGCCTTTGATTGATATGATGAACTTCCCAACAATTTAGTGAAGACTTTTACTGAGTTGGAGTAACTCTTCATCAAGAGGTTTGCTTGAGCTCAGCAAAGGGTGACTGTAGGAAATCTCATCATGGCTCAACAAAACCTCAATGAGTCTCTCTCATTGATTACATTCTCGATGGCATAATTTGAGTATGAAATGAACCATAGAATAAAGACATTAAAGATTTTGCTTAAGAATATCCATGGCCTGGTCACCTTCTTTCTCAAAGGTTTCACCAGCAAAACTTTTGAGAAATTAATCAACAAGGAGGCTAGCTTACAAGCAGAAGCCAAATAATCACCTTTTCCAAACCATTCAATATAAAATAGAAGCTTTAAGAAGAAGACCAGGTGGATAGCAAAGATAAGTTGAAATAATCGGCTAAGGAGCAGTTTGAGAGACCTCATGCTCTACAGCCATCATTCCACTTCCTCTACCACCACCGAGGAAGCCCTACCGGCCACAGAAGCAACCTCCATCGCCTCCTCCACATCACATCATTAGTACAGACATACCCGCCAGTTAGTAGCTATGGTCCTCCTACTCTTTTGAATAAACTTAACAAGCCTTATTCATTTAAGAAGGAGGTAATCAGAAAGATCTTTAAGAATCTCTTAAAGAAGCCTGATTTTTAACCCAAAGCTAGTAGACCGGAGGAAGTGGGAAAAAGTAACGACCCTAACTTTTTCCCCTACCATTGAATGCTTGGTCATGTTTTGGAAGATTTCTTTACATTTAAGGACTAACTTGAACATAGCTTCAAGATCAGTGCTATAGTCATCCCGAAGGAATACCTTGTAGAATAACCATCTAGTTCTATTAGGGTAATCCTTGGGGATACTTGCGATCCTTCCAAAACCAAAGAAGGTTGGGATATCTCCTTATCCAAAACCTCTAAGAAAATTATCTCAAAAATCAAAACTTTCCTTAGTGAGAGTTTAAAACCTCCAACATCAAGGAAGGTTTTCAAGTTGCTAGAGCCAACTCAGGGAAAGGGGGAGCTCAGCAACAACAATAGTATGTGCAGCCCAGGATAGCTTAGAAGTGCAACCACTGATCGAGTCCAGCCTCTAGTCCACCATTGCAACTACTACATCAGCGACTACCTCTACTTCAACTAGCTTTTCTTCTTCTAGTAGACATCTTGTATCGACAGATGAGGGTATCAAATCCCTCACACCTCTTACTTTACTTGATTTCTACTATGTACCTCATATTAAATCAAATAAATTAAATAATAAAGCTTGCTTGAATTATATCTATGTCACTTCTAATGGGTTATCTAAATCTATTCCTAATTATAACTCTTCAAGTCTAAACAACAACTATAATAATTCTGATCTTCCTCTTTCTTATTCAAAGTTGGATTTTCTTACTCTGAATGCTATGAATTTTCCAATTAGGATAGACTTGGAATCATCCGATTCTGAGGGTCCCATAGGATAAGCTATAGGTGAACTTAACATGTAGGTAGAATATTCCATTACCCTGCCATAAAAGATCACCGAAGTCAACCTCTATAGTGGCAAGGTTATACCTCCTAGGGCAGTACCTCAAGATAGAGGAAAATAAATCATTGATTCAAAAGATCAAGAAGCCCTTCCATAGGATGCTCCATCCTTGGATATGCTTGTGGAGGATCAACCCAAGGTGGACTACAATGTCCTCTCTCACCTAAGAAAGTTGCCATCTAAGCTAAGCATATACGATGCCCTTGTCTTATCCAAAGAGATGAGGGAATCATTAATCAAGGCTCTATTTGATCCTGAGATATGCTTAGCTCAGCTAACCGCTATTGATGAGGAGGCACATTATTCCAAAGAAGCTCAGTGGATCACTTTCACAGATGAAGACCTACTTCTAAAGGATATGGAGCACAACGCCCCTACACATTAAGTGGACATGGGCGATGACTTTCCAGTTCTCATCGATCCAGGTGCATCAGTGAACATTATGAGTCTAAAGACTCTTGCCAATTTGAGGATCAATATCTCCACACTCCAAGGAGATCAGATGATGTTGCGAGGATTTAATGAACAAGGCGAGAGGGCTTTAGTTCCATAGTGTTACCTCTGGAGATAGGTGACTAGAAGATTGAAGCCAAGTTTTATATCATTAATTCAAATACTTTGTTCACCGCATTGCTCGGTAGGCCTTGGATACATCAGAATAAGATGATTTCATCCTCCCTCCATCAATGCATCAAGTTTAGGAAGGATGGGATTGAGTATAGTGTCAAAAGAGATGAAAAACCATTTTTAGTTAGAGAGGTTGAGATATATGAGGATGAGACCTACTATCTTCCTCAAAACACCCTTTCTCGTGAACTTGGATAAAATTCAAATTCAAAAGAAAAATAAATTAAAAAAGAAAAGCAAAAGAAAAAGAAAAGAAAAATGAAAATCCAAGTGAACAAGAAAGGAAAATTGAAGAAGAAATAGAGCCGCATATCACATTCCACCCACAGTTCATTCCATCATATGGACATGTGACTAGGATGACTCGACCTCCACCGTGAGGCAAAGGCAGAATAGAGTAGGTGGAAGACCCCTCAACCATCACCAACAGGGGTTATATTCCATTCATAGAGTACCCTACTATTCACATAGACTTGGAATCCAGATGAGAATTTGATTAGTATACTAGCCAACCCCTCTCAACGGGTTTCATTGGAGGTGACACTCGAGCTGGACAGCGATGAAGACTGGGCCTCCATACAAAGCAAAGTATTTGAATCAAATATATGTAAAACTATCAGACAGTAGTTAGGAACCTTAGCTCTAACCTCACTTTCATCTCAAAAAGTTGAAGGTTTAGTAATTAAGGAAGCCCCCCAGTCTTCCAAGAATGTCGAGCCGAAGATATTCTTTTTGCGATCATCATCCTCAAGTCCTGAAGTTGATGTAGAACTTAAGGATGATTCATATAAAGAATTAATGAAATTACCTTTTGTTTGGTACTCACCTTGTGTTATTAATCTTGCAAAGAAAGGTTAGATTCCTTATTCATGGTCTAAGCATAGGTCAGAGTACTTCGAAAAGCTATGGAATAACATTGGCAAGGAGGCATAATCAAGATCGACTAGATTCGACAAGGAGTCCAAGATGATGATGACACGCTAGTTGTCACCAACCATGGAGTCGATAGGTTCTTTTCACACCAAACCAACTCTTATGAGGATGTGTTTAGAAACAAATGATCAATGATCTCAAATCAAAGATGCACCACCAGAATTTGAAGAAGAGATCCATTCAACAATTAACAAGCTTAAAGAAATCAACCTCGAGACAGAAGAAAATTCATGTCAACATACATCAGTTCATTGTTGAATGAAGAAGAAACTAATGACTTAGTTAGGCTATTGACTGAGTTTAAGGACTATTTTGTATTGAGTTATGAAGAGATGCTTGGATAATCTCCTAACGTAGTAGTCCACAAACTAGCAATATATCCTAACGCTAGCCATATCAAGCAAGTTTCGAGCCACATGAGATAAAAAATAGAATAATAGGTTATTTCTGAACTAAGAAATTAATCGATGTTAGTTTCATCAGGGAAAAAAAATACCCTACTTGGTTAGCCAGTGTCTTCCCAATTAAGAAGAAGAATGGCCAAAATTCACATATGCGTCAATTTCAGGGACTTAAACAAGGCATGTCTAAAGGATGAGTTTCCTCTTCCTTTACCAGAACTAATGGTGGATACAGCCTCATCTTATATAGTATTCTCCTTCGTGGGTGGGTGTGGGCCCCAAAAATTTGCCACCAATCTCTCAATAATTTTTTGAATCAAGAGAGTATGATAAGTGTCGAATTTATTTTATAGGAGAGATAGTATTAATACCCAGATTTCACCCTCATTTTGTGAGGACTTTAGATCCGGGTTTCAGTTTCTTATAGGTGTAAGCCCCAAGTGAGAGAACTTTCAATGGATAGTCATTAAGTCGCTAAATGAAGATAAGAGACATATTTTAAAATTTAAGATTTAAGAAATTCATCATTTTTAGCTTAAATCGGATGGTTGCTGAAAAGATGCATTTGCATTGATAATAAAAGAAAACTGACAATGTAGAAGAAACGCTAAAGAAAGCAAAAAACTAGCTACTAACAAGATATTTCCTATCCTCCTCCAAAAGAGCAAAACTGAAGGAATAGTGTGATTATCTAGACTATGCCATACAAAATCAAAGGTAGCTATATCTGCACAAAAGTGCAAGAGTGTTGTTAGATCTATTTGTGTATACAAAAAATAACCCGTGGAAGTTCTTAAAGGCGTGTGAGCATCCAGTCGGTTCTCATATTTCATTAAGAGAAAGTTTGAGGTGATCCACCACACCTTTATTATCTCCTTCAATGATAATGCCTTGTATTCAATCCACTTCAATAATTTTGCTAGTGTAGAGCATAGCCCAGCTCAACAGATGTCCCAATGCGAAAACAATGACCCATGGCTTTGAGGAAGTTGCCATTTGCATCCCTTAGACCACCGCACACGCCACCCCATTGGGAAGGAGTGAGCCATCCAGTACTGATCCGCCAGGGAGGACACCACAAATTTAGTTTGATCCCATAAGGTGGGTGATGTCCCATTGCTTGGATGGATAAGAGGAAGAATGTGTGATAGAGCTAATCGAGGCAAAGAATAGTCTGGTACCATGGCGAGTCTTGGCGGAACTTATCCACATGTACAATTGCACAATACATTCTAGCCCAACATAAGTTGTCAACATCTTAGTGAGAGCTTGAGTAAATCTTGCAAATTGCTGAAAATTGGGATCAAATTCCATGTTGCCAAAATCGATAATGTTGTTCTGGACAGCATTGGACAGAATGTGTTCAGTGTGTCTCATCCTGATACCCCCAAGGGCAAGGGTGGTGTGAGTTAAACCTCAGCAAGCCGGTGTTGTTTGGCAAGGAGTCGTTGATGAGTCACCGTAACTTTTTCCCTGGGAGTTTCAAATTGCATGGTGTAGACACCAAATTTCATAAAAGTAGATTTTGTATAAAATGGATGTGAGAGTTGTCCCCATAGGTGCCTTGATGAGCTGGGATGTCATGTTGATGTTCCTCTTCAATAGAAATGTTGGAGATGAGTTCAAGAAGATCCAATCCAAAAAGGATGTTGATTTATTTTGTTTCACAGAATCGCTCTTCCACCTTCCATTCCTCCATGCACTCCATGTTGAGAAATGTTGGCCATTTGGACATTAGTGGATATCCAAATGGAGTTTAGAAAGTCCACCTCTTTGCCATTGCAAATTCTCCATTTTAAATTTCGGTTCAAGGAAGCACCATTCTCAATAAAATTGGAGTCTCCGCTTGGTTCCCTATGCCATGGGTCCAACCCATACTTCTATCAAAGCACTTGTGGAGCAGCTTGGTGGGTTTAGAGAGGAATTCAAGCCATTCTAGCCCTTAAGGGTCCATTCCGCCCATGTAGTCCAAGGCCTCCTTTGTTGGTTGGCATGATTTTGTTCCAAGCAACATAGGTATCAATGATGGTTGTTGTTTCCTTGCCAAAGGAAGTTCCTAGCAAGCTTTTCATCCTCTAATTCCCTTGGGAATTACGGTGTGGTTGTTTGGTGCATAGAGATGCACAGCAAGACCTTATGAGGTAAGTCACCATTGAAAGGTGTCTAACTCCCAAGAGCTGATTTTGTCTCTAGCCTTTTGAGGAGTTGATGAAAATAAGCAGTTTTAACTTCCTCATGGCAAGCTTGATGCCCAAGTAATCAAGCTCCTCCATTTAGCCCGGTGATTTTTGGCCTTCCATCTATGTGTGGCTTTTGAATGATGATGGTTAATGATGATGTGATCTAGATCCCATGGTTCCATTATCGAAAGATGGTCACTTAGTCTGAGGAGGTAGTCAAACGATAGAAGGATCCTCATCAACAACACATGGGTTACATCATCCAAGAAAACTTGTGATTGGTGTTTGTCTGAGACAATCTTAAGTCTACCTAATGTGAGGGTTGTTTGCCCTATCAAGTATACCCTATGATTCACAACTCAAAGGGTAGAGCCATTGGAGAGCATATGAGCTATGGTCGTGATCATAATATAATGGAGTCGGACTAGCCAAACCACCCGATCAGAGGACTTTGCTTGTGACTACTTCATCTATGGAGCCTATTGGCCAAGCCACGCAATTAGAGGACATTGGCCACATCTTTACTGACATGAGATTAATTGAGAGTGAATATAGTAGAACACTTGATTTGACATTAGCTCCTTTATGAGCTAGAGTTTTCTTAATTTGTCACCCCTGACAAACGGTTGCGAAGGTGGATGGATTGAGTTTGATTTAAGTTTTTAGTGACAGAGTTTCATTTAAACAGTTTTAGATTGATGTTTGATTTGATTTGAAAAATTGATTAATTGGAATATGTTTAAGAGCTTTAGACCTGTCAACTCCATTTAGCTGCTAACAAAGGATTAGATCTACTGCCACCTGATAGACTCAATTTCTTAGCTATTTCACTAATTTGAAACTCTTATTATAGGTTTTTAGGTTATGTTAACCCGGACCAAGTCCTAAGAATAAACCGGGAAGCAACATGTGTAACATCCTCAAACACTTGAATTTAAGTATTCAACATAGTGTCAGGGCCCATGCGGGTGTATTTAAGAATTTAGGTAATTTTTATTTCTGAATTATGAAATTGATTTTGTAGTATCATTTGATTCCAATTTATCCTGTGCAGCCTTTTCAAACATTAAAATTTGCACTTGAAATCTCTATGTCTGAGCACATGCAGGTGTTTATAGCTTAAATAATTTCACTTGATTAGTGATTTCAGCTTAGATAATTTCACTTAATTAGTGATTTCGTTGATTTTGAAAATCATAAATAGAATGAAATTCCTTAATTTTTAATGAAAGGAAGCCATATGATTTCTGTTGATTTTGATTTAGTATCGCCTTCTGTCTGCTTGTATGACAAGTGGCAGATCCGGTGGCGATGAAGACGTTGTAAATTGATCTAATATCTTATTAGATTTTTTAGAATAATATTAATATATTCCAATTTTTCCTGCATAGCCTTTTGAGACATTAAAATTTACACATGAAATTTCTATGTCCGAGCACATGTAGGAATTTATAGTTTTAGATAATTTCACCTAATTAGTGATTTCATTGATTTTAAAATCATAGTTTAGAAAGTTCCTTAAATTTTGATTAAATCCCTAATTTTATAATAATTTAGATCATTTCCTGCTTTACAAAGAGTTATAGATCCTACAAGAAGGCGTATTGATTCGAGACAATGGAATTTGTTATTTTAAAAGAAAATTTATCCTTGAGTAGCTTTTCCTCTTTTATTTTACTTTTGTGTTTGTTGTATGCTATTTTCCTCCCCTTTTATTGTTTGAGTTTTTAATTTGAATTTTACTTTGGTTTTATTGTTGACATTCTGTGATCCCTTTACTTTATTTTGTTTAAGGAATTTTGAAAATTTCAGCCTCCGGCCATCTCTGTGGGGGCTGATCAGATTTCTACTCATGCCCCTCTTGAGCATAAGTGATTTTTTGACACATGCTTTTCATCTCATACTCTGAAAATGACGAGGCCTTTAAACTGAAGAAGATAAATGCAATATATTCATTCCACCTTTTTCTAAGTATAGAAATTAGATGAAATTTCGGTAGCATTTTGTCTATGAGACATCTCAAGTGTTTTACTTAAGATTTGAGATATGATGTCTTCATACACCACATTTTTTTATCTCCACATGAACACAATGAGGTCTTCAAACCTACAAAGAAACACAAGCATGTATATATTTTTCACATTCACATATCACACATGCTCGGACACATTTTTGCCGCACTGCAGTGCTCGGTAAGGGAACAAGGTTGGGTATGTAATTGGGAATGCAAGGAAAAGAGTGTGACACTGGAAACCGAAAGAAGAATTCACCTCTTGATGATGTTCTTTCCCCAATTGCGGTGAAGCGAAAATGAGAGGGATAAAGCAAGGAATGTGATGCCAAAAATTGAAAGAATAATTCACTTCTTGAAGATGTTCTTCCCCTTATTGAAGCAAAATGGAATTAATCACTTAAAACGAAAGAAGAATTTTTCTGATGATGTTCTTCCCGACCAAGAAAATGACAACTAAAGAGGGATGCCACTAAAATCAAATAAGAATTCATCTTGAAAACTGCCTCTAAACGAAGGTCAAAAGGCTAAATTAGGGTGATCATGGATAGCACATGAATGGGTCATAGAATTTTCTGGATTGATATGCACGTTCTGGTTTATCTAGAAAACATAGTGGGCTAGAATCTCATATGAATTCTAACGAGCCGCAATTGTGAGATTGCACCTAATGGGAACTGAATGTCCATCAATGTGGATCACAACCACCAATCAGACTATCAAAGCAGAAACGCGATGGTTAACAAGAGGTGATGCATCAGAGCGCACAGCCTGTGGTTTACCGACCAAGGGATTCTCAAATAGGCCTTATGTGGAAAGCCAGCCATCCAAGATTCTAAACAAGGATCAAAAGCTGATTCACATTGAATTATGTGGTTTTGAGATCTAAACCAGAGGAGTTTTTTCTTTACCTATGTTTTCCATTGATGAGAGAGAATGTCAGAGAACCTAGATAGCCAATGAGGAGAATAACTGTGGGAATGTGTATGGAACCACTCCCTTTCTTTTTTTTTCTTTTTATTATTTTTTTTACAGTTGATCAGAAAATTGAATATATGGGAGAATGGTTGAGCATGGGGGTAATTTAAGGATTTTTAAATAAATTTTAAATTTATTGAATGATTTTGATGTGGATTTCACGTCGATAAATGCAAATAATATATATATATATATATATATATATATATATATATATATATATATATATATATATATATATATATATATATATATATAAAAGGTAATTCCATTATTTGAATGTAATTTAGTCCATTTTATGATCAAGGCGCTTTTAGACCAAAGTCCATTTCAAGCTTCAATTCATTCATTGACCATCAATGAATGCTAATATTCTGATAGATTTTGTCATTTCAAAGCAATGACGTGATTAATTTCATGAACGGAGCTCATTTGATTCTCGTCAGTGCCTTCTAACCTTGATATATATGAAGGTGCATTGACGACTCGAACATTTGATTAGTTGATCATCAAGCCATGCAATATTTATATCCTAACCAATTTTGATATTTTGAACATGATGGCAAAGTCTGTTCATTGATCGAAGGTTGTTTCGATCATTTTGAGGTGTTTCAACCCCGATTTGTGCTTCATTTCAAATCATGACATTTGCAATCATCATGAATTGAGTGGATAGTCTCAGATATTTTGAGATTTTGAAGCTACCAATAATCATTAAAACGGGTCATTTTGTCATTGCTTTTTCAACTCAAGTATTTAATATTCTACATCGAAGCTATCAATATAGATTAATTATCTTATATTATTTTTGACAACTTTTCATATTTGGATACTTTCGTTGAATTGATTTGTAGCTTGACTTGATTTATGACACACATATGTGGAGGTCACAAATGCTCCCCAACAAAATTGATGGAGAGTCAATGCTTGTTGAAAACCGATTGACCCTTTGGGCCAGAACTTGGATCATTTTATATTGCAAAATATGAAGCTTTTGATAGATTTTATTAGTATGATGTCATATTCTGACATGCTAAATGACGTGGATTAAAATTTGTCGAATTGACTTGTCGAGATAATTCTTACAATACTATGTGTTTTAATGGCTTTAGCGATCTCTTTCTTTATTTATTATATACTGAAGCTTCTCTCACCCAAGCTCGCTTGGTTGGGTTTATGGAGGAAGGTTTGCTTGTTTTGATGAAGGACTCGCTAGAAATCAGTTTATCCATGCTGATTTAAAATTCCTTTTCTAGCTTTGAGCACAACTTGATGAAGAATCAATTGATTTGTCCATATTGACTTGTCAAAGTGTATGCTCTTTATGAACTTGATTAATGCTGATGGATTCATTAAAAGTGCATATAGATGAGTCGCCCCTTATAATAATAATGTGAGTTATTAGTCAAAACGCAGCAACGTAATCAATAACCATGAAATTTTTTTTGGTCAACATCAATTTATTTGAACTATGAATTGCTTTCTCTGCTTTCATTTTGAAGGACTATGAATCTTTTAATCTGTGCTTTTGAGCTTGATGCCACTTGTGAATAAATTGAGATATCACCGCAGTAATATATAGATTGATTCGGTAGCTAATGAGTGTTTCCTTAGATGCCTTGATCTATCAATCAAGTAGAAAGATCTGATCCTGCTTTTGAATCACTAAGTCGGATCTAATTTGAGATTGAATAGCTATCATCATTGACCATGAAGATTCTTTCAATGATTTCTTGTGAGGAGAGATGTCAACAATCACCATATTTGGGATTGAGTCGACCTTTACAACCTACTTGAGTACTTAAGCATAGTGGATTGGTGATTTGTCATCATACCAATGAACGTAGGCTCTTTCACATGGCCTTTTCTACTTGTGAGTGAGAGAGTGTCGAAATTCAACCATTTATGGGCTCTTGAGTTCCTTTAAAACCTATACATGTCCTAATAGATATGAGGTTGATATTTCTAACTTAATTGATTGAAGCTCAAAGGAGTTCTTTTGAGATCTTCTAATTTGGCAAATTTGAGAGATAAATTTCGACATTTGGGTTGTCCTTTCATACAAAAAAAAATAAATTTTTTTATTCCCGCAAGAACATGCAACTTAACAATGATAATTATAGATATATTGTGGGATTAATGTAAAGCTCGATGTCAACTTAACAATATATTTGAGGATCTCATCTATGCCATGATGTCAACTCAAATAAACTATAAACTAAAAAATGCTCCTTGCGGGGAATTATAAATTATATTTAGGAGAATTTTCAAGATGAAAGTATATAAGTACATCCATATTTGAATTGATGTACTCTAAAAGGGATTTTAACATACAACATTGATTTGTATGTCCAAGCAAAGCAATCTCTGAATTCACAAAGTAGCATTTTCAGCTCTTCAACTTTCTCATCAAGCAGAAGGGCACTACAAAATTTGGACGGAGATCATCCTCAGCTCCTAGGTTGACTTCTTTAAGTTCATCCATAGTAGCTATTTTTCCACCATCTTCAAGTTCTTCAAGTGTGGGCTTGGCTGCTACTTCTTCATCTTTTTAAGAAGAATTTCATGAGAATCATCTTCTTCATCACTAAGACTCGATATCGCTTCTATTATATTATATGCTATATCTTGATGAGATTTGTGGATGAACCTAGACCTTTAGTGATAAACTTATCACTTCTTCATGATGCTTGAGGACTTCTTTGGCTCCACATCTTGTTAAAGACTTGAGTCCTATGTTTAGTAGTTCCTATATGAATTCCAAGCTTATGCATCATTCTTCATAATTTCTACGGATAGTATATTGGTATTCTTGTTGGCACTATCTCACCAAAACTTTTATGTTGTGCAAGTGTCAAAATGGGCGAGACTCTATTTGTAAAATAGAGTTCTGCTCACCACTCTCACTCAATGGTACATAGAATATTATTAATTCTTCAATATTATGAACCTCCTGGAGTGATTTCTTTGAAGCAATCAGAGGGATGGGTATAAATTTTGAGTGAGTCATCTGACTCTGCCAAGTGAGCTATCATCTTTGATGCAGCCATCTGAATTCTATTTTTATAAGTAGATTCAAAATCATAGTCTAAATCAGAATCACTTATTTCATACTTTACTTTTCTTGATAGCTTATAAGTTCCCTTAGGTTTGATAGGAATATCTTCTCCTTCTTCTGCATCACTTCCCAAATGAGGAACTGATTTTCTTGGTTTAGGTGTAGAATCAAGTGTTTTAGGGAGAGTCAGGATTGCCTTCTTTCTTCCTCTTTTCTTCTGCTCTTTCACTTTATGAAATTTCTTTTTAGTTCCTAAAATAGATGCTACTACTTCAAGAGGATCTATTAGCTTAGGCTCTTTGAGGATAAAATATTTTGCATCTTCATAGATCTTTACTTCATTGACAGAGAATGATTTTAGGTTACCAAGAATTCTGAATTCTTCTCCATCTTCCAGATACTTCATACATTGCTGCATAGTTGATGGGACCATGTCATACTCATGTAGCCAATGACCTACCAAGAGAGCTCTAAAATGACATATCAAGATCGATTACATGAAACTTGGCTTGTATATAAATCTTGAACTTGAGCGAAAATAAAAGAACCCAGTTTTCGCCCCTTTCATTGAATTCATGAACCATCAATTTATCTCCCAAGATGTTGGATATCAGTGATAATCTTCTAATACCTTTAGACTCATAAGGATTGATAGATAACTGATCAATCAATATTCGCCGAGATGCCATCGCTCTCAGTAACATAAGAGGATGATTGTGATCTATTCCAACATAAGATCTTCTTCAAAAAAATATGATTACTAGGGAGATCTTGAGTTTGCAATGCTTCATGCATTTTTAGCAAAGTTTTCATAACTGGATATTGAGAGCCTGAATCAAAGTTTCTCGGAGGTCTTTTGACATCAAGAGAGCCTCGTACACATTTAATGGTGCAGGGATCTCTCAAATGTGATAAAATATTATAATCTATCTTCTCGCTCGATTTAGGCTTTATCCTAGAATTTTTGGGAATAATATCTGTTGACTTCAATTTGTTTACCTTTGTCTTTATTTGCATTTCCCTTCTTTGATGAAGGAGGTAAGACTTTACCCATTCTCAACTAACTTGAATCACCTTATCTTGCTCAGATTCTTCTGAAGAGGTAGTTTCTTCAAATTTCTTTCTTATTCTAGAAGATTGGCCAAAATGGTTAGACTTATTTTTTTAACATCATGCATTCCATACGTAATGATATCGATGATTCTGACTCTTCTCCATCGGGAAAACATAGATCTTCATCTGAACTGTTATTGTCTTGTTGAGTCATTAAATTCGCATTAGCTCCTCGAGCTCTTCTTGCTTTTCCGATAAAAATTTTGATGGGTTGTCAAGTCTCACTCCCTTGTCATTTTAAAGTAAGATGTTGAAAAAATGTCAACACGCAGATGATTCGGCATGTCTCTACTGGACAAGATTCACCATTATATTCTTCACCTGATTCAATAATGTGAAGTTTAGGCATGAAGCCTGCAAGCCTAAATGGTTGTCTTGCCAGCTGGTGATACTCCTCTAGATTGTTAATGATCTTTTGAGTTATAGTTCTCTTCTTGATCTTCTTTTTCTTAGCCAGCTTCTTTAATTTATGAGGCATGCGTTTAGCAGACTGCTTCTCATGCTATGATGAAGTAGCCTTATCAATGTTGAGAAGCCCAAATACTTGGTTTAGGCATCTCTCTTAAGTCAATATAGGTTCAAGTGGTGATTTTCACTTAACACTAGGGACGTCTTTTAGCTACTTCAGCATCTTCACGATCTTTTTGGAGACTATTGTTTATCATTCTTTAGTCTGAACTGATTTTTCTATCTGTTTATCTTTGCTGATGATACAGAAGAGGATGTAATCATCCTTGCAGACTCTCTTTTTGGGTTGACTAGAACACTATCGGATAGTGTAAATTTACCTCGTCGATACTTATTTTTAGCCAATCTTTGAAGACATAACAATCTTCGATAGGATGACTGATCATCCGATGAAAAGGATAGTAGTTTGGATTATTGACTTGATCAACTTTTTCATGCCTTTTAATTTTTGGTAATTGTAGCCCATCTTTGACTGCTTGCTGAAATAACTTGGTCACACTGTCCCTTCTAAAGGAATATTCTTTATTTATCTTTTCTTTAAGATATGGCCGCATTCGCTCATCATCTCTTGTCGCTTATTTTGGATGCTCCCCACCACTTGGAAAAGTTCAGGATTTGTCATTGCCTCCTAATATCATTTTTGGCAATGGATTAGAATAAATAGGCTTTTACCCTTATCATCATTATACATTGGCGCTTTCCTTTATCCACATTGTATATCACCCGCTTTTCACCAATTTAAGCTATAAGAAGCGGTGTGAGTTTCATTTCTTCTTGAGTGTGAAGGTTTGTTTCTCTTTTCTTTATCTACATAGATTTTAGACTTAAGGTGATTCAACTTTTTGAATTTAGCCACCCTATCGAGTAAGTCCTGGAATATTATAATCGATGCCATGCATAGAAATGGTGCCATTTTATCATCTGTATTGCCCATTAGCAATTTGATCGCATATTTTTCTTCCAACTGTTGCTCATACTTCATACTTAGGTTGCGCCAATGACTTGTGAATTTTGTCACTGACTCATCTTACCTCCTTTTCAGCAAGGCAAGGTGATTATGATTTTCTCATTTCACTGGTGAACCTCTTCATAAATATAGTCTCTAATTCAACAAATATTTTAATGAATCATTTGACAATTCTGCATACCATTTGAAAGCAGTTGAAGCCAAGATACTAACGAACTAACGAAAGAGCAGTGCATCGTTCAGCCTTGTGTTACCACAAGTAGCCTTAAATTGGGCTAGATGTTGCTTTGGATTACCAAGCCCACTGAAAGTATTAAATTTTGGCACCGAGTAACCTTTCGGGTATGACACTTGGTCATATTCAGCTGGGTAAGGGTGACCCTTACTCACTAGCTTTTCAGCCTTCTCTGAGGCAATTATTGCGTTCATCTTTTCATTAATTATTATTTCTAGCTGAGCAGATGTTAGAGCTCTTGGTGTGCTAGCTAGATTTTGAATTGTCGGCTGGAGATGTGGTGGGTTAACTTTATTCCTCGCTTTATGTAGCATGTATTATAGAGTTTGAGGTACCACAATGACTAGTGGTATAGAAGTTGCATTGTTAGCTACCTGGCTGGTGATATAGAAGTTCATTTGTACCATCATATCATTCATTTTGGTACCAAGCTGTGCAATCTCCTTGTATTTGACCTCCATTTGACGTTGTATTTCTCTTTGCTCTCTAGCTAGCGTCATGACGTCAATCAGTACAAGCTCTTCTTCTTCTTCTATTTCTTATTGATGTTCTGCTCCTTGCTCATTTTCAGGGGAAGAACTTGACTACTCTTCTCCTTGTGTATTTGCAAAAATAGCTATTGTTGGGGTTGTACGATGACACTAATTATAAAAGTGTATACCAGACTAATCATTTCCTAGTTCAACCATATAGATAGCATCACATCCATGGTTTCTTTTTAATTATGATCTTCTTCTTCTTCTTCTTCAACAAAGATTGAAGATCCATTCTCTATTTTTTTCTGTAAAGACTCTTCTTCATAAGCATCAAATTCAGGTTCAGATTCCCTGTATTCATGTTGCTGCTTATGGTGTTGGGCAGGGAGTTCATCTATATCTTTGACCATATAGATGACTTCCACTTCCATAGTATCTTCTTCATTATTTTTTTTCTGCACACGAATTTCTGATCGACGTTTTCAGTGGATCTCTGGATCAATGTGCGGAACAAATGCGTCTTCTATTAAAGGACCATGATCAATGTCAACCTTCTCTTGTAGGGGTGAAACTGATTGACGATGGGATCCCATAGAGGATTCTCCAGGGTGTCGACCATCATATCTTTCATTAGTGATATCCTTTCTTTTGGGTATCCATTTCTAATGAATTGGTTTTGAGGCAGATTTCTGAGTATATGTGTCAGATGTCATACCTCTTCTATAACTCAAAGTTTCATTACAGGGCCTTAGCCTACATATTTGCTTTCCCTTTCGTCGGGACCTTTCGACAGCAAATTCTTGGACACGTGGTCCAAGTGTCACACTCCGATGCTCACCATGCAAAGCATACTGGGCTCGCTGGCCAGTTACCAAAAGAGATGACAACTTTCTTGGTGGAGCTTTGGTATTTTCCATCACCACGGGCCTCTGAAATCTTCTTTTCATTAAGCATTTATCCTTGGCTTCTTCGAGAACTTTATGTATCCTGGCAGATAATGTTTCAGGTTGTCTCCTCTGTGGTGGTGGAGCTTGACGTGGTTGGTTCCAGAAGGACTGCTTTATTTCACTAGTAGAGCTATTCCCCTTTACCCACTTTAGATTGTCAAAGTTATTGTGGGAAGGAATACTCACTTTCGGCACCAATATTGCTTGTTCGCTGGGTTGTTCGAAGGGGATCTGTTGAGCCCTTAGCTCAACATTTATCCTTCTTCTCTATCTTCTGGTTAATTTGATCCCTGATGAGGAAGCTTCATGATCATGCTTTCCATATACAAAAGGTTCAATTGGCGCAATAGCTGTACCACGAGAAATTAAAGATACAATTTGTCCCTTGATGATTCTTTTCATCATAGGAGCTTCAGATTGACCTAGCCTTTTGAAAACTAAAGTTCTCTATCAGGAGAACTCCTAGGCAGCTGTTGGCTATTGAACTGGTTGGTGCACATGGCTAGTAGGAGCTTTAGTAACTTGAGGTCTTCCAGCATGGCCTCGGATGAATGTACCATGGGTACTTCAAGAGTTGCAGCTACAATAGCTGAGAAATTTAAGCTACCAAATTGAATGGTAGCTCCAACATCTCATGTGTTGATGATGGCATTGGCTAGGCAGATGTTCGCACCACGACCTAATTGAATGGTGAAAGGAGTGCTTTGTAGATCCATTTTGTAAAAGTGAAAGATGGGGATTAGTAATTAGCAATTATTATTTCACCCCATACTTTCAAGATGCAGAGGCACTACAGAACCAAATAATGGTGTAATAAAGATACATTTTACAGAATGATTCATTCTACATAAAGCCTCATATTGAATTTTTTACACACTTAAATCACCATTTTTTATTTTGAATTTTCAAAAATTTTATTACTACTAGCACATATATGACTAGCCAAATATGGAAAGAGAATCATGTCCCCAACAGAGTCGTCAGAAATCTCTAAAAATTTGCCACCGACCTCTCGATAATTTTTTGAATTGAAGAGAGTATGATTTGAAGTGTCGGTGTAATTTTCAAAAGGCAGATGAGATAGTGGATAAGACACTACCCAGAGATTTCACCCTCATTTTATGAGGACTTTAGATCTGGTTCCAGGTTTCTTATAAGTGCAAGCCCTATAGTTAATTACCCCTCTCAATAAGTGAGAGAGAACTTTTGATTAAGGCTAGTCATTAGGTTGCTAAATGCGTAGCGTATAGTAATAGCATATGGAGTTTTAAAATTTAAGATTTATGAAATTCATCATTTTAGCTTAAATCGGATGGTTGGGGAATGATGACGCCATCTAGATCCCATGGTTCTCATCCCGCAGCATTCCTAGTCTACTTAGTTAGAGGAGGTAGTCACCCAACGTAAGGATCCTCATCGATACATGAGTTACGTCATCCAAGAAATTCTTGTAGACCTGGGGTGGTGTTTGTCTAAGGAGATTGTCTTAGGTCTACCTTAGCTGACAAAGGGTTGTTTTCCCTATCAAGTATACCCTATGATTCACAACTCAAAGGGCAGAGCCATTGGGGAGCATATGGGCTACTGTCGTGATCGTAATATAATGGAGGAGTGGACAAAACCACATCGAGGACTCGATCGGACCGCTTCATCTGTGGAGCCTATTGGCCAAGCCAAGCAGTCAGAGGACACTGGCCACATCTTTACTGGTTTGAGATTGATTGAGAGTGAACATAGTATAACACTTGATTTGATCCCCTTTATGAGCTAGAGTTTTCTTAATTTTTCACCCCCGATAAATGGTTGTGGAAGGTGGATGGATTGAGTTTGATTTAAGTTTTTAGTGATAGTTTC
Organism: Cymbidium sinense; assembly: GCA_021442155.1. Taxonomy (NCBI): domain Eukaryota; kingdom Viridiplantae; phylum Streptophyta; class Magnoliopsida; order Asparagales; family Orchidaceae; genus Cymbidium; species Cymbidium sinense. The sequence goes on from CM038218.1 coordinate 11,556,336, forward strand.
AGATTTCATATTGATGTTTGATTTGATTTGAAAAATTGATTAATTGGAATATGTTTAAGAGCTTTAGATCATGTCAACTCTATTTAGCTGCTAACAGAAGATTAGATCTATGTCATAAACCCGCCTATTTCACTAATTTGAAACTCTTATTATAAGTTTTTAGGTTATGTCAACCCGGACCCAACCCTAAGACTAAATTAGGAAGCAACCCATTTAGCATCCTTAAAAACTTAAATTTAAGCATTCAACATAGTGTCGAGGCCCATGCGGATGTATTTAATAATTTAGGTAATTTTTATTTCTGAATTATGAAATTAATTTTGTAGTTTCATTTGATTCCAATTTAGCCTACGCGGCCTTTTCAGACATTAAAATTTGCACTTGAAACCTCTATGTCCGAGCACATGTAGGTGTTTATAGCTTAGATAATTTCACTTGATTAGTGATTTCAGCTTAGATAATTTCACTTAATTAGTGATTTCATTGATTTTGGAAATCATAGTTAGAATGAAATTCCTTAATTTTTTATGAAAGGAAGCTCTATGATTTCTAGATTTTGATTTAGTATCCCTTGCTTGCAATGACGGTGATCCTGATGATGAAGGCGTTGTAAATTGATCTTAATATCTTATTAGATTTTTCAAATTAATATTTAATATATTCCAATTTAGCCTGCGCAACTTTTGAGACATTAAAATTTGCACTTGAAATCTCTTATGTCCGAGCACATGCAAGAATTTATAGTTTTAGATAATTTCACCTAATTAGTGATTTCATTGATTTTGAAAATCATAGTTTAGAATGAAGGTCCTTAAATTTTGATTAAAGGAAGCCCTATGATTTTTATAGAATTGAATTTAGTATCACCTTCTACTACAAAGAATTGCGATCCTATAAGAAGACATTTTAATTTAAATTTCAAAAAATAGTTTAATTTATTATTTTAAAAGAAGATTTATCACTCAGAGTAGCTTTCATTTTCCCCTTTTTTTTTTTGCTTTACTTTTGTGTTTGTTATATGCTATTTTCCTCCCCCTTTTATTATTTGGAGTTTTTAATTTGAATTTTATCTTTAGGTTTCATTGCTTGACATTCTTAAGTTGATCCCTTTACTTTTCATTTATTTTATGTCTAGAATTTGACAGCCTCCTGGCCATTCTCGTAGGTAGATGAGGTATTTTGGCCTACTCAGTACGCCCTCTTGAGCATAGTGAGTGATGTCTTACGACACTATAGCTGATTATTTATCTCGACACGGCCTGTTAAGCACGACGAGGCCTTTAAACTTGAAAGAAGATAAATGCAACATATATTCATTCCCCCCACCCCTTTCTTATTTTCTAAGTCTAGAAATTAGATGAAATTATGGCAACATTTCGTCTAAGGAGAGTGACATCTAATGAGTATTGGCTTTGATACCCTCTTGAGAGTAATGAAGGTGTCTTGTGACACCAATTATTTTTCATCTCATCGTGCCCTGTTGAGCATAACGAGGTCTTCAAACCTGTAAAAAAACACAAGCATGTATATATATATTCACATTCACAGATCACACATGTTCTGACGTATTTTTTGGCACACTGCAATGCTCGCCAAGGGAACAAGGTTGGGTATGCAATTGGGAATGCAAGACAAGGAGTGCGACGTCGAAAACCAAAAGAAGAATCCACCTCTTGATGATGTTCTTCCCCCGATTGCAATGAAGCGAAAATGGGAAGACTAAAGCGAGAAATGAGACACCGGAAAGTGAAAGAAGAATTTGCCTCATGATGATGTTGTTCCCTCAATTGCGGTGAAATGAAAATTAGAAGGGTTATGGGGAGTGTGATGCTGGAAATCGAAATAAGAATTCGTCTGTTGATGATGTTCTTCCCCGGGTTACGGCGGCACGAAAATGGGACGGCTAAAGCGAGGGGTGCAACGCCGAAATTGAAAGAAGAATTTAACTATTGACGATGTTCTTCCCCTGATCATGGCAAAGCAAAGGTTGGAAGGCCAGGTGGGTAGGACTGACCGGTGGGATGCAGGTATCGGGTAGCGCAACACCGGGTTCTGACCGGATTGGCGAAGCCAAGTTCTGACCGGATTATGCGAACGGGCGGGTTTATGGTTTTACGATAGTCGAAGGAGCACCAGAGTGGGTCGCTATTATGGTGGGCGAATTATGTGAGATCAGCTAGCTGGATGGGGAACACGGGTTGACATACGATGAGGCGTGGATTCTGACAGAGGCGAGATCATCCGCACAACACGAGAGGCACGACATGGTTTGGCCGGATAGAGACGCAACAGGTGGCGCGGTTTGTGAAGGAAAGCAGCCAGGGCTGCGAATTTTGGAAATGGTGGGACCAGCGGATTTCTAGCGAGATTGTGTCAATGGTGGGATTGCACATTTTTTTTTGCCGAGGCGGGACGGTGGAAACCAAGAGGAGTTTTTTTTTAACTTGTGTTTTCCATTTTTGACGAGAAAGAATGTCGGGAGAGAGCAGAACTTGGGAGAGAATGCCGGAATGGGGAGTATAAATGTGGGAATGTGTATGGAACCTCACCCTTTCTTTTTTTTTTTTATTATTATTATTTTTTACAGATGATCAAAAAACTAAAAGTAGGTGGGAACGGTTGAGCATAAGGCTTGTTGTTGTTGCGGTTTTAATTTAAGGGATTTATATATATATATATATATATATATATATATATATATATATATATATATATATATATATATATATATATATATATATATACATATATATATATATATATATATATATATATATATATATATATATATATATATATATATATATATATATATATATCAATTGAAGGTAATTCCACAAATGCAATGACACGATGTTTCATGATCAGACCTTTGGATGCCGAGTCCATTTCAGTTCAAAATGTGTGTTGTCGCTTTCGATCGCTCAATTTTTATGCAGACTCATCTGAATTGAGTGTGAACAGTCTTACTTGATAGATTTTAATATTTTAAAGCCAATGATACGATCAATTTTATGAACGGAGGTCGTTTGATCCTCATCATGTACCTAATCGATATGCGTAGATTGATGACTCGAGTGTTTGATCAATTGATCATCAAGTCATGCAATATTTATATCCTGACCAATTTCAACATTTTGAATGCGATTGTGAAGTTTAACGATCAGAGGTCGTTTCAACCATTTTCAGTGACATTCAGTGTATTTTAGCCTTGATTTGCATGTTGTCACTTCAAATCACTCGACATTTAGACTCATCCAAATTAAGTGCATAGTCTCATTTGATAGATTTTAATATTTTGAAGCAAACAGTATGATCAATTTCATGAATGTCATTTGGTCATCATCGAGCTTCCTCGACTCTATATGTGTCATTAATAAATCGAGCTTAATTAATTGCTCGTTAGATTTTGCAATATCTATATTCTGATCAATTTTGATATTTTGAACGTGATGGAGAAGTTCATTTATCAGTCAAAGGTCATTTCGATCATTTTCAGTGACGTCCAGTATATTTTGAGCCTCAATTTATGCATTGTCACTTCTGAAGTTCGTCGAATTCGATTTGTAAGCTTGACTTGATTTATGACACACATATGTGGAGGTTAATAATGGGTCATCTGGCTACAACCAAATCAAGATGGCCCTCGAGGATGAAAGAAATATTATTTTTTTTGAACCCGGCCGGAATCTTTTATAGGGTCATGCCTTTCGCCTTAAAATGCGGTGTTATATACCAAGGCCATGACTCAAATCTTCAAGGAACTCATCCATCATTAGGTTGAGTGCTAGATGATCTAGTAGTCAAGAAAGAAAACAAAGACCATCTCTTTGACTTGAGAGTAGTTTTTGAATGATTAAGATAATATAACCTCAAAATGAATCTGCTGAAGTGTGCATTCAGAGTAGCTTCATGGAAATTCCTTGGGTTTGTTGTTCGACATTAGGGAATAGGAATAGATCCAGAAAATATCAAAGCTATCTTAGAAATGCCACCTCCTAAGAGTTTAACTCAACTCAGATCTTTCCAATGATGATTAGAGTATCTAAGACACTTTATTTCCAACCTATCGGGGAGATGCAAGTCATTCTCAACACTTGTCAAAAAGGATGCCAAGTTCAAGTGGGATGATAAGTGCCGACATTCCTTTGAAGATATCAACTACTATTTGTGAAGTCCCCAATGTCCTATCTGCTACTCATCCTCTACACTGCTGCATTGGATGACTCTCTTAGTGCTTGTTATCCCAAGCTAACGATGAAGGGAAGGAGAGCACTCTCTACTACCTCAGCCATCATTTGATTCCTGCTAAAGTGAACTACCCACCTATTGAGAAATATTTCCTAGCTTTGATCATTGCCGCTTAAATGCTATGGCATTATATGCTTTCTCATAAGGTGAACTTGATTTCCTAAACCAATCCACTGTAGTATCTCATGACATGGCCAATGCTATTCAGACGTTTGGCACAATGGTCCATGATTCTCTCGCAGTTTGATATCACATTCACTTGTGTAAAAGGACAAGCACTAGCGATTTCTTAGCACCCACTTCCTATTGATTCTCTGCTTAGTGATGATCTCCCTGATGAACAAATCATGAACTTAGGGGAGGTTGACAACCACCGATGGGAGATGTATTTTAATGGTGCACTTCTTTTCATAAAGAGGAAGCACCCCAATCTACTCTTCTAGAAAGGTAGGAGTAGGAATAATTTTCTGAACTCTAGATCGCGATGTGATGAGATTCTCATACTATATTTCCAATCGCACTAGTGAAGTGTATGAGGCTTTGATTATTGGCAGTTAGCTATCACAGTGTGTGTCAAGAGCATCAACATCTTTAGGAATTCTCAGTTGGTCATCAATCAGATTGTTGAGTCTTACAAGGTTCTCAAACCCAAGCTTCATCATTACCATGAGTATACTATGAAGTTGTTGGCCCAAATCCCTGAAGTCACCATCTACAAGGTTCCAGTAGAGAAATGAGAAGATGGCCAAACTTGCCAAAGAATTGGCATGTCTGGAAGATGAGTTCATTCCAATAATGGTCCAAAATAGACAAGTCATATCCCTTCTTAATGTTGAACTCATCGAGAGACTTTCTCTTGAAGGGGAGGTTGTTGTTGCCTATAAGGACAAGGAGCTAGATTGGAAGAAACAGTTCATATAATATTTGAATACCGACAAACTACCTCAAGAAAAGTCATAAGCCCATCAAATAGAGAGTTTCCTCATGCTCTCATTGATGGAACCTATACACACCTTTGATCAAATGTGATTACATTGTTTAGATTAACATGAAGCCCGTGGCATTGTAACTGGGTTACATTCAAGTCTATGCAGAGTGCATCAATCTGATCCGAAGACGAAGAAGAAGATCAAAAGACTGGGATACTACTGGCCTTCGATGATTACGAACTACATGGATGTAGTTAGGAGATGCCATCATTGTCAGGTACATGGGGTGGTCCTACGTCAACCACCCAACATTCTACACACTACATTGGTCTCATGGCCATTTGAGTGTTGGGGTACTAACATTATGGGTCCTATTGATCCTCCTTCTTCAAAGAGGCATCAGTTCATCTTAGATACCACCGACTACTTTTCCAAGTTGGCAGAGACAATCCCACTCAAAGTGGTCACAGCTCAGCATGTGCTTCAGTTTTTCAGGAACCATGTCATATATAGGTTCAGGGTACCTCGATGAATTATATCTGATAATGGTACTACATTCAAAAGCACCAAGATCAACAGCTTTTCCAGAAGACATGATATAGATTGGAGATACTCCACCATCTACTACCCTAGAGAAAATAGCTTAGCAAAAGCATTCAACAAAACTCTCATTCAAATACTAAAGAAGACTCTTGATGATAATATGCGACAGTCGATTGAGTAGATGGTTGAAGCCTTGTGGGTTTACCGCACCACATACCGAACTCTAACTCAATCTACCCCATTTTTTTAGTGTATGGATCCAAGTTCTACCTTTAGAAGTTCAAATCTCATCACTAAGGATAGCATTGGGTAGCAAGATCACTACAGAGCATAATGTAAATTTACAGTTAGAAGAGCTCAAAGGTTTGGAGGAGAGTCACCTATGGGCATGCCAGAACCTTGAGTTGTACAAGGACAAAATGATTCAAGCTCACAACAAGCTGGTCCGCCCTAGGCCTTTCCAAGTAGGATAACTTGTGTTAGTCCTAAGGAGACCAATTGTTGCCCGTTGAAAGATGGGAGGCATGTTTGAACCCACTTGGAAAGTCTACCAAGGAGGATCTTATCAGCTCATTAATTATAAAGGGAACACCTGATGCTTCCAATTAATGGGCTCTATTTGAAGAAATATTACCCATAAAACATATTTTTAAATAAGTATCAACAAAAGAACAAAAATCTGATTCTATTTCATCAAAATCTTGTCTTCTTTTGAAGCATTGTTTGCTTATCTTATGAATCTACCATGACGTGTCTAGGATAAGTGTAAGAGTCCCCAGGGCATCCTATCCCTCTTTCACAATACAAACACAAGCAAACACAATCTCTTAATAATACTAGAATAGGTGTGAGAGAACCAAAGAGGCATCCTATTTCGATTAACACACTAAGTTAGGTGTAAGAGAGCCCGAGTGGCATCCTTTCTTAGTTGGAATTCTCGGCTGCCATCCGTGGCACCATTTCATTAAATTCCCTAAGTGTGTTTATGGTAGGTGTGAGAGAACCCAAGAGGCATCCTATTCCCTTTAACACAAGCACAAAAAATACACATATCTTTTATCTTGGGCTATTTTGATATGGGAGCAAGACTCCTATGACACTCACTCATTAGTTGCTCTAGGTAGGGTCTACATGCTACCTCGCTAGTATGTCACCCCAGTGGTCACTTGTTTGAAAGATATGAGTCCCCGCACTTTCTTCCTAACTTGACCATTGCAAACCGACGAGCACCTTATTAGTTTGGTAGTCTTCACTGCCCAACCAGTAAGTTATCTCATGTCAATTTTGTTTAAGAAGATGTGAGTCCCCGAACTCTTGGATTAGACAGTCCCCCTTTCCTGGTAGCCACCCCTATGGTTGGAGAATTTGTAAGAGGATATGCAAACTCTCCCTTAGTTTAGTAAATTTGAGATAGGTCTAGGCTGATATAAGCTCCTTCTCAGTTTGATCCCTCGCAAACCAACAGGGTCCACATTAAAATAAACTAAACAAACAAACAAATTAATTCACTTGTGAATTAGGAATTCAAGCCCCCAAAGAGCCTCTTTTCCCAAATAGACATCCTATCTTTAGGGCAGTGTCAGCAGAACTCCCTATAAGAATTACATGACTACCACTGAGAGATAAGTCCTCTAGCGCAATCACCCATACCATTTGCAAAATGTTGACTTCTTTCTAGCATGACTATCATAAATCGACAGGCAACCCTAGGTTGGGATCAATTTATTTCCCAAAGCAACTGATCACCCCAGTGGTATTTTGTAGTGGAAGATGTGAGTCCCCGAGCTTTCTTCCCCTGAATTCTTCATTACAAACTGAAAGGCACCCCTTTGGTCAGATAGTTCTCCCATTGGCCAATGCTATTCCCTTTGGTTCAGTAGATCTGAGATAGGTCTAAGCTAATATAAGCTCCTTCTCAGTGTGATCCATCACAAACAAACGGAACCCATCAAAATAAACTAAAAAATAAAATTAATCTTTGACTATCTTTGAGCTGATTTAAGTCCCCCAACATCATTCACTTAATAGTCAGCCCTAGGTCAGGTTCGATTTGTTTCCTTGCCAATAGATCACCCCAGCAACTGGTCCCTACTTTGGAGGATGTAAGTCTACTATGCTTTCTTCTTAGTACAGCTACTGCATATTGAAAGGCACCCCTTTGGTTAGATAGTCCTACTTCGTGGTTGGTAGACTACTCCCTTCGGATTGGTAAATCTGAGTTAGGCCTAGACCACCATGGCCCATACTCATTACAGTCCATCATAAACCGATGGGATCCATCATAATCAAAATAAACTAAAAAATGAAATTAATCTTTGATTATCTTTGAGCTGATTTAAGTCCCCTAGTGGCATTCATTCAATAGTCAGCCCTAGGTTAGGTTCGATATGTTGCCTTGCTAATATATCACCCCAACAACTGGTCCCTACTTTGGAGGATGTAAGTCTACTGGGACCTTTCAGCTGTGGATTCTTAAAAATGTGGTCCAAGTGTCACACCCTAATGCTCACCGTGAAGGGTTTGTTTGTAATGCTCTTGAGTTCTTACTACCACTGATGGTAGTTTCTATAGTGGAGCATTATTTGATTCTCTAATAATTAACCTTTGATTTTTTTTCTTCATAAGGCCTTATTCTTTTACAACTTTTAGCACCCTATGCACTCTAGAGGATAAAGTCTCAAGATGCCTCTTTTGGGAGGTTGGAGCTTGGTATCGTTGCTTCTAGAATGATTACTTAATATCACCAGTATAGGTGTTCCTTTTCACTCACTTGGGATTTTTAAACTTATGAGGGAACACTCGCAGTTATAAAGTTAATGGTGAGAGGCCGGTGAGAGTGGGACTCCCCAGCCCTCCTTCTCCTTTGCCTTCTAGTTAGCTTTCCTCCATATGAGGAAGCTTTAGCATTATGTCGACCTTGCATAAAAGGCAAGGTTGAGTGGTCGCGTTCAGAGGCACCACTGAAACTTTTTGTCCAGTGATAATTCTCTTCATGGTTGGAGCTTCAGTATGTCCCAACCTTTCAAATATAGAGGCTCTCTTTCGAGGAACCTCCATAACTGTAGGGATAGAAGTTTTAGTGGATTTGGCCTACTACATGAATTGATGTGCAAGTTGTGCATGATTGTCTCGTGCAGGCCTAGCAGTACTTTGAGCAACAATTGCTGGGAAATCTATGCTACCAAATTGTATAGTAGCCTCAGCATCTCTGGTGTTGATTACAACATTAGCCAGGCGGATGTTGGCTCTGCAACCTAGTTGTACAGTGAACGGTGTGTTCTGTGGATTCATTTGAATAAATGAAAGATGGGGATTAGTAATCAATAATTGATGTATCACCCCACACTTTCAAAATACAAAGATACAATAGAACAGAGCAACATAATAAGAAAAGCAGACTTTAAATGAAATCACAGACATTCAAGACCTTATTTAGAAGGTGTCTTATCTTAAGGTTCATTTAAACTTATCAATTTCATTTCATTTTCATTTAACATTCTCTTTTTTTATACTCCACTACTACTATAACTTGGGTTCGACTAGCCAAAGATGGAAAGAGAAACATATCCCCAATTGAGTTGCCAGAAATCTGTGGGCTCTGAAAATTCATCACCAACCTTTCAATGAAGAGAGTATCTTTTGATATGTCGGTGAAATTTTTAGAAGGCAGATGGAATAGTAGGTAAGACACTACCCAGAGATTTTTCCCTCATTTTGTGAGGACTTTAGATCTGGTTCTAGGTTAAGCGCAAGCACCTATAGTTAATTACCTCTCTCAATACTGAGAGATCACTTTCGATTAAAGCTAGTTGATGAATCATTAAATAATGAGTGTATAATAGTAGTGAGTAGAGTTTGAATATTTATAAGACTTATTATTTCAATTTAAAGCTTATATTTGGGGAATAATGGCCTCATCTAGATCTCCATGGTTACATCCCGTCGTGATCCCTACTAGTCGAGGAGGTCGACCCAACCGACCAAGGATTCTTGACCATGGGTTGCATCATCCAAGAATACCATATAGACCTAGTGGTGTTTGTATAAGGAGACAAACTTAAATCTACCTTAGCTAACAGAGATTTTTGCCCAATCAAATACATTTTACAATTGACAGCTCAAAGAACAAAGTCATTGGGGAACATACGGGTTACATCCGTGATTGTAATTTAGTGGTATCATTTTGCGACAAGCCATCCAATCAGAGGGCTCTAGTCGTAACCATCATTTATGTGGTGTCATTTAACGATAAAATCACGCGGACAGATGACACGAGCCACATCACTACGGGCTTAAGATTATTTGAGTGTGAAAATAGTTAAGTATTTTATTTAACATTAGCTCTTTGTGAGCAAAAATTTTCTTGATTTGTCACCCTCGATAAACGGTAGCAGATATGTGGATGAATTTTACTTTAAATTTAAATAATTAATTTTATTTAATTTATATTTTTTTATTTGAATATTTGATCATTTTATAATTGATTTTAATTTAAATATATAATTATTTCACATTAAAATTTGAATAAATTTTATTATTATGAAAATCTCTCCGGATGAAATATTCAATCAACATGGTTATCATCGGGATATTGATCATTTACTTTATTGTTTCAAATCTTATCAACTCTATTAATTTAAGAATCGAGGATTGGATCTAGATTGTACTCTGAGAATTTTGAATATCTTGAATATTTTTGATAATGATGACCCATCTAGTTGATATCTTCAATCAACTTAGTCATCAATAGGGAGATAAGTCTGTTTGACCATTTGGTTTATTGTTTCATATCTTATCGACTCTATTAATTTAATAATAGAGGATCAAATCAAGATTTATACTTTAAAAATAAATTTAATATATTCTCATATGATATTAGTACTTATTGTGCCTATTCAATTTTAATTTTATAAATCTATTTGTTTTAAGACTTCATATCTTATATTTGTATGTATATCAAAATTGGAATAGAATGAGATAAAAGTACCACGTGTTTTCACATGTTGTACCTGCCATAATATTCTATTATTATTTTTGAGTCACACACACACATTACATTATACTCTTCACACTTACATGATAGAAGCTATGAACTTTGAGAAATGACTGACTTGATAAATTCGGTAGGCTAATTTTTTTTTTGTTTTTATTTTGGAAGAGAGAAAGAGAGGATAGTGAGAGAAACAATTCAGACTTATGTCCAAACACAAATCGAAGGAAGTGAGGTAAATCACAACTTGCTTGTGAAGGAAAATGGGAGCAAGAGACACTGTGAGGTGCGGGTAACCAAGCTCGATTGGAGTTTTGGCGGCTAAATAAAAAAAGGAATAAGAATGATTCAGGGAAAGTGTATCTGTATTGAGATCGGAGAGGAAGAAAGAAGAATAAGGACGATTCATATGGTGCTTGATTGCCGGCTTGACATGAGGTAGATAGAGAGATGATTAGGCTGTTGTTCTGGATTCAATGGTTGAGTGGATGGGGGTTTGTTGAGGCTTCGTCTCCAATAGGTATTGGAGAAGAAAACCAATAGAGAAGTAGTGTGTAATGAGGGCTGCTCTGGATTCAGTGGTTCACAATGCATAGTGAGTCGAGAGAGAGGAGGGAAAGAAATGGGAAAATGTCGGAGACCGAGAGGAACCCGTCTGATCTGATGATAGAGTTCCTTTTTGGTCTGTGGTAAAGGAAATGATCTGAAGAGGAATCGTGTGTGCGTGCTCAATCGGAGGAGGGATCGAGAAGAAAATGCTCGCGGTTTGAGGGAGACGGAATGTCGAGAGGAACTCGCCTAATGACGACGGAGTTGCCTCTCATTTTTCATCGCTTGTAAGAAGAAAAGGGCGGAAAAGGAAGATGGGGCTTACGGTTAAGCTCGGTCGGCGATGTGTGGAAGGATTTGAGGAGAATCGATTGCGGCTTGCGGCTTGAAGCTCGAAGGAGGACGGGAGCGTGAGAAGGGTTTCGAACGAGAGGAGGCAAGCGTCTGTGAGGGATCGTCCTTTTTATAAAGAAAGTATTTTAAATTTTATTTGTCTAATTTATGTTCATAAATATAAAAAAGGAATATAAATGGAAGGTATTAAATATATAGCATTCTTTAAAATGATAACTTGATTTTAATAGAAATAATAAAATACTTTAATAGTAAAATTAAAATATGCTGCACTTATTTATATTTATAAAATATATATAAATATATTTATAACATAAGTATATTTATGTTAAACATATATATATATATATATATATATATATATATATATATCATAAATATATTTAAGTATCTTTTTTTATTCCAAAAAATGGAATAACAAAGAAGGTCAACAGTAATAAACATTATTATAAAGTTGAGATATTTATGTACATATCAAAAAAAATACTAAAAGAAATTAATAATAGCTTTAAAGGTAATGTTCTGAATTATTGATTCTGGGCTTAATATTAGATTTTTTAGATAGATACTTATTATTCAAAATTGATGATTTTTGTTAATTTGTAACTAGTTTTTATCGTGAAGATTTGAAATATAAAAATACTACACTTAAACTTTTAACTAAATCATTTTAAAATTTAAATTTATTACAAATATTTTAAAAAAAACTCTTCACTATTTCTAATTTATGTCAAATATTAGCTAAAATAAAAATCGATCACATATCACTTATTAATTAATTAATCAATTAGATTTATCATGACACTATATATTTTGAATACAGTAACTAAATGTGTGTTTTTAGTAATGAATATTATCATGAAAAGATTATTGTGATTTTTTATGATATCTCACTCCAAAAAGTTTTACGTTTTTTTATTTTTTTAGTTTTTTTTTATTAGTTGAGTCAATTTTATATCAAATACATACACTCATTTATTCTTCAAGATTCGAACTCGAAATCTCCAGAACTAAGCAAGGCCTAGGACAAGGATGAGGCAAAGTTTCACTGTTTATTTTTTGGTATTCTGTATGTAAATAAAAGTTATTGTAGCGTTCATCAGCATTAAAAAAAAAAAATGAGAGAAAAGATCGAAAACTTTACGAATAGTACTTGCAACATTATTTTATTACAAGAATCCGACCTAGCTTCTATTTATTTATGACTCACTGCTAATATATTTGTAAAAAAATATAAATAGAAAAAAAAAACCAAAATATAGATAAATAATTACAAATACATATATTTTATGATCTTAACCAGTTGAGTCGCTTTTTTATGTTTCATCTTATTACAGCTAAAACAATCTTAGAATAAAATTATAAATGATTTAATTATATTATAATGTTTCAATCCAAAAAGTCCCCCAGTTTTTTTTTTTTTTTTGGGTATTCTTTTATGAAAATAAAAACCGTTGTAGCTTTCATCAACATTAAAAAACTAAACGAAAAAAAAAAGATGAAAACATTACGAACAGAACTTGCAATAACATTATTTTATTACTAGAAATCACTAGTACATGAAATATCTTGCAAACAAGGCTACAACAAATTCAACTATGGCATTTCCTTCAAGTACATAAATTACATGCAAATAAATTATCCTATATATCTTGATCCACAATAACTCGCTGAACTCAATTTAACTTGAACAATTAAAAATATATATATATATACAACAAACGCAAGCAAGGGAAATTTAACAATAATGACATTGGCATGCATGCAAACGTATTTATATGTAGTGATTCGCGCTATAAAAGAAATATTACTTCCCGCCAAATAATGCAACTTGACCTAGTGCTTCACAGAGTCTTTGGTTACTAGTCAATGCCCGACGCCCGGACTGTGGCACCGACCGACCGGGCGTCGTCGAGGGATGCACTAGCATTGCTCCCTACGTCCATGCTTTCGGCACCAGGCTTTTGGGTGACTTCAATGCTGTTACTGACTGTATGTTTTTCTTCTACCTTCTGCTCTACTAAGAACCTTCCTTCGGCTAGTAGATAAGTTCTTCATTAAGAACTATGACATAGAGGAAGAGCGCAGAGAGTGCCTTCTTTCCAGCCATTGGAATTGAGAACTAAAGCACAGGAAGTTGACGTGACGAAGAGAAAAATAAAAAAAATAGAGGCAAGTGGAAGTAGGAAGGCAATTAAGAAAGATAGAGGAGCAAGGCACAGCTCTGACCTCCGTTCTTCACCAATATTTATATTGGAAGAAGCGTGACATGGCAGTGCAGTCACCACTATGAAAATTGGAAAGCATATGTGAGAATTTTCCAAATGCAATTTCCACCTATACACTATACCTTCCTCCCACTTCATTTTGCTGCTTGAAACAGTTGTGTGAGAAGAAAGGATGCATGCATGTGACATTTCATATGATTTTCCATTTGGAAAATTATTTTAAGTTGATTATGATTTAATTAGCAATGTTATTTTTGGCTTTACATTCCAATTTTTTAATTTTTGAACTTTTATTATTATTTATTTGTGGAGTATTCATGAATGACTCAACATTATTTCTCATTTGAATATTTACATATCAGCTTGATAATTTTATATCATTTTTCATCGTTTAAAGGCTAATCAGTAATCCACAATAAAATTATTTAAATTTGAGCTAAGTAACAATAGGATTCCTATACTTTCAATAATTCACCACTGAATCCTGTGGGTTTAGAGTAAGCTTATATAGCTTATAAAGCTTCTTTTTCAAACAAATTTATTTAGGTCAGATATCTTAAACAAAATGTAATTAGGACGTATTGGTCTAAAAGATATTTAATTTGAGTTAAGTTGAGTATAATATATGAATTTAATCAATTTAAATTTATATTGTACTCCTCTCAAGATAAATATAACAATTTTAAAAATATAAACTTTAATTAGAATATTTTTGAGCTAATTCTTTATAAATTTATATGTTTTCTTATAGTTTTCGTTGGCCACGTTCAAAAAGTGCTGCTGGAAGTCTGTACAAAAATTCTCGAACTCCACTAATTAAATTCTCTCTTCTATGTTCTTGATTTTCAAATTGAGCTATAGAATGCTCAGCTACCAAGTTAAAAAGTTAGAAAAAATGGGGGACCGTTTAAGATTATTTTATTTTTTAAATTATTATTATTTTAATATTTTTATATTTTATTTATATTTTAATTTTAAATAAAATATATTTAAAAATAGTAGTTATTTTTACAAACATTCAAATAATGTATAATTTATTTTGATTAGTTTTTTTAAAAATAACATGATTTATTTTAAAAAAAAAAGTTTAAAAATACTATTAAAATTTTCTAAATTAATATAAAAAATATAAATATAAATATAAAATAAAATTGATATCAAAGAAGTCTGAAGTAAAGCTCAAACAATTCAGCTTTATTTATTTATTTAATAATGATGTTCTCTTAAAAATATACTCTATCATATTCAGATCAGAAATTTTAGAGATTAAATTGAATTTACTCTACTTCTCATTACAGTTGTATTTAGGATAGTTTTTTTATATTCAGTGTGATTTGAATCATATCATATTACATGTGATATTTAAAAAATTATATTTACGTTTTGAAAAAATTATGACAAAAAATTAATTTTTTTTAATATTGTTGCGTGCTAGAAAACCAGTTGTGGTAGAGTAAAAGTTTATGCCTTAACTTCTTTGGGGAGTACAGCACACACAAAGGTATTTGAAGAGCGAACAATAAAATTCCAGAATTTTTACGTGGAAAACCTCAAAAAGAGGGAAAAACTACGGGAACTAGCCTAGTAAAAAGCTTCCACTATGTATCTGTTTCAGAGTACAAGATCTTCCGATGGGATTACAATATATGAGAAATGGACAGCGCTAGTAATATACATGTATGAAGTGACTATATTGTTGACGACGAAGTAATTAATTTATGAACGACGACGTGATAACGACGATAGTGGTCTGATGATGACCAACAATGGTCGACGGGGCGAGGATCGTGATGGCGATGGCGGAGGTTGACGACCGCCGAAAGTGGCGGCACGACAGGTTTGGAGGATCTTTAGAGCTCTCCTCTCTTGCTTGCCTCCTTCTCCTTCATTTGACCTCCCCTCATATGAGGAATGAGGGCTATTTATAGATGGAGGAGCGTCTTAAATACATGCAAAACCCGCACTACTCACTTCATCGGACGCTCCAAAATGATCCCCTTGATCATATGATGTATTTTGTGCATTTGAATGCTCAAATGAAGTGAATTGTAAGATCTTTGGCTTGTTGGAACTCCCGAGACGCCGATTTGACTATAAACACTTCATATTTGAGAGCTATTTAGGGATTTAACCGATATCCCAAAGTTTCCAAAGATATTTTAAGAGCTTGATCTCACCGCCAACTTCGGATCTTGCTTTTAACATCAAGATTCGTGTTTCGACTATTAATAGTATTTTAAGTGTCATATCGTTCTCTATTTTGGATGATATTATATCAATCATCCAAAAATATATGTCAAATACTGAAAATAGCAAATTCTTCAATGAAATTTGAGGGTCCATTAAGTACACATTTTGAGAGAATGATCTTCATGGAGAGATTAGACTACTCGATGGTGGCCACAAACGCGTGTATGTAGCGCAGATTTCGAGTTACGACCCATCCCGGTTAACTGAGTCATGAGCCCACGCTCATCTTGCAAGCGGGACGCTGACCGCAACGGAGTTGGCGCGGAAAAGGTACCAAGGGCCAAGCATACGTGGCGGTAGCTGGGGCCGCATGCTGGCCCATGCGGGTCGTAAGGGCTGATCAGCGGCTGGCAACCAAATGCTAATGGTCGCGACTACTACGGCGGGAACCTGACGCTCGAACGGCCTGATGGAGTGGTTACGCGGTCGCTGATCTTCGCTGGCCTACGGTCACGGTCGAAGATCTGGTGCGGAGGAACTCGATGGCAAAGGCGTCTGAGGGCAATGGCTCGAATGCGGATGGGTCTGGGCGAGCTTGCCGGGTCGGCACAGCCTGCTGGCCACGGATGGCTGGTCGCCGGGCGGCGGTTGTGGTTCATACCGCTGGGCGCAGCCAGCCTGAGCGGCCAGGACTCGCGGATCTTTCCATGAAGCTGCATCGCCATACACGTCGAGGCCGCTCGGCGATGAAGTTCCACGCTAACGACGGGTCGGCGATGACCGCTGGTCGAGCGCGGCCCGAGCCACGAAGAGTGGCGGTGCCCTGAAGCAGGCGCGTGCGGGCTATGTGATGATGGCCGACGGGCATATACGGCGGACCTGAGTGGTCACCTTTGACCGCGGCAGTTCTGTGAAGCGCCCTGGCGAGCCCACGGTCCCGAATGACGATTTTTGACTGCTGCGGCTTTCGCCGATTTTTAGGTTTTACCCTTTTGCACCTGAGGGTCTATAAACCCCAGGGGGAGAAGGCACACTTATTCAACACACTCTGGGCTTCTTCTCTTCTTGAGGAGGTTAGTTCGGAGATGAGGCCCAGTTCATAATGGCAGGCCCGGCTTTCCCTCAAAGAGGCGCTTGATCGCCTTGACCAACCGGGTTTGAGGCGCATCAAGACCCCGGTACATCGTTGTTCCAGTTTTTCCTCGAAAGAGGCGTCAACCGGCCTCGTCGGACCGTCCGGGTTTGGAGGCGATCAAGTCCCACGGTACTTACGTCATTGTTTCAGTTTTCTCTCGAAAGAGGCGTCAACCGGCCTCGTCGGACCGTCTGAGTTTGGAGGCGATCAAGACCCACGGTTCCAACTTTTTCTGTCAGGAAATTTGATTTCTGACGACTTTAATGGATGATTCAGCAGTTGATAACCGCCAAAATGGCGAGGGAGCGTTAGCTAAGAACTATCATTCAAACGACTAGTTTGACAGGTAATTTATGAGCATCATCGAGAGAATATTCTCTCTCCTCTTTTTGTCTTTTTCTCATATGTATGTGTATCCTTTTTGTCAGATCGTAGGCGAAAAATTTTATCGCAAACTATCCGTGAGCGAGAGAGCCAAAAAAGGAGGCACCCAAGCGTTGGGGTGAGTGAGTTGCTTTTACAAAATTCTCAGATTTTTGTCGTTTCTCCCTCTTTATTTATTATGTATTTTCACAGGGTGATGGCCAGAAGAAAACCCATAGTGTGACGGCTACAGACGATATACATCCATCTCATATAGTTTAATGGTGTTCCACAGAAAGTTTTTCTTCCTTAATGAGTTGGTGGCCATTGTTGCCAAAAAGTCTGATCGAGCCCATTCACCTCCGCCAGGGTACTTTACTATTTCTGAGATGATTCTTCATGCGGGACTGTGATTCCCTTTGGCTCCTAAATTGATTGAGATATTCAAAATATGTGGTGTAGCTTTATCACAATTTTCATTTCGAGCTTTAATGGTCATCGTCGGTTTGGTACTCTTGAGCGTGGTGTTACTTTGAACATCAAATACTTGTCGAATGTGATTACATGTGATACCGGGCGTGTTTCTTATCGACTATAAAGAATTGGATAGAATTTTTAGGGATCAATCTAGAAATTGGTTTAATGGATTCTTTTTTTGTGAAAAATGAGTGGGGCCTTCCTGAGAGATGGGGAAGATTGAATGACCTTCTAGATCCATTGCGATTAATGAGATCGCAACTCTAATATCCACGATGTATGAAGCTTGCAACATGAGTTACGTCACATTGGCAATATATAGTTGAAGATAGAATGTTCAAGGTTGGCCTTTCTATCCAGTGAGAGATCTCATTCTTTTCCATTAAAGAGATCAAGTAAAGGTGATGAAAGGTCTCCTCATATTCATAGGGTTCTTTCAAGAAGCCCGTTGAAATCGGTGGTGGCAATATTTCTTCTAAAGAAAAAGAAGACATGAAGTGACTACGTCAGATATCTGAAGAAGATGTTGGCCCCCAGTTGACCTCAGAGTTTAGCTGTTTCAACTCATGATGGGGAGTTCATTTCTCAAAGCCATTCACGAAGAGGTGTTAAATCACATATGTATTTGGTCAACGGCGGATGAATGTCGTTATCCCTTCTTTCTTCTTTTCTTCTTCTTTTCTTTTGTGTAATATTTATGATGGTTTTTTTAAGTAACTTAAACATTAGGGCAGATGACTCATTTGAGTGTCGCTTTAGATAAGTGGAATACTGAATTTGTGAAGATAAAATATCTGCAAGGAGAGTACGAGCGAAAGATGAGTATTAAAGCCAAAGAAGTGGCGACTTTGGAGGATCGGTGCGGTGCGAGCTGAGCTAGAACATGTCGACTTCTCTTTCTCTCCGGTGTCGGTGGAGCGCACTCGTGATGAGTGATTGAGGTGAGGATGAGACTGAGAAGAGAAAAGACTCAAGGCACTTACAGCGGAGAAGAGAGCTCTCAAACTAGAGAAGAAAGCATTACAGGATCGTCTTTCTGAGAAGGAGCATATAATGTTAGAAGCGAAAGCAAATAAAATCTCCTTGAAGGCGGTGGAAGACTTTAAGAACTCCCTGGCTTATCTCGGTACACTCGAAGATCATGTTCAGGAAGCTCGTAATCATATACTTGATGTTGAAGTGAAGGACTTGGAGCACCAATGTTTAGAGGAGGGCTTCATCCGAGGGTTCCTAAAAGGAATCCTTAGTACATCAAAAGGCAGTATTGAGGATTTGTCTCCTCCAAGTATCAAGACTCTTCATCGATTCGGAGATGAAGGAGTTGGGAGTGAGTCCAAGGGAGTATCTCCTAGTGGTGAGGAGGACGTTGATATCATTAACTGATATGATGTAGCATCACTTGAGGATGCATTTTTTTTATATGTATTGTTATTAGTATGTATCAGAATCTTGATTCTTTCTTATACCACCATGTTAATGCTATCAATTTTTTATTTTTTATTTTTTTAGATGATAAGCTCTTATTTTATTTTTACCTATCCGGAGTAATTGGTCGGAATATTATTCGACAACGCTAATCAGGATGAGGTTGAATTGAATCCACTCGGGATTTTGACCTATCCAGGGTTGTTTGTCGTGTCTCCTGATGGCGTTAACCTGTATGGAAGAGATCATGAGTCCACCAAGGACCTTTTGACCTATCTAGGTTGTTTGTCGAGTCTTCTGATGGCGTTCGTATAGAAGAGGTTGTGAAGAGTCCACCAAGGACCTTTTGACCTATCTAGGTTGTTTGTCGAGTCTTACTATGACATTAACACATGGAAGAGGTCGTGGAAAGTCCCTTGGGATTGATCATGCTCTGATTGAGATATAACGTGAGTTGTATATTTCTCAAGTGGGAGGATTAAATGAAGAAGAAATAAGTTTGTAAGAAGAAAGCTATAAATTTATTACTCTGATAAGTTCAGTGATACAATCATAAGATGATTTTAACACGGATATGAGTTTTAAGAGAAAATGACAACAACAATAACAACAACAACAACAACAAGTCTTTATCCCACTAAGTGGGGTTGGCTACACGAAGAGGAAATGATAAACGAGACAAAATAAACGCTGTGATAATTATGCAGTAGAAAGTACTGATAATATTTTCGGAGATTCTCAGTGTTCCAGGTTCGAGGTAAGGTTTGTTCCTCTGAATCCTTGAGCTTGAAAGTTCTTGGCTTCACCATAGCTATAACCACATATGGGTCATCCCAAAGAGGTGAGAGTTTATTGCATTGAGGGCCTTTGTCTGCAGCTTCGAGACTTCGTAGGACCAAGTCACCGACAGATATGGGATGAGATTTTACTCTTTTGTTGAAGTGACGAGCTACCCTTTGGTGATAGGAAGCAGTCCGAAGTAGGGTCATGTCACGAGTTTCGGGGAGTAAGTCCTCTTTGTCGAGTTTTCTTCATTATCGTCATGATTGAATAATTGAACTCTTGGACTTGGAACTATCTCGGTATAATAGCTTCTGTGCCGAAACATAAGTTATACGGTATCTCACCAGTCGGGGTGCGTGATGTAGTGCGATAAGCCCAAAGAATATTAGAAAGCTCATCAACCCATTGCCCCCCGGCCTTCTTAAGAGGTATTTTTAGTCCTTTGAGTATAGTCACATTTGGTAGCTCTTCCGTTAGTTTGAGGATGTGCTACTGTATCGCGGTGAATGTGAAGATCTTTGCAAAAGGGCGTAAAACTTTTCCGATAATTGGGTTCCGTTGTTGATGATCTTTTGGAAGAATCGACATACTATATTTTTCCAAACAAATTGTTTAGCATTTGCCTCCATAATTTTAGCGAGTGGTTCGGCTTCCACCCATTTAGTGAAGTAGTCGATGGCTAAAATGATGAACTTTCGTTGCCCTGATGCTATCGGAAAAGGTCCCATGATATCAATCCCCCACTGAGCAAAAGGCCACGGGCTTTGAATGGATGAGAGCTCTGTATGCAGCATGTGAGGAGGTTAGAGTGCAACTGACAACTTGCACATTTTGTGAACTCAAGGCGTCTTGTTTCATTAGGCCAATAGAACCCTTGCCTTATAATTTTAAGGGCTAGCGCCCTTCCTCCTAGGTGTTCTCCACATATCCATAGTGAACCTCTCTTAATGCGTAATCGACCTCTGAAGGTGAGAGACATTTGAGGTCGGTCAGAAAGCTTCGTTTGTATAGTTCACCTCAGATAATAGTAAAGTTTGAAGCTTGTCTTGGGACAATTACAGTTGGGTCTTGAGGAGAGTTCCTTCTTGTTGAAAAGACAGGATGGGGTCCATCCACGAATGTTCCTTTATCTCATCAATTGCTTGAATCACTCATGACCCTTGGATACTCTGAAAATGTATTTCTTCAACATGCCTTCTCTTAAACAAATCTCTAGTAGCAGATGAAGCAAGCTTAGCGAGAGTGTCAGCTCGAGTATTCCTCTCTCACAGTATATGAATGATTTGATGTGTCTTGAAATGGGCAAGAAGAGACTTCACCAAGTTGAGGTATTGTGTCAGTTGGGAATTATGAGCATTAAAGTTTCCCTCAACTTGGGAGGTGACAAGTTGAGAGTCAGTGTATATCACTAAGTCTTGAGCTTCACAGTCAATGGCAAGTCTCAACCCTATGAGCCTCATATTGACCATATTATTAGTTCGGAATTTTAGCGAAGTCCATACTCAGGTATTTTCTGGGGAAATAAGTAAGATTCCCCCACCAATACTTCTGAAGCTCCATCAACATAGAGGGTCCATTGAGGAGAGAAAGGCATGTAGCGATAGCTCCTCATGGTTGGCGTGCATTCCACTATAAAGTCTGCGAGTACTTGAGACTTTATAGCGGGGAGTAGAAAATTTATATCAAACTCTCCCAATTCTGCAGACCACTTGATTAACCTCTCAGATGCTTCTGGTTTCTGTAGGATGGCCCTTAATGGTAAATGAGTGTAAACGCTGATAGTGTAGGCTTGAAAGTATGGACGCAATTTTCGTGCTGAGAAAACCAAAGCCAGGGCCACTTTATCGGCAAGTGGATAACGACTTTCTATATCAGATAGAATTTTACTGACATAATAAATTGGTCATTGTATCCCACTTTCTTCTCGCACTAAAACTGAGCTTATCATGTGGGAAGAGACTGCGAGATATAAGTATAGCATCTCTCCTTGAATAGGCTTGGATAGTAGGGGTGAAGATGCTAAATACTCCCCTTTGCTGAAGCGTGACATTCATCAGTCCATTGAAAATTATTATTTTTAGCTCCCTTTAATATTTTAAAGAATGGCAAGTATCTATTCCCAGAATGGGCTAGGAAGCGGGATAACACAGCAATTCATCCATTCAAATGTTGAACTTCCTTAATATTCTTCGAAGGAGTCCTATTTTTGAGAGCTTTGATTTTCTCAGGGTTGGCCTCTATCCTACGGTGGGTTACCATAAATCCAAGAAATTTTCCCGACGTAACCCCAAAAGCACATTTGGTTGGGTTGAGTCGCATGTTATAATGTCGAAGAAGGTTAAAGCATATTTCTAAGTCAGAAATATGTTGTGATTCCAAGTTTTTCACTAATATGTCATCCACATATACCTCCATTGTGCTGCCTAGTGGGTATTTAAAGACCTTATTCATAAGGCGTTGATAGGTAGCACCAGCATTTTTTAATTCAAACGGCATAACTTGGTAATAGTATAAACCTTTATATGTTTGAAATGCTGTAGCTTCTTCATCCGTTGGGTTCATTTTTATTTAGTTGTAACCAGAGTAAGCATCCAAAAAATTGAGCATTTGATGTCCAGACGTAGCATCAACCAACTGATCAATTCGAGGAAGAGGAAAACTATCTTTCGGGCAAGCCTTGTTGAGGTCAGTGTAATCAATACACATTCTCCATATTTATTTTCTTAACCATGACAACATTGCTAGCCATGTAGGGTAATGTACCTCTCAGTATGAATCCCCGCCTAGAAGCTTGTTAACTTCTTGTTCAATAGCACGGCGTCAGTGCAAAAATCGCTTCTTCTGGATGATCGGTTTGAATATCGAATCGATCTTGAGGGAGTGCATGATTACATTGGGGTCGACCCCTGGCATATCCGTCAGACTCCAAGCTAAGATGTCTTGATTTCTGGCAAGAAGTCTATGTATTTTTTCCTTTGTTCTTCTGAGAGCATGGATCCCACTTGCACTGTTCGTGGTGGTTGGTCATCTGATAATACAACAGAGAGCAAGTTTTCTACAAGCAAAGTTTTCTGGGGTACTTCTTCATCTCGAAAATTAAAATCTTCGATGCTGAAGGTCATAGAAGAGCATGGTTGGGCTTGCGAGGTAACATGATTATTTATCGTTGATTTCCACAGACCACCCCAACTCGCGGTTGGAAACTTCATCTTAAGATGAGATCAAGTGATTACAAAATTGATTGGAGGGGCCTTCCAAAGATGGCGTTATATGTATCGACTTGACCACCATGAATTGGATTAAATGAGTCACTTGTCGAGAAAATTCACCAAGGACAAGGAAGGGTGATTGTCCCTCTCGCGATTATCAAACCATTATAATGGTCTGCGGGTTGGAGCTTTTCCTAACCAGGCCCATGCTAAGAAATGTGGAGTAAAATAAGACATCAACAGAACTACCATTATCAATCAAAATTCTCTTAACATTATAACATGGGTCACCGATCCCTGCGTTGATGACAAGTGGATCTTGATGAGGAACATGTACTCTTTCTAAGTCTAAGTCATTAAAAGTGATGGAATGATCGGTACGAGACTTCTTTAACTCCGGCTCTTCAGAGATGGTAATGAGAACTTGATTAGATAGTATTGGTCCTCCTACAATTGTTTCAATTTCTCCAATTGTTTGATGATTATTTTGTTGTTTCTGTGATGATTGTCCTGGTTGCCCCCCAGTTGGAGGTATGTTTGTTTGAGTCGATTGATTCTTCACAAATCGATGTAGATATCCTTGCTGAATGAGCCTCTCAATTTCTTCTTTGAGTTGTTTGCATGCCTCAGTAGTATGTCCACGACTTCGATGGAAGTGATAATATTGCTCTTGATTTCCTGAATTTGGTTTCAATGGATGCGGCCACTTGATATTTTCTTCATCTCGAATAGCCATTAGAGGTTAACGAGATGTGTTGTGTATTCCTTTTTGGGTTCATGTCGTTGATATGGGGGTGGAGGGAGATCACGCACTTGTTACTTCTTTTGATAGGATTGTCACATTCCACAGGGTGTTTTACGTTTTCACAGATTGCTCAAATTATTTGCGATGGGTAATAGCCTCATCGGAGAGATTTGTGCTTCCACGATGAACCAAGTCGGCATATGAGCGGACCGTGTCTCATTAGTGATGGCGGTAAAAGGCACGGGGAGACCTCCAAGAAAACTCCTCTTAATAGTTCGGGTCTACTCGGGTATTTGGCGAGCTTCTAAGGAGAACCTCTGAAGTATTCCTTAAGTGATTCTCCTCATTTTGGAATCGAGAGATGGGAGGAATCTTTAATGATCCTTCAATTTGCAATGAAGCTCTACAAAAATCTTAGCGAGTTAAAAAGGTATGGATGGATTCCCTTAGAAGGGAGTAGAACCAAGTGCGAGCTTGTCCCGAGGTAAGCGAAAAGACGACAAAGCGGTGTGTCGGGATCACGTTGGATATACATGATAGTCAGAATGGTCAATGTGTTCATGTGGTGTCGCCCCATCATAGGAATCAATGTTCGGAAGCTTGAAACCCACGGAAATATGATATTGAAGAATAGCTTCAGCTAAAGGTGAGGATTCCTCATAGCCACGGTGAGGGGGAAAATGATTTCTATCTTGGAGGTGAAATTTATCTTGCATTAAGCGTCGTAATTCTGCATGTATAACATGATGAGTGGAGTCAGCAGGACGAGAATGTGTCAAACTACCAGTAATAATTGGTGGATTAGCAGTCGGTTGAGCTACACGTGATGGATGAGTAGAACTAGCGGTGTCAAGGAGATCAGCATCACCGGTCTCTGCGGAGGAACTTGGCGTCAATGAAATTAACATTTTGACCTCCCTAACGATCGATTATGGGGGATGTGTTTTTATGATGTGGTTGTGTTCCTCGCAAAAGTCGGATCATCTCATTTGAGACTCTTAGCATGATCTTCTAAAAGATTTCTACGCCTTCAACAGGTCATGCCTGTCGGGGAAGTAAGCGAAGGTTGGCGTCCTTGGTTCATTGGTTTGAGTGGCGAGTTGGAGCGGGAGGCCCCGTTGTTACGAGTGTTGTGCCTATTGGCCATATGAGGGTGTTCACAGAAATTGTGATTGAAGGGTCTCTTCCACGGGCAGTGCGTGCTAGAAAACCCGGTTGCGGTAGAGTAAAGTTTACTTAGCTTCTTTGGGGAGTCCAGACACACAGGTATTTGAAGATAAAACTCAATTTTACGTGGAAAACCAAAAGAGAGAGAAAAATCAGCTGCAGTAAAAGCACTATGTATCTGTTTGAGTACAGATCTTCCGATAAGGATTACGAATTATATATGAAATGGACAATTCTTAGTAATAAACAATGTTGGCGATGTTGACAACGGTTGAGGCTATGTTGACACGATGTTGATGATGATGTTGGCGATGTTGACCACGATGTTGTGGCGATGGCAAACGATAGTGGTGGTGATGATGACCGAGATATGTCGGCGGCAACTCGGCGGTGGAGGAGGCGATGGCGGTGGCGTGGCGGTGGTTGACGGCGTCGAGTGGCGATTGTCTTGGAGGATCTTTAGCTCTCTCCTCTCTTCTTGTCTCCTTCTCCTTCGCCTCCTCATATGAGAAATGAGGCTATTTATAGGTGGAGAGTGGCGTCTCAGAATACATGCAAAACTCGTCTCACTTCATGACGGCTCAAAATGATCCCTTGATCATATGATGTATTTTGTGCATTTGAATGCTCAAATGAAGTCAATTATAAGATCTTTGGCTTGTTGGGCTGGCTCGTCAGAGCTTCGATTTGACTATAAACACTTCATATTTGAGAGCTATTTAGGGATTTAACCGATATCCCAAAGTTTTTTAAAGATATTTTAAGAGAGCGATTTCAAGTTTACTTTGGATCACTGCTTAACATCAAGATTCGTCTTTGTTAATAATATTTTAAGTGTCATATCAAATATTATTTAATAGAATGAGGTGATTGCAGAAAAATTATAATTTATTTTTTTTAGTATAAAAAAATTTATATTAATTATCATAACTCATAAAACTCTTAAATAGAAACTGTTTCTGCAGCAGTTTTATTACTACATTTTTCGCATGACTATAGCTATTCCAACGGCGGCCTGCAGCCCTGGTGAAGAATCAGCCTAGCCTTTTGAAAAGCTCTAAAGTTTGAAATTAAACGCAGAGTGAATGCCAATATAAATATAAATTTTAAGAGAACTGAACGGCGAAACGTCGTTTTCCACGACTGAAAGTGTGGAGAAAGCTGGCCTTTTAGCAGTACAAACTTGACATTTGTATCAATTTGGACGGTTATTAGAGAAGCAGTACATCCACAATTGTTGGTCGGGAAGCTGAGATTTCCCGACACAGAATATTCACCTTCTAACGTGATTGGTTCCTTCCAACGAGGGACTCAAGACGCATGCTCATGATTGATCGTAGTCGCCAAATATGAAAAATTCTTTGTACTAATTTGATTAAAAAGTTGAAAAAAAAAAATTGTAATTACCAGCTAGCATATTTGATATAATTTTAAATTAACTCCTGATGGGACATCCATAGGTGCGCAGTTGCTGGACTTGCCCTTCTTTCTCATATGTATGAATTGTTCCTGTTTCAATGAATGAATAAGTAGTTAATTTGTTTTTATTATGACTTTTATCAGAATAGTCACTAATAATTGTTTTTAAAAACTTCAAGTGAGTTTAATTTTAAACGCTAATGTATAATTGAGTAAGTGAGATATCAATCACATATTCTTATTGATATGACACTGAAAATTTTACCAATTGAAACACGAATCTTGGTGTTAGAAATAAGCTGATCCGAAGATGAAACTGGTCGAGATCAAGTACTTAAAATATCATTGGAAACTTTGGGATATCAGTTAAATCCCTAAATAACTCCCAAATATAAATATAAATTTTAAGAGAACTGAACAGCAAAACTTTCTTTTCCACCACTGAAAGTGTGGAGGAAGGTGGCCTTTTAGCAGTGCACACTTGACACTTGTATCAATTTGGACGGTTATTAGAGAAATTGACCCACAATTGTTGGTTGGGAAGCTGAGATTTCCCGACACAGAATATTCACCTTCGAACGTGATTGGTTCCTTCCAACGAGGGACTCAAGACGCTCATGATTGATCATAGTTGCCAAATATGGGAAATTCTTTGTACTAATTTGATTCAAAAGTTGAAAAAATAAAATTGTAGATACTATAAGTCGCTTAAATAAAGTTAATGATCGACCCAAAATTCTTAGTCGAATCTTGATGCAGCATCGAGTGAAGCGATCGAGATCAAGCTTAAAACATCATTTAAACTTTGGGATTCTTAAAAAAGATCTCAAATATGAAGTGTTTATATAGTCAATTGACGTCACCGATTTGTCGTTCAACAAAAAGATCTTATTCATTTTGAGCATTCAAATACACAAAATACATCATATGATCAAAGGAATCATCATGAGTCAGATGGAGAGGTGATTCGGTTGCCGTATTTATAGAGATGTACTCCTCCTCTAAATACCTCATTTCTCATATGAGAAGAGGCCAAGAGAGAGAGAGAGCTCTAAAGCTTGAAAATCTGCATGTCGTCTCGTGCCTCGGCACAGCTGGATTTCTCCAGTCTAGCATCAATCGCCACCGTGATCCTTTTGTCATCAATCTGTGGCCGTCGTCATTAGACCAGCGGCCAGTCGCGACTACCATCGTTCATCCGCTCTCCGCCGGCCCGCATGCCATTCATGACCTTCATCTTTAGTAGTTGTTCCATTGATTTATATCTACTTTGTTACAACCTGAACGTGACTATATAATTGTTATTGTCTGATTTTAGGATTTCAATTGTCAGCCCTTCTCATATACAATTTTATAATCCCGTATCGAGAAAATTTGTACTCCAAAACAAAAATATAGTGGAAGATTTTTAGGCAGTAATTTTCCCTCTTTTTTAGGTTTTTACGTAAAATTCGGAGTTTTCTTGTTCTAAATACCTATATGTCTTTGGATTTCACAACAAGACTAGTAAACTTTCACTCTCAGTCGATTTTCAGCATTAATAGTTAGATAAGTGGTTGTTAAAGGATGCCATTATTCTAAGAGGCATAATATCTTTGTCTTACATGAGCTATAACCTCCTTTGAGCATAACCAATTTGATTCTAAATAGTTTATGTCATTTATATAAATTTTTTAATATTTATTGCTACTTTGAATTCATTTTCTTCTAGTAATCAATAAATAACAAATAAGATTTTTTCTTATTATCAATATTAATAATAATATAATTTTAAATAATAATTAATAATTAATTAATAATAATTTATTTTATAATAATATTTTTTAAATATAATTATTTCTTAATATTCCTTTTATTATAATTAGATTTTATTAAGATACAAAATTTTTATTCCTTTCTACCATACATTTTTCTAAATCCTAAATTTTTAAAAAAATAGTGTGACAATTCATTAGATTTCACCGAATTTATTAAAAGGTTATTAGCTCCAACATTTATTAAATATGAATGTATAAATTTTCTAAATTATACCTAATTAAATTTTATTTGCAGTGAAACAGCCCTTTACTTTTAAATTACAAAATTATGCAAGCAACCGGTGCTTGGTATCTGTAAAAGATGCAAGATTCCATTTCGATAGCCGCAGGAGGGTGAGAACACTTGTCGGAAACATACCGACATTTGTTCTGCAACTTGGCGAACTGTTGTCCAAATTTTTAATTTTTTTTCTCTTTTTAATTCCACATGCTTTCATGTGCTATGACAGCACCTTATGGTAAAGCCCTCTCAAGTATATTTGAAATTATTTTCGCTAATTTGTTTTATAAAATTAAAGATTATAGACAAACTAGTCAATAAAAATATGAATTATTCAATCTAAATTAATTCATTAGTTTGATCTAATTTGTCAAAGAGTAAATAAGAAGCTGCTTAAGAGATATTTTTAAATTAATGACTAAATTATTTTTAAACAAAAAAAATATTAAGAGTTATTTGACATCAATTTTATTTTTAAAATTTATATATTTAATGTATCTTTAAATTAGCTTATTTTATTTTTAAAATATTTAAAATAACTTCTTAAAATATTCAACTCTTTTTAATAATCATCATCACTAGAAGTCACAACTACAACCCCTAAGACTTCAAATCAATGCTCAACCACTGATGAGTACTATTGAAGCCTTCATCACATATAAGCATTGTTGAGACCACCACCATTATTGATCCTTAGCTTTGATTGTCATCTTTATTGGTGGCAACTAATGCTATCAACATTGATGACTATCATTGTCATCAGTAATTTCTACAAATGATCGTCACCATTTTCATCACCTCCAATCGTTATCATCTGTTGGCTATGACCATTGTTGGTGACTAATGCTATCAATAACTATTACCACTAAATAACCATGATAATAAAGGGAGGTTAGAGGGAGTAGTCATCATCCTTAGATTTTTTCTAATATCTTTAATATCATATAATACATTAAAAATTTTAACAACACTAGTAAACTTAAATAATTAATATTAATTACATTTTGAATTTAACTATTATTTTTGCGATAAATGCTTTGAAAATTGGATTATATATCAAACCGGAAGAATGATATATTGAAGGTTCAATAATTCAACTAGAGTTGAACTAGAGGTTGAAATAGATGATATAATAAATATTAAAATTATTTTAATATAATTAAAATGATATAATAATGATATTTTATTAATATAATTTACAACATTTACTTTTGGACTTTTCATTCTCAAATATTATAAATATTGTTGTGTGCTAGAAAACCAGTTTGGGTAGAATAAAAGTTTACGTCTTAGCTTTGTTGCAGAATCCATCACACACAAATGTTCGAAGAATTAATAAGAGAACTCCAAAATTTTTACGTGAAAAAACCTTGAAAAGAGGGGAAAAAACCATGGGGCCTAGCCCAGTAAAAATCTTCCACTATGTATCTGTTTCAGAGTACAAAATCTTCCTGATAACGGTGTTACAAAATTGTATATGAGATGGGTTGACATTTGGAATCCCAGAATCAGACAACAACACCTATATAGTCGTTGTATACATTCTGCTAGTAAATGATGGTGAAACGGCCGCCTAACGATGAAGGTCGTGATGATGGTGGCGAGTGGCGTCGGCGGTGGCAAACGATAGTAGTCGGCGGTGATCGTGTCGTCGCGATGATGGCTGGCGGCGATGGTTCAACGATGACCGGCGAGGCGACAGTGGTCGGTGATACTAAGATCACGGCGAGATCAGCGTGGCGGTAGCAACAGCGGAGCGCATCGGTGGTCAGCGATGATGTCAGCGGCGATGGTTGGTATGATAGCCGGCAGAGCGTGGATTTCGAGGTAACGACCCAGCGAGATGCAAGCGAGATCAGCGATGGCGGCGGTGACCAGCGAAGATAGTCGGCGGCGGTGACCGGCGTCAGTGGTCGGCGATGATGATCAGCGATGGTTTAACGATGACGCGTGGTTCTTGCGATGATAGTGGTCGGCGTGACGGCGGCGAGATTGACTTCATTTTGCTGCTTCAAACAGTTGTGTGAGAAGAAAAGATACATGCATGTGACATTTCATATGATTTTCCATTTGGAAAATTATTCTAAGTTGATTATGATTTTAATTAGCAATGCTATTTTTAGCTAATTTTTTAATAAATTTTATGTTTTCTTATAGTTTTCGGTGGCCACGTTCAAGAAGTGCTGCTGGAAGTTTGTACAAAAAATGTCGAACTCCACTAATTAAATTCTCTCTTCTCTGTTCTTGATTTTCAAAGTGAGCTATAGAATGCTCAGCTACCAAAGTTAAAAAGTTATAAAAAATAAGGGACCGTTTAAGATTCTTTTATTTTTCTTTTTTATTTTTTTTAATATTTTTATATTTTTAAATTTTATTTTATTTATATTTATATTTTAAATAATATATATTTAAAAATAATAGTTGTTTTTATAAACATTCAAAAGATGTATAATTTATTTTGATTAGTTTTTAAAAATAACATGATTTATTTAAAAATAAATAAATATAGTTTAAAAATATTATTAAAAAAGGTTCCAAATTAATATAAAAATTAAAAATATACTTATAAATTAAAATTGATATCAAAGAAATCTTAAGTAAAGCTCAAACAAGTCAGCTTTATTTATTTATTTAATAATGATGTTCTCTTAAAAATATACTCTATCATATTCAGATCTGAAATTTAAGAGATTAAATTGAACTTACTCTACTTCTCATTACAGTTATATTTTTGATAGTTTTCTATATACAGTGATTTGAATCACATCATAAGTGATATTTTAAAAAAATTATATTTTAAATTCAATTTGAAAAAATTATGATAAAAAAATTTAATTTTTTTAATTTTATTTAATAGAATGAGGTGATTGTTAAAAAATTAAAATTTATTTTTTTGTATAAAAAAATTTATAATAATTATCATAACCCATAAAACTCTTAAATAAAAATTATTTCTGCAGCAGTTTTATTACTACATTTTTCACATGACTTAAGCTATTCCAACGGCGGCCTGCAGCCCTCTTGAAGAATCAGCCTACCCTTTTGAAAAGTTCTGAAGTTTGAAATTAAACGCAAAGTGAATGCCAATATAAATATAAATTTTAAGAGAACAGAACGGTAAAACGTCCTTTTCCACCACTGAAAGTGTGGAGGAAGGTGGCCTTTTAGCAGTGCACGCTTGACACTAGTATCAATTTGGACGGTTATTAGAGAAACTGATCCATAATTGTTGGTTGGGATGCTGAGATTTCCCGACACAGAATATTCACCTTCGAACGTGATTGGTTCCTTCCAACGAGGGACTCAAGACGCATGCTCATGATTGATCATAGTCCCCAAATAAGGGAAATTCTTTGTACTAATTTGAGTTGAAAAAAATAAAAATTGTAGATACCAGCTAGCATATTTGATATAATTTTATAATTTATTATAAAGATTATATATATATATATATATATATATATATATATATATATATATATATATATATATATATATATATATATATATAATGACACTTAATTAAAGTAACTCCTGATGGGACGAAGGCTACCTGTCGTCCAGCCTAAAACCGCCCCAGGTGTAACAAACAGAATAAAGTAACCGACCGCTCCGTATGCTAGGGTTATCTTTGCTCCTTCCTCGCCTTTCTACCCTTCTCCCTCCCAAAAATCCAAATCACCCAATCCTCCATCCGCCTTCAGATTATCTACAGCTCCCATTCCGGCCTCCGGCTCCTTGCCGGGGGTCAGGATTCCCTCTCTGAGGCCTAACGCTCTTAACTTGAACCTGTCCGAATGGGAGACCACGATAGTGCATTTCCACCCCTTTCTTCTTCCTCTCCATCAATACCGCGTCAAGGTGAACCCAATATGTGTTCTCGGAGCCAATGCAACTGGAAGGAGTTGCTATTAGCTCAAAACGAAAAGAGTAAGGAATTCCCGTTAGCTTACATCCCGTCGGATAATGCTGAGGTCTCCTTCACTGAAGAGGATCTTGTAGAGGGGCAACAGGAATGGAATCTGTCGTTGGTGGGTCACGCCATTGGCAAGCGGCCGTTCTATGGCTCTCTGTTGGCGGCGGTAAAGAGGAAGTGGCGGTTAAAAGGTAGTTTGAGTTGCTCACTGGAAGGAGACTTTTTTTATTCAAATTTTGCTTGGAAGATTACAAGATATGGAATGATGGCTGCTTCCTCAACGGAAGGCCTTTTATTTTCAGAGGAAGTGGGATTTCCGGCCCACCAAGGATCAGTGACCAAATCCCAATGATCAAACCGCCCAATTTCGTTATGCTGTTGGAACGAAAAAGGATTCTCGAAAGTTGGGAGTATAATAGGCGTGCCCCTTGCGGTCGATAACCTCACTGCATCTAAAGCGAGGATAACCTTTGCTCGGCTCTGTGTGCAAATCACAACATCCTCGGTGCTACCCGATTCAATTCCTATAAACATGAACGGGAAGAAGTTTGATCAGCCAGTATTTACGATTGGAAACCCACGGTCTGCTCTCAATGTAACACTTTTTCACATGATGCAAAATCCTGTCCTCAGACTCGTGTCATTAGAGAAACTGTTAATCGCAATCCAAACCGTGTGAGGAGCCGCAGCCGGAACAGAGCCGTAGATATACCCCTTGTCAACAACTTCAGCGCATTGGCTGAACAGGATGAGATCATCGGGGAGGAACCGGAGGTGGGAGAAGCGGAAATGAATGTAAGGCAATCCCTAAACGTGCTTTCAACTGATCTCAATCAATCGCCTATCTTATCACCTCAAGTGGAAGATCAACTTGAGCAATCTGTGAATCAAACCTACCTAGATCTTCCTAGTGCAGAAGCTCATTTGCTAGGGGAATCGGTGAGACAAGGGGCTGTTACGAGAGCTTTAGCTAACTCTCCTAAACCTCCAGACCTTTCAAAAGGGAAAGATATTCCAAACACTCCGATAAAACCTTCTTACGATGGTGACGGATTGAAACAAAATGCTATTCCAACACCTTTGAATCAAAAAGGGAAGAACAAGAAGGGGAAGAAACCCGCCTCATCCTCCTCTCAATGATCCTTCCCAATATTGGAGCTTGGAACGTACGGGCCTAGCCGAGGGATCGCGACCGCTCGCGACTCATTAAGGATTTTAGCTTGGAGCTTCTTTGTCTTCTTGAAACCAAGATGCATACAGAAGAATCACAAAATCCTTTCCGAATGCGTAAGTTTACTTTATTTCCTTTCGAAGCAAGTTGTTCGAATTTTGAGAATGCCACAGGTGGCCGGATCTGGATCAAATGGAGATCGGATAAAATCGACTTCAAACCGTTGGTAATTTCTAACCAATTGATTCATGGGCTAGTGACTATAAATGGCTCATCATCTGCTTTTCTTAACTTGTGTGTATGCCGAATGATGCTCTAGCGCCAGTATTGTGGGATTCTTTATTCGCTCAAGGGTTGTTGGATCCTTGGGTGATTTTGGGTGATTTTAATTGTTGCATTTCCAATAAGGAAAAGCTTGGTGGCAATTCTCTATCCCTCACAAACTCGCATGCTTTTTCTAGCTGTATCAATGATTCTGAACTATTGGACCTTCCCCATACTGGTCTATTCTATACATGGTCCAATCAACGATTAGAACTGATTTTTCAAAATTAGATAGAGAGAACGCAGCTTTGGATGGAAAAATTTTCATCCTCTTTACAATGTGCCTCCTCCTCTCTCATCCGATCACTCCCCACTTATCATTCACTTTCAACATTCATGCCCAAAGCTCATCGATTTATGTTTGAATTCTTGGACTTATGATCATGACTTCATGAGAATTACCAAAGATGCTTGGAAAGGTTTTGTTTCTGGGACCCCATATTTGTTCTTGCTAATAAACTCCAACGCTAAGGTGCACTAAAAGGGTCTATGAAGTGCTCTTCTTCTTTGCTCTCACAAATTGCTAAAGCTAAAGGAGATCAAAAGGAAATTTTAGAAAGGCTTAAGGACAACCCAGCTGATCCAAATCTTATAGGTATGGCTAAGGAAACTAAAGATGCTTATATTAGCTTGCTTCAAAAGGAAAGTGCTTGGGTCAAGCAAAGAGCCAAGGCTCATTGGTTGACTTCATCTGAGGATGATCTTAAATTCTTATATTTTTCTATAAAAGAAAGGAAAAGCACCAATTGCATTAGGGAAATTCATTCTGAAAAAGGAATTCTGAAGGAGCAGGATCTTATTGCTGAGGAAATATGCAGGTATTACTCTATTTTGTTCAATAACAGCTCCTCAGATTCCTTCATTGTGCAGGATGTTCCTCTGGGGAACTCATTATCGGTTGATTCTGCTAAAGCTTTGGATGCTGATATTAGTGACTTGGAAATCAAAGAGGCTCTCCTAAGCATTCATGAGAACAAAGCCCCTGGACCGGATGGATTTAACTCCAAATTTTTCTTCTACTTGGGAGGTGGGACATTATTACATGTCGCTCATCATTTTTTTAAAAAAACACAGAAGCTCCCAATGAGAGTGAAACATTCCTTGATTACATTAATTCCCAAGGTCAAGCACTCCAATCAAATCTCAGAGTATCGTCCTATCTCTTTATGCAACACCTTTTACAAAGTGATTGCTAAAGTTCTAGCTACTAGACTTAAAAGTGTACTTCCTCTTCGATTCAAAGACAATCGCCTTTTATAAAAGGGAGGGATATCTCGATAATATCTTAATGGCACATGAAATTTGTTATGAGATGTTTCAAAACCACACAAAAGAAAGATTCTTTGCTAAACTTGACCTCAGAAAGGCATTTGACTCTATAAATAGAGAGGCTTTATTGCATAGACTTCACTCAATTGGTTTTCCCCCTAGATTTATTAACTGGATAAAGGCTTGCATAAATGATATTCCTTTCTCAGTTAATCTGAATGGAGAAATAAAAGGCTATTTTACTTCCAAAAATGGTCTTAGACAAGGATGTCCACTCTCTCCTTTCTTATTTACCTTGGCCATTGATACTTTTTCTCGTTTGATTGACAGAGAAGTTAATCTATTCAGATATGTGCCTCTCTCAATTGGATCATTTCATATCTCTCACTTATTATTTGCAGATGATCTTATAGTAGTTGGAGAAGCTAATATTCTTTCTATGGGCACATTGAAACTCCCCGATAGTTTATACAGATATATGGGGTTATCTGTGAATCTGGAGAAATCTCTCATTTGCTTCTCTAGAGGTACCAAAGGGATTGAGAATCTTGGTAGAATCCTAAATATCTCTCAAGGCACTTTTCCCATCAAATACTTAGGAATTCCCTTAACTTTGGGAACTCCTAAGTTGATAAATTTCTCTAGTCTTATTGAAAAGATCCAAAATGGTTAACTGGATGGAAATTTTTTATCATTGGGAGTGACTACAATTAATTAAATTCTCAAACAATCTCATTTCATATTGGTTCGATCTATGGTAATTCCCAAAGGTATTAAAGCATTTCCTCTAATAGCAAATTTTTCTATCACAACGGTGTTGCAAAACAAATTATCAACTATATCATGGGAGAAAATGTAGACCAAGGAAAAAGGTGGAATTGGAGTGCTTTCAACTTTTCTCTTAATGATTTATGCAAAATCAAAACATTATGGAAAACCCTCACTCATGAGTCACAATTTGCTATTTGGTGTAATCAAAAGTTTGGATCAATATGGAAGCAATCAATGGGTCTATATCACCCATGTGGAAGGAGCTCAAATTATATGCAAAACGGTTTTCTAATAATATTACCTATCACATAGAGAATGGAAATAAATTCTCCCTTTTGTATGATCCTTGGTGTGAAAGGAAGAGCCTAGCAGATTCTTTATCATTCAATGATTTTAATTTATTGCTTCATTCTAACAATGTTAAGCTACAGGACTTCTTGTTGGAGGGCAGATGGCATCTTCCTAATTGGCTTGTAATTGAATATCCACTGCTTGCTACGGCTATTAATTCTACTCCTATAGCTATGGGAGAGGATTGGATTACTTGGGATTCAAACAAAGCCCCTTCATCTAAAGATTTTAAAAAGGTTCTTTTTGAATATTTACCATCTACTAATTGGTATAGCTGCATTTGGTTTAAAGGTGGGGCAATTAACTTATCTCTATATTGTTGGTTGGCTTACCTTGGTGGGTTAAAAACCACTGATATTCTTGCAAAGAGAGGGTTGGGGGTTAATTCAGATTGCTGCTTTTGTTTTGGAGATATTGAAACACATTCTCATCTTTTCTTTGAATGTCCCTTCTCTATGCATTTAATTAGGAGTATTTTGCCATATGGTAACTTCTTTTTAATGCAATCAACCTTGAAACAAGTACTTAATAGTATGGATTCTCATGTGCACAAGATAGTTAGACGATTCACTACCTTTCTATCACATTGTTTATTGTGTTTACAGAAAGAAACAAAAGAATCATGTCTCACATTGCCTCTTCAAACACTGTTTTAATAGATCAGATCAAGGAAAGGATAGCTTATAAAGTGACTAGATGGAAAGTGAAGGAATCATGGCTCAATATGTTTTAATGATCTTGTCTAATTGGAAAAAATTGTTTCTCA
Source organism: Cymbidium sinense (assembly GCA_021442155.1). NCBI lineage: Eukaryota > Viridiplantae > Streptophyta > Magnoliopsida > Asparagales > Orchidaceae > Cymbidium > Cymbidium sinense. The sequence continues at coordinate 11,593,698 of CM038218.1, forward strand.
AGGTGATTAGTTCCTTTGGTTTGTTGGTTGGAGGTCGTTTTTCGCTTGATTTCGTCAGGTTATCCGGTTTGATTACAATGTAACTTTTGCTTGGTTTCTGCTTGGTTTCTGTCCATTTTCTGCTGGGAGGATTTCATGTTCTGGGTTGTTAAGATATGTGATTCAAGATGGCTGGATATTCAGTTCCCCCCTCGACTTATCCCCCCCTTTTTTTTTCGAGAATCTGTGGGTGTTTTTTTGAAGGAAAAGGACTATGATGATCTGATTGCTCTTTTGCAAGGTTCCTGTTTGGATGGCCTTCACAGCAACCGGTCTAGCAAGGATGGACAATGTTTTTATCCAGGAAGTCAAGTACAGTGGATGGCTGCGAAGGAAACCGCAGGAATCCTCTAGCTGTTCTCCATAACAGATAAGCAATCATACACTCTTGGTCGATCTGAGTCCTTCCTTATTTAATTGCTGTAATGTAGCTATTTCCTGTTCTTCTTTTGTTCTGGGCTGGTGGTTTTCTCCCTGTTCTCATTTTCTTCTTCCTCGGCCGAATTTTGTTTTGCTGGTATAGGTGTTTTTGGGTCATCAGTCTGGTGAATATCATGTAACTGTAACTTTTCTTACTTTTGGAATCAAATTGGGCATATGCCCTCAAATTCTTCCAAAAAAAAAAAACTCCTGATGGGACACGCAGAGGTGCGTAGTTGTTGGAATTGCGGTTCTTTCTCATTTAGAGGTTGTTTGATTGCCTGCATTCTTAATATACATTTTTGAACATTTCAAGTATTTGATTACAAGTAAAATAAAATTCCAGTATAATGTAATTCATTTCAAATACACTAGAAATGCTACTTTGCGTGTATTTGGAAGTCGCCAGATTTGGGCAAATTCCAAATACACTGGCCAATGTAAAGTGATGCGGTGACGACCACCAACCGCCGCCACCCGCTGCCACCCGCCGCCACGTTGCATTCGCCGACGACCTCCTCCGGCCACCGCCGCCATGGTCGCCGGCCACACACCGCAAATGGTTGCCGCCAGCCGGGCCCGCCACCCCCGCCGCCGATGTCAAAACCTTCAGTTTACTTTACATTACATTTTGTCAACCAAACAAAAAAAAACAAAGTCATGAATTTGTAAAGCTCTCAACCAAATAACTATAAAGTAATCTTTTTACACTGAATTCTTTTTACACTGCATTCTTTTTATACTGTATTCCAAATGCAGGCAACCAAACAGCCCCTTATGTATGAATTGTTCCTGGTTCAATGAATGAACAAGTACTTAATTTGTTTTTATTATGACTTTTATCAGAATAGCCACTAATGGTTGTTTTTAAAGACTTCAAGTGAGTTTAATTTTAAACGCTCATGTATAATTGAATAAGTGATATGCCAATCACATGTTAACTTCAATCACTAAATTGAAATAAGCTGAATCATTTTATTTATTTTTAAAAATTAAAATACTCAAAATATTAATATTTTTTTATAAAAATATGACTAAATAGGTAATTTTATTCATGAAATTTTTTAGTCATATGTACATTATAAATATAGTTTAAAAATTATGATATTTTAGATCATATTATCTTTAAAAAAATAACTAATTATTAATATGTCATCCAAGTTCCTTAAATAAAAAAATATTACGGAAATTTAAAAATTCTATTAGAACAATCTTGTCTAGCTAGGCTCATAACTAAAGAAAATTTTAAATATGTTGTCAATTAAAGTAATAAAAAAGTATATTATGTGTAATAATATTAATGCAGAGGTGATATATAATTGGAGCACCACATTAATGGCATACTTGGTCTCCTCATGATGAGAGGAGTTTGATTAGGGTATTATAAGCTGCTTGAATAAAGTTGAATTAGTGGTTGTTAAAAGATGTTATTATTTTAGGAGGGGCATAAAACCTTCTTTTTACATAAGCTATGAAATAAAAGAAAGGTAGATCAACCCCTCTTTTGTGCATACACAATTTGATTAGAAATAGTTTATGTGATTTATATCTCAAATGTATATAATATTATATTCCTTCAAAGTACCAACCATCATGTCCATTAAATAATTTATTAGTAATTCATCATTTATTAATAATATTTTTTAATAATTTATTGTTACTTTGAAGACTTTTTTCTTCTTCGATTATGAGATTTAATTATTAGCAAGGTGTGAGATTTTAATTTGCCTATGGTATTTTATTATTGATTTGAGATTTCTTAAAAATAAATTGAACAATAATAATAATAATAATAATAATAATAATTGATATGACCCTGAAAATTTCTCTAGTCGAAGCACGAATCTTGATGCCGAAAGCAAGCTAATCAAAAATCAAGACTCGAGATCGTTGCTTATTATCAATCGACTCTTAAACATGTAGTGTTTATAGTCAAATCGAGCCTTGACGAGAATCTAACAAGCCCAAGATATCATAATTCGACATCATTTGAGCATTCAAATGCACGAAATACATCATATGATCAAGGGGATCATTTTGAGCCGTCCATGAAGTGGAGTGGTACGGGTTTTACATGTATTTACTGACGCCACCTCCACCTATAAATAGCTCATTCTTCATATGGGGAGGCCAAGTGAAGGAGAAGGGAGGGCAAGAGAGAGAGCTCTAAAGATCCTCCAAGCACATCGTACCACTGACGGTTGTCAACCGCCACGGCCGCCACACCGATCCGCCGCCAACCATTGTTGTTGGTCATCATCACCGACCACTCATCGGCCAACATCACAACATTACGCTAACTTTGTCATCAACGCGCCGCCAACTTTGTCGTCAACATCATCGCCCATTTCTCATATATAATGTAATCCCAGACGGAAGATCTTGTACCCGAAACAGATAAATAGTGGAAGCTTTTATCAAGCCCGTGGTTTTTCCCTCTTTCGAGGTTTTTCATGTAAAATTGTGGAGTTTTATTGTTCTTTCTTTAAATACCGGTGTGCTGGACTCCCAAAGAAGCTAAGGCATAAACTTTACTCTACCGGAATCGATTTTCTAGTACGCACAGCTTACGCCGTCGTGGAAATTGATTCTCATTATTTCATCTTGTATGACTACCAAGTTTCCAACAAGATCAAAACCACCATCGAGGTGGAGCATTTCAAGCTTTTAAAGAGCGCAGTTTAAGAATGAAGATTCATCAAACTTTGTTCCTTCGATTTTGTCTAAACTGGGACAACTCTTAATCTCAAAATCATCACCACCGTCACGCCGGGCCACCACTGCCACCGCCACCGCCACCGGTATTCATCCACCATAGTCGCAATCCGACTACTGTGCGGTCGCCACCACCCTTGCCGCCGCCAACCGCGAGCGGCCACCACTGCCGACTCACCGCCGCCGGCCATCGCCACACCATCGCCGCAATCTCCGCCGGTCACCACCATCGCCGCTGGTTATCTCGCCACCACTCGGTCACCATCGCCACCAATGTCGCCGATCGCCGAGCATCTTCATCAACCGCTCGGTGATCGCCTCCTAACCCGGACAACCGACGAGGCTGACCGGACGAGGCCGTGAAACCGGAACGACGATATACCATGGGCTTTGATCGCCTCCTAACCTGACGGTCCGAAGGCCGCGAACCGACGAGGCCGGAAACCGGAACCACGACGTATGCGGGCCTTGACGCTTCCCAACCCGGACCCACAAACACTCGACAAACAACAGATAGGTCAAAAGGTCCTGTGGACTTCCTACTTAACGCCATCGAGCAAAAAACTCGACAAACAACCTAGATAGTCAAAAGGTCCTTGGTGAATTTCCTACCTCTTCCATACGTGGTTAACGCCATCGAGCAAAGACTCAAACAACCTGGGTGGGTCGGTGGACTTCCTACGACCTCTTCCACACAGGTTAACATCATTGAGTAAAGACTTTGACAAACAACCTAGGATAGGTCAAACGTCCTTAGTGGACTTCCCATGACCTCTTCCATGTGTTAACGCCATCTAACACCGACAAATGTGATGGGTCAAAATCAGATTCAATTCAACATCTTCCATACAAGTTAACGCCATCGTAACACCCTAACAAACAACCTCGATAGGTCAAAATCCTCGGATTCAATTTGACCTCTTCCATGTTAACGCCATCTGTAACACTCGACAAACAACCTCGATGGGTCAAAAAATCTCGCGGATTCAATTCAACCTCTTCCATACAGCTTAACGCCATCGCAACACCTTGACAAACAACCTCGATAGGTCAAAATCTCAATCTATTCAATTCGACCTCTTCCATATAGTTAACGCCATCCACTCCTACAAACAACCTCGATGGGTCAAAATCTCGCCGATTAATTCAACCTCTTCTACAGTTAACATCGAAGTCACACTCGACAAACAACCCGGATAGGTCAAAACGCCCCAGTGGACTTCACCTCTTCCATACGGTTAACGCCATCGAGCAAACACTCGACAAACAACCTAGATAGGTCAAAAGGTCCTTGGTGGACTTCCTACCTCTTCCACAGTTAACGCCATCGAGCAAAAAACTCAAGGGTCAAAAATCTCGGATTCAAGACCTCTTCCATAGTTAACGCCATCTGCAACACTCGACAAACAACCTCGGATGGGTCAAAATCCGGCTGATTCAATTCAACCTCTTCCATACAGTTAACGCCATCGTAACACTCGAAATAACCTCGATAGGTCTCAACGATTCAATTCGACCTCTTCCATATAGGTTAACGTCATCGCGTAACACTCTGACAAACAACCTCGGATGGGTCAAAATCCTCAGCGGATTCAATGCAACCTCTTTCACACAAGATAACGTCATCAAGTCACACTCTGACAAACAACCTCGGATTGGTCAAAGATCTCGGGCCGACTACCGCTTGCCGCTCCGCCGCCGACACCCCGCTCGCTAATACCATCGCCGCTTACCACGCACGTAATCTTCACCGGTCACCACCATCGCCGGCCATCTCGCCACTACCGACGTATCGCACTGTTGACTACTGCCGCTAATCGCTGCTGACCACCCAATTACCAATAACTGCGCCGGTTAACGCCACTACTCGTTGTCATCGCCGCTGACCATCGCTGTTGCCACGCCGCTGACTACTGCCGCTGCCACCGCTGGCCGCATTATTGTCGTAATCTTCACCGGTTACCACCATTGCCGCCGTTATCCTCTCGTACGTTGCCACTGCCGACTACTGCTGCAGGTTGTTTACCACTTCGGCCGCCAACCACCGTTGCCGGTCGCAACTATCGCCTTGGTTATCCGCCCACTACCATCGCCACCAATGTGCCATCGCCGAGCATCTTCTAACCTCGCTCGCGGATCTCCAAACCCGGACGGTCCGCTCGCTGACGCTCTTTGAGGGAATAACAACGTAGTACCGGTCTTGATCGCCCAAACCCGGACGGCCAAAGGGCTGACGCCTTCGAGGGAAACCGAACAACGTAGTACCATGTCTTGATCGCTTCCAAACCCGGACGGTCCGCCAAGGCCGATTGACGCTCTTCGAGGGAAAACCGAATAACAACGACGTAGTGGTCTTGATCGCCTCCAAACCCGGACGGTCCGCCAGCTGGTTGATTTGAGGGAAAATCGAACAATGACGTAGTACGGCCTTAATCGCTTCCAAACTACCTTCTAAAGGAGAAGAGAAGGTCTCTCCCTACTGGTTTTATAGATTTCTAGGGCAAAATGATAAAACCGCCTAAAATCATTGAAACCGCCTAAATCTAACCGTCGTTCGCCAGTTGGCTCGACTGCTCGATCAGCATTGCACGCTGCCACGGCTTAGCCGCTTCGCGACGCTGCCCGCCACGCTCGCTGGCCGCGAATCGCCGGCCCATGTCGCATCGCTTCGCGCTGACCAGGGTCCAATCAGTCCAGTCGCTCGCCGCCGCGAATCCGCCCACGGGCGAGAACCGCCAACGGTTCATGGGCGCAACCGCCCGCGGCTCGCCTCATTCGCCTGGCTTCTCCCATGACCCGCCGAGGCCCACTGCCGCTCCGCTTTCGCTGGCTCGGCGCTTCATGTACAAGGCTAGCGCATATGGCGTGCCCACATGCCGCGCGGCTCATGAAGGCCTGGGATGAATCCAGAACTCGAAATCTCAACCCGCAGATACCTACACGCATTTGCGTCGCACGCCTTTCCAGTAGTTATAATCTTCTACAAGATTTTGTTCTCTCAAAATGTGTAATTAATGATCCTCAAATTTTATCAAGAATTTGCTATTTTCAGATTGACATATATTTTGATGATTGAGATAATATCATCAAAATAGGGGCAACGATATGACCCTAAAAATTTCTCTAGTCGAAGCACGAATCTTGATGCCGAAAGCAAGCTAATCAGAAATCAAGACTAACCGAGATCGTTTATTATCACGACTCTTAAACATGGAGTGTTTATAATAAAATCAAGCGCCTTGACGAATCTAACAAGCCCAAGATATCATAATTGACATCATTTGAGCATTCAAATGCACGAAATACATCATATGATCAAGGGGATCATTTTGAAGTGGAGTGTGGTTTTGTATTTACGTAGACGCCACCTCCACCTATACTCCTCATTCTTCATATGTGGGCAAGTGAAGGAGAAGGGAGGCCAAGAAGAGAGGAGAGAGCTCTAAAGATCCTCCAAGCACAATCGCCACCACTGACGGTTGTCAACCACGCCGCCGCCGCCATCACGATCCTCGCCGCCGACCATTGTTTCGTTATCATCACCGACCACTATCGCCGGCCACCGCCACAACATCATCAACATTGGCCAACTTTGTCCAACGCCGTCGTCAACTTTGTCGCCAACATCATCGCCCATTTCATATACACTGTAATCCCAGATCGGGAAGATCTTGTACCATGAAACGATACATAGTGGAAGCTTTTCTGGCTAGCTGGGTTTTTCCCTCTTTCGAGGTTTTCCATGTAAAAATTGAGTTTTATTGTCGCTCTTTAAATACACAGTGTCTGACTCTAAAGTTTCAAGATAAACTTTACTCTACCCGAACCTGCTTAGACGCAACAATAATAATAATAATAATAGCAATTTAACATGGGTGAGCAGAGGCAAATTTTATTTTTTAAAATTTTTTTATTATTATTGTTTTTTGTATGAATATCTTTTACATATAAAGTATGTTTGGTTGCAAGATAGTCTCTTGCATCTAGCTTGAATTTAGATTTAATTTTATAAACTATTTTTAAAAATGTTAACATCTTCTTAAATTTTATTGTTCCTTTTATTTTAATTAGATTTTGAGAAAATAAGATGCAAGAGATTTATATTAAATCCTAAATTTTAAAAAATAGTGTGACAATTCATTATGATTTCATCATATTTATTAAAAATAAAGATTAGAATTTATTGGCTCCAACATTTATTAAATATGAATGTATAAAATTTACTAAATTATACATAATTAAATTATATTTTTTTGCCAAACAGCCCTTTAGTTTTAAATTACAAAATTATGTAAGCAACCGATGCTTGGTATCCCTAAAAGATGCAAGATTCCATTTCGATAGCCGTGCGAGGGTGAGAACACTAGTCGGAAAATACCAATATTTGTTCTGCAACTTGGCGAACGGTTGCTCTTTTTTTTTTTTTTTTTTCTCTTTTTAATTCCACATGCTTTCATGTGCTATGACTGAACCTTAGGGTAAAAGCCCTCTGAAATATATTTGAAATTATTTTCGCCAATTTGTTTTCTAAATTTAAAGATTATAGACAAACAAGTCGATAAAAATATGAATTATTAAATCTAAATTAATTCATTAATTTGATCTAATTTGTCAAAGAGTAAATTATAAGCAAATTAAGAGTTATTTTTGACGCCAATTTTATTTTTTTAAAATATCATTTAATATATCTTTAATTAGCTTGTTTTATTTTTAAAATATTTAAAATAATTTAAAAATTCAACTCTTTTTAATAACCACCCTCTCACAACTCCAACCACTAAGACTTCAAATCATCGCTCCACCACTAAAGAGTACTACTAAAGCCTTCGCCACGAATAAGCATTATTGCAACCACCACCATTAATGACTCATAGTTTTGATTGTCATATTTACTAGCGACCATTATTGCTATCATCATTGATGTTAATCATTATCGCAGCCATTGCTACCAATGATTGTCATCATTATAATCACACAAATCATCATCAGGTTATCACTATTGTTACTGATTGCCGCCAATTAGTGTCAAAAAACGAAAATTAACTCCGAACCCTAAAAAATCCGGGTTTGGGTCAACAAAATAGATTTTCGGTCGGTTAGTGTCAATATATGACCCGAAATATTTTTCAGTCGGTCGGGTTGAATCTAAAACCCGGCACCAAATGACTCAAAATGACCAAATGACCGTTTCATGCTGGCGCGCCCGCGACGATTTTGCCGTTTAAACCTCGATTTTTCGACCCGATTGATCGAAGGGGAAGTCAAAGCCTCAAACAAGCAAATCGGAGCGCAAGCTAATTTCTCCTCTCACTCTCTGTCTCCTTCACTTCTGAGTGACTTCCTTTCCTCGGCGGGCTACGGCTTCTACGACTCTACCTCTTCTCGACTCCGATTTCCGTGGTCAAAGTGAATCCCTTCGACGTTACCATCTCGGCGGGCATCTTTTTTCTCTCGACTCTCACACCTATCTCTTCTTTCGAATCATTTCGTCTGAGGTAATCTGAAAATCAATCCTTCATTCCTTCTCTGTCATTCGTGTTTGGTGATCGTTTCTTTTTTATTGTATGGAGTATGGAGTCTATGGACTATGGAATATGGATGGCATTAAACTAGGGTGTTTCTAATGTGTTTATCTCCATTTTGTGGTTGTTGCGGATATACATGCCTTTTTCTTTTTCTTTTTTTTGACGTCGAAAGACTTTGTCCGCAACCGATCTTCTCCCTTTGGTGGTCGCTTCTTGTTGACTATGAAAGCTTATGACATTTTAGTTGATGATTTCTTTCGGTTGCAACATGCGTCGGCTAACCGCATCAGGCTAACCATTGGTTTTGAATTTTGCCTTGCCTTGTCTTCGCTACTCTTAAATGTCAAGATTGCTCCTTTAGTCCTTTATGCTTTCAAGCCGAGTTATGTGTTGTTGTGGCCTATTTTTGCTTTAACCTCATGTTTAATGGTTCATTGATGTTTTCTACCCCTATTACCCGTTGCCTATTTGATTTATGTTCACAGAGCCCTTCATGGCTTCATCAAGTGATGGCACTATTAGCAAAATGTATCTGACCCCTTAATCTTAGTTTACTAATTTCCTTTTTCATTTCTTATATAATTTCAAATCCTTTTGTTCATTCTTTGTAATTGATTCTTCACATTAATGGAAAGTATTTTGGTAACACATCTGTATTTAGAAATATTTTGGTAACACATATATAATGTATTATTTATATATTTCTTATCATCAATTTTTTTAATTTAGATGGAAGATTCCAATACTATTACTAATGCTCAAGAAAATGAAGTTTTTTTTTATGGAGATATTGGTGACAATGAAATTCAAACAATTAATGAAGAGACAAGCAATAGACATAGAAAGAAGAGAAAAATGATATCATTTGTTTGGGGATATTTTGATTTACTACCATCGAAAATGATGGGAAACAAAGATGCAAATGTAAAAGTGTGGTGCAACCTACATATGTGATAGCAAATTTGGCACCGGCAATTTGAAACGTCATTTACAAACTTGCAAAAAAAAGGGATACACGTGATATAGGCCAACTTATTTTGCAAAGTAATTCTTCTTCATCTATTTGTGCAATGCTAAGTTCCTAACAAGAGTTTCGAGTTGCTTACCGCTTGCATTATTATGCATGATTTACCTTTTCAATGTGTTGAATGGTCTGGTTTTAGAGCACTTTTACGTTATTTGCATCGAGATTTGCAATTTGTTTCAAGAAATACTATTAGAAAAGATTGCAAAAAGATGTTCATGAAAGAGAAGGGGCAAATCAGAACAATGCTACAAAGTACCACTAGTCGAGTTTGCTTGACGTCAGATTTATGGACTTCCATCAAATGGATTTATTTGTTTAAAGACATTTCATTGATAATAATTGAAATTGCAAAAAAAATTTTAAATTTCAGTTTTATGGCACCTCAGATGACGCTTGCATTATTTGAAGTAATTCAAACTTTTTACTTGATTGGGAGATTGAAAAAAAAATTCAGATTACTTTAGATAATGCTTCAAATAATAATGTGTTGAATTCATGAGAAATCATTTAAATTTGAGAGGTGGCCTACTTTGCAATGGGGAATTTTTCACATACATGTTGTGCACATATCATAAATTTGATTGTTCAAGAGGGCTTAAAAGACATTGATAGCTCAATATCAAAGGTTCAGAAAGTATCAAATATGTGAAAGGTTCTCAAGCAAGAAAACAAAAATTTTGGAGTGTGCTAAACAAAGTTTTATTGATAAAAGAAGGGACTACAAGATGTTCCTACTAGGTGGAATTCAACTTTTATTATGCTTGATAGTGCTATCTATTATAGGCTTTTCAGATTTAGAATTGGGTGACTCGAACTACAAGAGTTGTCCATCACCAATTGAATGGGAAAAAATTATCGATATTTCTTAGCACCTTTTTATGAAATTACATGTGTATTTTCTGGCACAAGATATCCTACAGCAAATCTCTATTTTCCAGCAGTTTCAACAGCATATGCAGCATTAAAGCATGAAAGTTCAAGTGATAATGACTACATCAGAAGGATGGCTGTAAATATGCTTTCAAAATTTGAGAAATATTGGTCTGATTTTTGTGTAATTCTTGCAGTAGCTGTTATTCTTGATCCAAGGTACAAATTTAATTTCGTTGAATGGTGTTACAAAAGACTTTATGGAGGTGATTGGGCTAGAAATTATTCAAAATCAAGCATGGAAGGTTCATCATTACAACATACTTCAGAATTCATTAGAATATCTCAAATTGATAATTCAAGGGCTTTCCTTCAACAATTTCAAAATCACAAGCAGGTATATTTTATTTTGGTCAATTTTTTTTTTGCTTAGTTAGTTGACATTTTATATTATACTTTTATTTTGTTAAGGATTTTGACTCTTTTGATGAAGAAGATAGTATGCCGAGAAAATCTGAGCTTGAGCTATACTTAGATGAGCCTAGATTGAGAAAAAAATGGATTTAGACATCGCATTATTGAGGGGCAAGCAACAATATAGTTTCAAGTTCTGAATGGCTCGTGATATTTTGTGTATACCAATTTCTACCGCATCCAGAAAGTGCATTTAGTAATAGCGGGAGGATTCTTGATCAATATCGGAGTGCACTAAAACATGATATTGTGGAAGCATTGGTATGCACGAAGGATTGGTTATATAATGATACGTTTGAAGTCTTTCTTTTAATAAATTTAGTAAATTTTCATTTAAATCACTTACGATCTCTATTGTATAATTGAAGTCTTTTTTGTTGTAGATTTAAATGATTCTGAACTTGATGAAATCACAAGAGATGTTATGAAGTACACTTCTAATCAAAGTGATAAAGAAGATGGTGATATATCAATTAACAATTAGGTTATTAGCTGGTTGTGAAGTGTGAACTTGCTGCAGTTTATTTTGTGGATTTGCATAATTTGCACACTATTCTATTATTTTCTAGCCTACCAAACCCAACTAGTGATCTATGTTGTTAACTTGTATTCTTGTATTTGTTCTCGATTTGTTATTATTATTTTCTGCCTACCAACCCAACTAGTGATCTATGATTCTATGTTGTATTTGCGTCATCGTTGGTCGGGTCATGTATTCTGACTATTTGGCTGGCTGTATTCCTGTATTTGATGTGTTGTTTCCCGTCGTATCGCGGGTCGGTCAGATTTTGGACTATTTATATGTATTCTATTTGTGGTTGTTTCTTCCGGTCAGACGCTTACCGGCCGTATTCCGGACTATTTGGTGTATTCGTATTTGATGTCGCTTCGGCCGGTCAGACGTATCCGGCCGTATTCTTGACTATTTGGTCATGTATTCTGATTCGTGGTTGTTTCTCAGATCGCGGGCTATATATTCTGGACTATTTGGTGAATAATGAATATCGGTGATAACGATAATTATAATTCATGAGTAATGGGATAATCCCTTTCTCATTCTCAGACTTTGGCTTTAATTAGGTTTCGTACTAAAGTTCATGGACTATCAAGTATCAATAAGCTTGCTATCTTTCTGTTTGTAGGCAATGATAGTGTGATGATTTCACTCCTCTTTGGTAGTAGCTCTTGTGATATAACCCTTCACCAAGTTTGGATGTTCATATTGCCCCATTTTGGTGTGATTGAGCTGAGCTTGAGCCTTCTCTTACATATTCTATCTAATTTTCTTTGTTTATAATGCTTTTACCCTTCACTTTGTTTGTATTACTTTAACTAATTAATTTTTTACATCTCTGCGATTTTTGTCATGTCTAGGCAAGTCGCCTAGAACGAGATGTCGTCGCATAATGGTATGCTCTGTGATCTTTGTTTTGATTTTTTTTTTCGCTCTCTCACTCTATTTATATATGTATATTGTTATTCTTCTTAATATGTTTTGAATTTTTTACATGTTGTGACTTAAGGGTCTTGAAGTTCACTTTGACTCTTTGAGCTTGCTTGGAGTTGGAGACTTGAAGTTTTGTTTTTTGTTTTAGAGTGTATTGAAGAGTTGTGGGTGTAAATTTGATTATTGTATGGGTTAGTATTGTGAATGTAATTTTAATTAATTAAATGTTATTTTCTTTTAATTATTTGTAATATTATTGTTATTCTTCTTAAGATGTTTAGGGAATTTTTTACATGTTATGACTTGTGACTTAAGGGTCTTGAAGTTCACTTTGACTCTTTGAGCTTGCTTGGAGTTAGACTTGAAGATTTTGTTTTAGAGTGTATTGAAGAGTTGTGGGTGTAAATTTGATTATTTTATGGGTTAGTGTTGTGAATGTAATTTTAATTAATTAAATGTTATTTTTGTTTAATTATTTATAATATTATTTGTTTATAAATTTGTTGCGTGCTAGAGAATTTTATTCCGGTAGATGCGAGATCTTCGTCGTAGCCCAAAAATTATCCAACACACATGGATATGAACAAGGGGTTATAATGGGAAAACCCGTTAAGGAAAACCACGGCCTTGCCCAGTAGAACTTTCACTATGTGTTCAAAGGTACAGCTTCTCGTTAGTTCTGAGAAGAAGAAGTGGGAAACAATATTCGCGTGTAGAAAGTACATTCCAACTCCAACCCAAGGGAGAAGTTTCCCAAAAAGCAGGAACGGATCTTCTGGGAGCAACCTCTTGATCTTCAGGAGAAAGGAGCGCAACTGGTCTTTTCTAGTCCTCTGGGGGCGATCTCCCAAGGCGAGCTCGATCTTCGCACCGGTGTGGTGATGCTGATCGTCGGCGTCGACGGTGGTTCTCGAGCTCCTCTTCAAATCGATTCGGCCCCTCTAAGGTGAGAATGATAGTTTTTTTGGGAGCCTTGTAAATTGTGTGGAAAACTCCAACCACTCCCATCGGACGGCCCAGTGCGATCCCCTCAATCAGACGGTGTATTTTGATGATCTGGGTGCCTTAATGATGTCGGAATTGGGTGATCTTGGATTTGTTGGATTCGTCTTGACGCCGCCGGCCCCACTATAAATATGTCGCTTTAGTGACCATTTGGCGATCAGATCCATTTTCATGCTCGATAGCTTGATCCGAGTCGATTCGCTCGATCGAACTACGCTGATGTATGCCTCATCGAGACGGCCAAAACGTGTTGCTGAAATCGGTGATTATCAAGCATTTCAAAATGCCTTGAGATTCTTGATCATATTAATTTTCTCGAGGACGATCGTTCCCCTATTTTGGGACATTATCTCGATCCAAAAATATATGTCAAATACTTGAAAATAGCAAATTCTTCAATGAAATTTGAGAGTCCATCAACGCGATTTTGAGAGAACAAATCTTCATGAGTACAAGATTATAACTCGGAAGTCCGCAGGCAAATGTGTGTAGTATGCGGCCAGATTGAGATTACGGATCCATCCGGAGCAACAGAGCTCTGTGGCGCTGGGGCCAATGGCGCGGCTACATACATGGGCGCTACAAGACGCACTAACGGTCACTGCTCGGGCTACGGGTCGAGATCTGACGCTGGCCGAACGTCGTGATGCACGGTCATGGCTGGGCCGGTCAAGACGGTATCGAAGCGGCATATGTTGGCCAGCGGCCAGCGAGGCTATGACTGCTCGGCATTCATGCTGACCAAGCGGCCATGTTTACGGCATGGTTCACGGGCGAAGGGTCACCGAAGCTGGCGCGGACCTGAGCTGAAGCCGACTGGACGATCGGAGAATCATGATGCGGCGGCGCGGCTGCATGAGCTGCGGCTACATGCAGGCAGATGCTACGCGCTGCGCCATGTGCGAAGAGCCACGGGCGCTGGCGCCAAGACGGTGTGAGGCCACATGGGCTGATGCTGAAGAGCTCATGGCCCACGGGGTCCAACGCAGTTTTGACTGGTTTGAGCGGATTTTACGCTTTGCCCCTGAAGGGGTCTATAAAACCCCCAGGGCTGAGAAGGCACACTTTTCTCATCTCCCTCCTTAGAGCATAGCCTCCGGTGGGAGTTTGGGCACTCTTTTGGATCTCCTCTTCTCCTCTTAGAGTGCATAGCCCTCCCATGATGAGAGTTTGGGCACTCTTTTTGGATCTCCTCTCCTCTTAGAGTGCAGCCTCCCCGGTGGGAGTTTGGGCATTCTTTTGGATCTCCTCTCCTCAGAGTGCTCCCTCCCGGTGGGAGTTTGGGCACTCTTTGATCTCCTTCTCCTCTTAGAGTGCATGCCTCCCCTGGGAGTTTGGGCACTCTTTTGGATCAATCTCACCTCTTCATCTCCACCAAGCCGAGTGCATGCCTCCCTCGTGGGAGTTTGGGCACTCTTGAGTAATTTTCATCTCGATCGAATGAGTGTGTTTTGTGGGGTGAGACTCTTTGAAAGAGACACCGACCCCACTGAGGGGCACAGGGGAATCTTCTAAAATGGGAGGCGATCAAGCGCAGATAATGTCGTGGTTCCGGGTTACCGCCACCGTCCGTGGGGAGGCGATCACCGGAGATGGGGTCGAGCGATGCACGCTGGTGGTCTACCATATGGTCGGGCGCTGACGTAGTCGATGATGGTGACCGGCTCAGGATGACCGGCGATGATGGTGGTGACCGGCGATTACGAGGGTCGCGAAGTGACCGCTGATGCGACAATGGTGACTACCGATGGGGGTGTGGTCGGCAACGAACTGAGACTGGCTGACGGCGTCGCGCCGATAGTGAAGATTGCCGGCGATGAGGCGCGTGATGACCGGCGACAGTATGGTTAGCGGCCGGGGATCTTTGACCTATCCGGCTATTTGTCGAGTGTGCTCGATGACGTTAGCGAAGAGGTTGAATCAATCCGGTGATTTTGACCTATCCGAGGTTGTTTGTCGAGCGCGACTCGACGACGTTAACCGTATGGGAGAGGTCGAGTTGAATCCGCGGGATTTTGACCTATCCGGGTTGTTTGTCGGCGCGACTGGCGACGCAATGTGGAAGAGGTCGATCCGCTGGATTTTTGACCTATGGAGGTTGTTTGTCGAGTGTGACTCGGCGACGCTAACTGTATGGAAGAGGTCGATCCGGGATTTTGACCTATCCAGGTTGTTTGTCGAGCGACTCGGCGACGCTAACCCGTATGGAAGAGGTCGAAGTTGAATCCCTGGGATTTTTGACCTATCCGAGGTTGTTTGTCGGCGCACTCGATGATGTTAACGTTATGGAGAAAGTTGGTCATGTAGATTGCCAACTTATCCAAGGTTGTTTATCGAGCGCGATCTTGCACGAATATATTTATGGTTCTCTAACCTCTCGATCTATCCTAGGTTGTGTATCTTACTCGATATTAACTGTTATGGAGAAAGTTGTAGCGCCTATAGAGGATTGCCAACTTATCCAAGGTTGTTTATCGCTACTGACGATGTTAACTCAGATGGAAGATCTCGAATTGAATCCGAGGATTTTTGACCTATCAGGTTGTGTATCGGAGCGCTACTGATGATTAACCGTTATGGAGAAAGTTGTATATGAGGATTGCCAACTTATCCAAGGTTGTTTATCGAGCTACTAATATATAACTCGTATGGAAGAGGTCGTGGAAGTCCACTAAGGACCTTTTGACCTATCCGGTTGTGTATCGAGGCGTACTCGATGATCCTATTATGGAGAAAGTGTGCCTATGAGGATTGCCAACTTATCCAAGGTTGTTTATCGAGCGTTACTCACGATGTTAACTGTATAGGAAGATCTCAATTGAATCGAGGATTTTGACCTATCAGGTTGTGTATCGGAGCGTTACTCGATGATATTAACCGTTATGGAGAAAGTTGTAGGCGCCTATGAGGATTGCCAACTTATCCAAGGTTGTTTATCGAGGCTACTCGACGATGTTAACCTGTATGGAAGAGGTCGAATTGAATCCGCTGAGGATTTTTGACCTATCCGAGGTTGTGTATCGGAGCGTTTACTCGATGATGTTAACCTGTTATGGAGAAAGTTGTAGGCAGTCTATAGAGGATTGCCAACTTATCCAAGGTTGTTTATCAGAGCGTTACTCGACGATGTTAACCTGTATGGAAGAGGTCGTGGGAAGTCCACTAAGGACCTTTTGACCTATCCTGGTTTGATTGTAGCCAGAATAGGCATCCATGAAGCTCAGCATCTGATGTCCTGATGTCGCATCAACTAGTTGGTCGATACGAGGAAGGGGGAAGCTATCTTTTGGGCATGCACGATCAAGGTAGTCGATGCACATTCTCCAGAACGCGCTTCGACTAACACCACGCTAGCCAACCGTAGACTCGAATGAACTTGACAAGTTTGGTGATTTCTTGTTCACAATCGCTCGTGAAGGTTCTTCAGATCACCGCCAGGTTGAGTCAACTTTGAGGGCGTAATGACGTCAATGCCCAATATCGATGCGCCCGTGCAAAGATATCTTGATTTTACGAAAATCTACATATTCGATTTGATAGACGAACGATCCCACCTTCACCTTTCGCGATGGATCGACTTCTGAGATAGGAAGAATTACATCTTCAACCGGAGAAGCCCTTTCGAGGCATCCTCATCTCAGAGTGAAGTTCTCAATGTTGAGGGTTACCGACGTAAATGGCTAGTTTGCTTGATATAGACGCCAGTTATCTGTTGATTCCACTTACCACGATGCCACCGGTGTCGGAATTTCATCTTGAGGTGAGGCATGTGATCAAGGCCAATATACCGGAGAGGTCTCCCAATTATTGCATTGCACGGACTCGACTTGACTATAATAAATTGTATCAAGTGGGTTGCGTGGGAAATTCTCCAAGAGTGGAAGACCGATTGTCCCTTCCACTAATAATAATCGATTATCAAATCCATACGTGGACCGCCGTTGAAGCTTCTCTTTCTATACCCATGCTAAGGAAAGTGGAGTAAAAAAGAACATCAACCGAACTCCCATTGTCATCAATATCCTTTAATATTGAAGCATGGATCACCGACCCCTGCACTGATGACAAGGGGATCTTGATGTGGGATGCGAAGCCCCTCTAGATCTAAATCATCAAAGGTGATAGAATGGTCAACCCGAGACTTCTTCGGCTCTGGCTCTTGAAAGGCGGCAATGAATATTTGGATAACACCGCCCTCCCGCAATTTTATCTCCCAGCTTCCTTCCGAGTGGTTGCCCCAAAGATTTTTGGACGAGGGTTGGTTTTGTATAAACGCCTAGATACCCGACGATTAGTCTTTCAATCTCCTCCTTCCGCCATGGCACTCTTCGGTGGTGCCTCTACACTGTGAAACTAATTTCTCTTGATTTCCACCTGTGCTTTAAAGGTCGCGCCACTTGACGCCATCCTCTTCCCGAATAGCCAAGATGTTCGCAGACGTTGAGAGCCATATATATATCTCCTCTCGATTGAGTCATCCGAGGTCACCGAGGAGGTTTTGGGGAGGTTGTCGCTCTCTTTTTCTCTCGAGATGTTTGAACATCACCTTTGGGAACCTTCTTCCGCTTTTGCTGGTTCAAGCTGTCGATGAGCACCGATAGCTTCGTGGAGATCGGCTCTATTCGGTGGACCAGTCAACATGAATGGACCGCTCTGCATGATGAAGTATCCCGGAGTCCTCCAGCACGCCTCAAAAGTTCGCGGATCTACTCGGTATCTCGGGCCGAGGAGAGAACCTCCGAAGTATTCTTTGAGGGACTCTCCATCGCTCAAGGATTCCGAGAGATGTGATGAACGATGATTCTCTTGTTCGTGAACTGTTCTACAAAAAATCAGCGAAGCTCCAAATGATCGAGACCTCTTAACAGAAAGCACGAGCCCGCCCTTTGAGAGTCGCGAAATACGACACAAGACAGTCATTTACCGAATGTGCATGATCGCTCGAAAGTGATCGATATCTGACGGTTGTGTCATCGTAAGGGTCCATAAGCTTGAATCTCGCCGGAATCGGTATTGCGAGATGATCTCGCCGAAGGGGACGATTTTGGAAGAGCGCGGGAGAATGGATCATTCGATTGTTCGCCGGAACTCTTCCCGCCGCCGTAGTTCATCGCAGATAAGGTGACGTGGAGTTTCACCATACGGTCGAGCCATTTGTGTGGGTGAGTAGAACCGGCGTATCCGTAAGTTCAAAGATCCGGATGTGGTGCCGGGATTATCTACTGATCCGCAGATTCCTGCAGTCATTCTCGTGAAGAAAATGGATTATCGGGGCCGCAGAACTGTGGCTCTTCCAGGTGTTGGAATGTTTTGCCGCCTCTCGCAGAGTCGAAGAATTTCGCTCGGAATCCTCCATCCTTTGAACGCCATCTTCCAAAGAGGGGCGACGACGCCCGGGACGTAAGTCTCATATGAGAAGTGTTGGAGACTTGGCGCCCTTGATCCTCGAGAATGAGGAGCGAGAAACCCCATTTACCAACCATATTGGAGATATAGCAATGGGGAACCGTTATTCCCACAATGGCGCTAAATGCTGCGTCTGAGAATTTTATTCAGAGTAGATCTTCGTCAGCCCAAAATTATCCAACACACAAGCGGATATGAACAGGGTTATACATGGAAAACCCGTGGGAAAACCACGGGCCTTGCCCACCAGAACTTTCACTATGTGTTCAAAAGGTACGTGTCCTTGCTTCTCGTTAGTTGGAGAAGAAGGTGTTTGTGGGAAACAATATTCGAAAGTGTGTAGAATACATCGGCCAACTCCAACCCAAGAAGTTTCCCAAAAGTGAACGGATCTTCCGGGAGCAACCTCTTGATCTTCGTGGAGAAAGGAGCAGCCGGACGATCTTTCTAGCCCGATCTTCGTCACCTGCAGACTTGGATGCTGATCGCCTCGGCGTCGACCGGTGGTTCTCGAGCTCGTCTTCAAATCGATTCGGCCCCCCTCTAAGGTGAGAATGAGGCTCATTTATAGTTTTTGGGAGTGGCGCCTTGTAAATTCGTGGAAAACTCCAACCACTCCCATCTGACGGCGGATCCCCTCAATCGACGGTGTGTTTTGATGATCCGGTGCCTTAATGATGTCTAATTGGGTGATCTTGGATTCGTTGGATTCGCCTTGACGAGCCGGTCCGACTATAAATATGTCGGGTGACCATTTGGCGTAAGATCCATTTTCACGTCCGATACGATCCAGTCGACCAGCCGGATCGACTATGCTTATATGTCGTCTCATCGAGACGCCTTGATCGTAGTTTCAAATCGATTAGATCGGCATTAAAATGCCTGATTCGCGATCGATTAATTTTTCGGCGACGTATCAAAATTATAATATCGACTCAAGAGTAAAGCCTCTAGAAAAACATTTAATTTAGAATTTAGAACTATCTTATAAAAATAAATTATTTTGGATTTTATCATTATTAAGTTTATATGGGTCGAAGTTCGGGGTCGGGTTGAAGTTCGGTTCTGTTCGATTTTTGAACCCGCTTAATATCGAGTCGTGCCCGGCCCGTTGGTCGGTTCGGTTATAAATTTGAACCCGCAATAATCGAGTCGTTCGTCGAGTCGAAGTTCGGTTGAAAATTTCAACTCAATTTGAAATTGGTCGGGTTGAAGATTTTCGGTCGAGTCGGTTTGACTCGACCACCCGAAACACGATTGACACCCTAGTGCCAATAACTATTAGCACTAATGTTCATCATGTCTAATTATTTCTGTCATAGTATTCTTTGATAATCTCTTTCATATTCACATAAATTAATTTATTTAATTTAATTTCATATTAAAATATAATTATATTTCAATAAAAAAAGTGATCGAAAATAACCTATAGTCATCGTCCCTAGATTTTTGCTAATATTTTTAATGTCATATAATACATTAAAAATTTTAAACAACACTCCTAAACATAAATAATTAATAATACTTTAATATTAATTATATTTTGAATTAAATTATTATCTATGTAATAAATGTTTTAAAAATCGAATTTTTTGAAAAGATTGAATCGAATGAAATAATAAATATTAAAATTATTTTAATATAATTTAAATGATGCAATAATGATATTTTTATCAATTTAATTTAAGATCTTTTAATTTAAGACTTTTCATTCTCAAATATTTTAAATATAGTTCTAAAATAAAATTTTAAAATATTTTGTTTTAATTATTTCAACTAATTTAAATATAGTTTTTTTTTATTTTTAGCTATCCGATTTAAAATAAAAAGCCAATTTTGATTTTTGATTTTTTTATTTTTAACTAACCGATTTTTTGAAAACAGATCCAGTTCACCGATTAAACCCCAGTTTTAGCAGATTTTGTGCATAAATGGTTTTAAACTTGAACTGAACCGACAAGCGGTCCGATTCACAGTTGAAATGACCGACCCGATCTGATTTTTAAAAGCATGTAAATAATTGCTAGAAAATTAATTATGATAGAGTGAGAGTTTACGCCTTAGCTTTATTATGAAATCTAGCACACACACAAGTATTTAAAAAGTTAACAAGAAAATTCTAGAAATTTTTACTTGGAAAAATCCCAGGAATAGGGGAAAAATTCACAGGGCCTAGCCCCGTAAAAATCTTCTACTAAGTATCTGTTTCAGAGTACAAAAATTTTCCGATATGGGATTACAGAATTGTATATGAGAAGGGCCAACTGATATGACACTTAAATCCTACTAATCGAAGCACGAATCTTGATGTCAAAAGCAATTTGATCCTCAGTTGAAACTAGTCGAAATCAAACACTTAAAATATCATTGGATACTTTGAGATATCAGTTAAATCCCTAAATAGCACTTAAATATGGAGTGTTTATAGTCAAATCGAGCGTCTTGACGAGCCGGATCTAACAAGCCTAAGATTTCCTAATTCCGACTTCATTTGAGCATTCAAATACACAAAATACATCAGATGATCATGGGAATCATTTTGTGCCGTCCGATGGAGGAGTGGTTTGGATTTTGCATGTATTTGCAGAAATGTCATCTCTCTAATCTATAAATAGTCTATCATTCTTCACATGAGAAGAGCCTAAGCAAGAGAGAGGAGAGAGCTCTAAAGCTTGAAAATCCTCCAAGCATAATCGTGCCGCCACTCAATCTGCCGCCACCACCTCCGATTGCCAACTACGGGCCGCCACTATGCGCCACCGCTGTTATCTCGCTGCTGGCCGACCACCACTATCGCCGCATCCGGTATCGTTGCCAACCATCGCCGCTGACATCATCGCTGACCACCGACGCCGGATGCCGCTGATTACTATCGCCGCTCGCCAGACCATCGCCGCCATTTCGCTACCATCACGACCTTCATCGCTGGCCGCTGATTGTCACCATCATCATTACTACCACGCGCATACAACTCAACGCACTATAGTTGTTGTCGACTGGGATTCATTGTCTTAAACATGAAAATTCTAATGAAGCATGAATCTTGATGTCGAACTGATCAATCAAGATCAACCGAGATCGTTATTATCAATTGACTCTTAAACATGGAATGTTTATATCAATCGGCGCCTTGACAAGCCGGATCTAACAAGCCCAAGATCTCATAATTACTTTTGAGCATTCAAATGCACAAAATACATCATATGATCAAGAGAATCATGAGTCATGGCGGAGGAGTGGTTCGACAGTGTATGTATTTACGTAAACGCCACCCTCTAATCTATAAATAGTTTCATTCTACATAATGGGAGGCTGCTAAAGAGAGAGAGAGCTCTAAACCTTGAAAATCCTCCAAGATAATCGTTACCACTCGACCGCCGACACCATCACCGCCAACCACCGCCGGCCTTCGCTGCCCACCACCATCGATCATTATCGCCGGTTATCACTGCGCTGACCATGCCGGGCACTAATTACCACATCGCCATTCTCCGCCGGCTACCATCATCGCCGGTATCTCGCTGACTACCGGCGCTATTGCCGCCGCCGCCACCACCGCAACGCTGCTATCGCCACTACTATTAATCCTCATTGCTAACCATCATCTTCGTTCTTTCGCTGACCACTGCCGTTGCCACCACCGCTACCGCTTGGAATTGCCATCGACCACTATCACTGACACCGGCTACTTACTGGCCACTCCACTCCATCGCCACCATCTCTCAGGGTCACCATCAACGACGATCATTGATCGCCGACCATTGCTCACCATCATCTACTACCATAAGCAATGTTACACTCTAACCATGTATATATAGTTGTTAATTCTGATTCACGCCCTTCATATACACGTAATCCGTTATCGGGAAAATTTTATACTCTAAAATAGACATATAGTGAAAGATTTTTACTGGGCTAGGCCCCGTAGTTTTTTCCCTCTTTTCGAGATTTTTTCATGTAAAAATTCTGGAGTTTTATCATTAATTCATCAAATATCAGACGCGTGTCTTTGGATTTCACAACAAAGCATAAACTTTACTTCTACTGAATCGATTTTCTAGCACGCAATAATAATATTTTAAAAAAAATTTATCATAAAGATTATCATTATCTTAAAAAAATGAAATATATAATTCCTTCTTTATATTATTAAAAAAATTTAAGAAAATAAATTTAGATAAGCATATACTAAACCTAAATCTACATACAACCCCATTTTATTTAAAAAATAAATGAGAAATTCATTGTTTAGCTTAATTTATAATGTCTAATCATAATGATCAAATTAAAAAAAAAATATTTCTTATTTTATAAGTAATTCTTAGCTATTATTATTTAATTTACTTTGAAAAATTAAAATTAAAACTTTAGTTTATTTTACCACAATTCTTCTTAAATTTTAGTTCGATCATTACTTTTTTTCCGTCATTATTTTTAGGTGAGAGTCAATGAGTTGATATAAAGAGCTAAAATGATATACAAGACATCTTAATCTAATAGTTGAGAGCATAAATTTTCAATTAAAAGATTTTAAGTTTAAATTATTATATCTATGAATTTGTTATTAAATTTGCTCAAATATAAAAAATATATTTGAAATGTCCTCTCTTATGAGATGAGTAAATCTTAGATGTCAAAAAAATAAATAAATAAATAAATTTGGATATAAGTAAATACACCTATTTTTATTAAGCATGTGCATTCACTAATTTAAGATTTTTTTTAAATGATTCGAGAAATTTTATCAGTGCAACTAATCTTTAGCCTAATGGTTGAGAATTTTGATTATTAAATAGTAATTTTTAGGATCAAATTCTTATATATATTGCTCAAATATCTAAAAATTCTAAAAAAATTTAAAACTTACCAAAATAGTCGCTTAGTTAAATGAAAAGGATAAATTTATCCACCGTCTCTTAGCTCACTGGTGGCGTGTAATCTCTGAATGTTATCCTCTCAGGAGGAGACTATACAGGTAGGGAAAGTAAATGAGAATCTGATATATGTGGGTGATAAATGTGATGTTAGACTCCTGTGGGATTAGTCATAATAATATCTCCACCTATAAGATGGGTAGGGTGTTGGGTGAATATTCATTGTAAAAAAAAAATGATAAATTTCACGGCTCAGCGTACCCATCCTGGGCAAATAAATTTCCGTGCCTGCCTAGTGTTCATGCACCAACATATTTCTTAATTTTCTATCTTGAATTATGGGTAAACCCAAAGCCTCACGTTACCTCCCAATTTCTCTCACATGTCGACAATGGCAACACTTTTACTCTCAACCATAAGCTTCTCCATACTACCAAGAAATATGTATCAAATACTCACTCAATCATATAAAAGTATCATGAAAATTATCTCGTCTTAAATTTACTTAATCAGAATAAGAGATGATAAAGAGATAAATATTAAAAATAATCTGAAAAACATGATCATAATTGAATAAGAAACTCAAATATAACTTTTAATGTTGGCTATAACTTAAAAATAAAGGTTGATAAATGAAAGCCATCTATTTTTTTATTTTTTTATTTATGTATTTGACATGGACAAAGCTCAAATTTGTACATTTTATGAGAAAAATTATTATATGCTGAGTCTAAATATAGCTTTTATATCTGAACTCTAATAATATGGCTCTCAACCAATATACTGTGTATTGGTTATTAAGTGATGTTTATTGAGTATGAAGTTTTGTGTATTAGTGTGTATATAAGTAATATGTATTATGGTATAATTAATATTACATTAATACACAACACTTTAAATTTAATACATAAATATTATATATTGACTAATCGTCAGATGACACTATATTAGTGTAGCCCAAATGTAGAGCTATATTAAGGCTTAACACATAATAATCACTCATTTTATGAACATAAATTTTTGCTGGGTAGCCACTTGCTTTTGTGCCATTGGTCTATTCAAAGATAACTAACTTCGAACTCTTATCTATAAATAATATCAAAAAAAAATTCTTATATTTTCTCGGATGATAAGATAAAGAAAGAAAAAAAAATTGATGGAGAAATTCTGATTAGAAATAAATTAAAATCAATTTTTTAAAAAAATATTTACTTTTAAATATAAAATATAAAATCAATTAATTAGATTTATATTTATTTCAAAATAAATTGAAGTCTGGTAAATAAGCATTTAAGGCATTCTGAGAAAGTGATTCTTTCATTATCAAACAGAAAGTCTAAAACCCCCAAATCACATCCTCTGTTGCGTAAAAATCCCATAAACACTGTAAACAGGCAATCAGATACAGAACATATAATAGAATTCCACCAAAGTAATTTATTACCTGCATTTCTACCTCGTTGTACGATATGGCAAACATACAGAGTACAACAATAGCATTCTCTTTTAGTGACTATTTGGTTGATTGTATTTAAAATATAATATAAAAGAAATTCAATGTAAAAAAATTACTTTATAGTTATTTGATTGAGAGCTTTATAAATTCATATTTTTACTTTTTTTATTTGGTTGACAAAATATAATGTAAAGTAAACTGAAGGTTTTGACATCGGCGGTCCCGGCGACCGGCGGACGGCGGCGGCGGCGGTGCGGTGACCGGCGACCAGCGATCGGCGGCGGCGGTGGCGGCCGGCGGCCGGAGGTGGCCGTCGGCGGTACCGGCCACCTAATATAATGATGATGATGATAAAAATGATAATAATAATAATAATAATATAATGATGATGATGATGATAAAAATGATGTAAAATAAATTTGAATGATCTTAAATAAAAATTATAAGTTGAATTTGATGCTCAACTAATATCGAACCGTCCTCGAAATTAGTAAAATTGAATCAGAATTTTAAATTTATTTGAAACGAACAAAATAATTTCATCAACTATTTAAAAAAATTTTAAACTCATAATAACAAATTTAAAACATGTTATGAAATCAAGACTTATACCTCAAATAATATCATCAACTCAAAAGTCTAATATAAATCGTTCCTCTCATTCAACTAAATATTCACTCACGTCAAAATTAAAATCATCAGTACCAAATAAAAAACTCTACTCAATATAAACTATATTATTATTATTTTTTAAAAAATACCTTTATATCTTCTAATAGTTATATCATTAAAAATTAATAATGAAAAAAAAAAACCGACCAGCAAAAACCATTGAGTATATAATTTATTGAACTCGTTAATAGCATTTAATAATATATTTTGCTACCACATTGCAGGGCTTCAGATGAGACGAACAAAATTAATAAAATAAAATATGAAGAACATTAGGGTTGACAAAATATTGCTAATGCAGTTATGCTGACATATCACAGTTATAAATTATTATCATTATCAATAATAAATTATCTAATTTAATTTAATTTTTTTATTTTTTTTATACTTATTCAATGTGTGACAAACATTTTAATTCACACATTAAAAATTTACATCAAAACATATTATAAAATTTCTCTTAAAAGTTTTCTAATCATATGCATCTTCTTAAGAAAGTAATTTACTATTTCAAACAAAAGAGCATAATTTTAAAAACTTCATCAATTTTTGCTTCAAGAAGGATTTGTTAATTCTTAAGTTGAAACATCATTATTTATTTATTTAATTGATTTAAAGTGAAGTCAAATTTAAATGAGTCAAATTAATATGAAATTATCTTCTTTTTTTTGTTATTTTGGAATTGAAATTTTCAATTTAAAGTCAAAATTTCTCCAAATTCTACTTAATATCACCCATAAGCACATCAATTATGGAGTTGAAATATCGATATGCACGTTTTATGGGGTCAACATTTTGTCATATTTTCCCCTCCATTAAAATAAATTTGCCCTTGCATGAGTCATTATAAGATATAGCGAATGATCATAGTATAGAAGACAAACAAGAAGAAGATAGATAAGCCTAATTGTAGCATAACAGCTATAATTCTTTAACTATATCAATGATTGGTGTACTAGTGATTATGGCATAAGTCATTGATTTAATAATGTTAAAAAAGATTAATTTTTGCGCTAGAGCCTTAATTCTTTTGTTGACCTTCACATATGTATCATAAGTCGAGTCAAGCTCATAAGTCGAATTCTGAAGTGACGGTCGCCGTCGGGGCTCAAACGACCGACATCACCGAAAATGGTGAAACGACCTCCGAGCGATGAAACGAGACTTTGCGCATTCGAGCGTCGAATTGATCTGAATATAAATGTTGCAAAATCGAATGAGCAATCGATTAAGCGCTCGAGTTATTAATATGTCGACGCATATATCGGAGTCGGGAAGATGCGACGATAATCAAACGACCTCCGTTCACAAAACTGATTACGCCGTTAGCTTTGAAATATAGAGAACTATTAAATGAGACTATCGACGCTCAAATCGGACGAGTCACGCAGAATGTCGGCGGTCGAGCGATAATACACATTTTGATAAAGCACGTCGATCGAAGTAGATCAAACGACCTCCGTTCACGAAACGGACTATATCATTGTGCCCGGAATGTCGAAATTATCTAGATTAGATATATAATTTGACTAAGATTATAGCATATAAAATTTCGTCAAAATTAACATATATTTTGAGATAAATCTACTTGATTATCTCTTAATTACATCCAAATTATTTTGGAGCTCGCAGCTGCTCACTCCCATGCCTCCACCTTTCATCTGGCCAATAAAAAGCTGCCACGTTATCCCTCCTATATCACCTTTATCTTCCACTGGCAAGTCAAAAGAAAAAAAAAATCTCAATGAGCGTGGCATATCTGGCATTTTCTATGGGCAGCCAAAAAAAGCTTCCCTTTTTTCCTCCCGTGCGAAAGAATACGTTCCCTCCCGACAGAGCCAAACCCAAGCGTTTCGTTCGTCTCCATCGATTCCCTCTTTGGCTCTACCTCCTCCCGTCTTTCTTCTACATTCGCTCTCCTCTCCCCACAGTGAGCAACGTTACCTCCTTCATCTCCATCACCACCTTTCAAAAAATCTCTATGTTCAACCACTTCATCGTCGTCACTCTTCACGATTCTTTTATAAGATGACAAAGACAACCAAAATCGTTTTGGTCTACGTTTCCCACCGATCATTACCAAACCAGTCGCAGTCGAAGCAGTAGGGGATTTTTTTTTCTCCGCATGTGTTGACGTCATGTGAACTTCGCCGGTGGAGAGAATGCGGGACGAGATGGCGGTGCAGTGGACGGGGGTGAGGGAGTACACGAAGGCTGCGCAAGAAAAGGGAACGGATGCAGTGGCTTGGGCAGTGCAGCTCTCGGCGGCTTTGGCCTCGGCAGGCGTGGCTCCGCCGTCGCTGGAGCTCGCTCACGTGCTGGTCTCCCACTTGTATTGGGCAAACGAGGTCCCTCTCGCCTGGAAATACATCGAGAAGGTCCTTGCCGCCAGCCTCGCCCCTCCTATGGTCCTCCTCGCCCTCCTCTCTTCTAGGGTAATCCCAAGTCGGCATTCTAGACCAGCGGTATATAGGATTTATTTGGAAATTTTGTCGCATTTTCTTATGCTTCTCAAGTACGAGCACCAAATTTTAAAAAGATCATGGTGTCCATTGATGATTCTCTTCACCTTTCTAAAAAATTTGGGGTGCAAGCAACTGAACCAGGGTTGTTTGTGGTTGAATTTATCTTTTACATTGCATGGCAGTTACTGGATGCAACATTAGATGATGAGGGGTTGTTGGAATTAACACCAAAGTTTAGATGGCCCATCAGAACAGAGGATATGGATATAGATGGACAAGTCTATTGTCAGAGGAATGAATATGCTGAAAAGCTACAAAAATTAAATAGTGTGAAGGTTGTTGAGTTGATCTTACAATTCTTGCAGCACAAAGAAATTTCCAAGCTTCTTTCGTTGACACGGGAAAACATACCTACCCACTGGGGATCTTTTAGCCAACGGTTACAGATTCTGCAAATTCATCTACATTGCAAAATTCATCAGTGCTTCGAGAAAGATTGCAACAGTTGCTATTTGATGGTTTCGGCAGATCATGCAAATCTGGCAAACATGCTGACTTTTGTGCAGTTGTTGCTCCTGGGTGTATGGCATATCCGAGTGATCACTGTCATGTGGCAACTCGTTGTTCCTCTGGATTCCCATAGACCTCTATCTTGAGGATTGCATAGATGGTTCAGTTGCAACAATCAATGCTATTGAAATTCTTAGTGCTGCTTGAAGACCCAGCTTTCGAGAAATAGAATTATGGTCGTAGTGTCATGAGACGACCGTATCTCGATAGATCTAGCGGGAAGGTTAAATAGACTCCCGATGCGGCCCCCTATGTGGGGAAGATGTCGAGAGGCTGTCGAAATTGAGACCGAGAGAGGATTTAATTAATTTAATATAAAATAAATCCTAAGTTCAAAATTAAAATATGAATTGAAATTGCAGGTGTATGAAGTCCTCGTTATGCTCGGTAGGACGGGTTTAAGACCGTTATGCTGAAAAATGGGTAGAAGATCACGCGTAGTGTAAGACAATGACGTATGCTCGCGTAGAGGACGAATGTCGAATAATACCTCACGACCCTATCGGGAAGGCGTCGAGATTGCCAAAATTTGGATTGACACAAAGCTTAAATATGATTAAATAAGAGTATTAATAAGCTTAAACTAAACTTAAATAAAAAATGATGAATCGAAGTCAAACCTACTCACAAAAAAATTCTAAAGGTCTTTAAATAAGAATGAGTCTATAAGCTTCTTAATGATCACGAACTAAGCTCCATTGAAACTTAAAGAACTAGATGCAAACAAATAAATATTAATCTAAATAATTGAATAAGATCTAAAACATCTTACGCCACCAGATTCGCAACATATCATACAAGCGAATAGAAGACGTTAATTAAAGCATTCTTAGATACACCTACATGTGCTCGGACATAAAAATTTAAAGTGCAAATTTTAATACCTGAAAAGGCAGCGCAGGCTACATTGGAATCAATTAAATATTAATCTTAAAAATCTAATAAGATATTAGATCAATCTATAACATCTTCTACGCCACCGGATTCACAATACTTTGTACAGGTGAACAGAAGGCGTTAATTAAGACATTCTTAGATACTCCTGCATGCGCTCAGACATAAAGATTTAAAGTGCAAATCTTAATGTCTGAAAAGGCTCAGGCTAAATTGGAATCAATTAAATATTAATCTGAAAAATATAATAAGATATTAGATCAATCTATAACATCTTCTACGCAACCGGATTCGCAACATATCGTACAAGCGAATAGAAGGCGTTAATTAAGACTTCAATTGAACTTTTGCACACATTTTAGAGCATGATTAAAACACAAATTTAATACCTTAAAATATGCAAGCAATCTAAAAACACACCCGCATGGGCCCCGATACTATGTTGAATACTTAAATTTAGTGTATGAGGATGCTGCGCTGGTTGATTCCCAGTTGGGTCTACGGACTAGGTTTGGGTTAATAAAACCTAATGATGTTGTTATAGCTTTCTCTGCCTGAGAAAATCTCTGAGAAGCTAATTCTGTCATTTGGTAGTATAACGACCATCAGTTATATCCCCAATGATAACTTAGTTGATCGAAGATATCAATTGGAGGGTAATCATTATTATCAAAATATTTGAGATATTTATATTCAATATCATCAAATCCAAAATTTACAAAATATAAATCTAGGTCTGATCCTCTATTATTAAATTGATAGAGTCAAAAAGATCTAAAATAATAAATTAAATGATTTAAACACCCGCTTAGGCCAACTATGTTGAATGCTTAAATTTGGTATGAGGATCTTTGTCTTGGGTTGATTCCGCTTAGTCTTAGGATTAGGTCCGAGTTAACAAAACCTAAAAATTTATTATAAGAATTTCAACTTAGTAAAATATCTGAGAATCTAATTCTGCCACATGACAGAAGATCTGGTCCTCTGTCAGGAGCTAAACAGAGTCGACAGAATCTAAAGTTTTCAAATATATTTGATTCAATCAATTATCCACCCCGTTGATGGCTGTGTTGAATGAAGACTTCAACCGGAGATGATACTTATCATAAAATTGTACTTCCAACCTCAAATTGAATTAATCAAACTCAAGTATCAATGCAAATATAAAATTAAATAAATCACCAAATTATAAATGTCTAAGTGAAATTCAATATTAAAAACTTAAAGCTAAAAATCCAATTCACCTTCCGCAATTATTTTTCAGAGGTGATAAATTAAGAAAACTCTAGCTCACAAAGGAGCCAAAGTCAAATCAAGTATACAACTATGTTTACTCTCAAACAATCTCATGCAAGTAAGGACGTGGCCCGTGTCCTCTGACTACTAGTAAGCTCCACACATGATGCAGTTACGACCAAAGTCCTCTGATCGAGTGGTTGCTGCTAAATGGAACCATTATATTACTCACTTTGTGCAGTTCTTCAATGGCTCTGCCTTTTGAGTTGTGAACTATAGGGTATACTTGATTGGGCAAAAAGCCCTCTGTTAGCTAAGGTAACATCGGTCAAGTTGGGTCAACTATCTCCTCTAACTAAGTAGACTAGGGACCACCATAGCCCGGGATGACGGAACTATGAGATCTAGATCGGGCACGTCATAGTTCCCCCAATCATCAGCTTTAAGTTAAATATAATTAATTTCATAAACCTAAATTCTAAAACTCCACATGCTACTATTATACGCTACACATTAAGCGATTTAATGACTAGCCTTAATTGAAAGTTCTCTCTCAGTATTGAGAGGGATAATTAACTATAGGTGCTTACGCCTATAGGAAACCTAGAACCAGATCTAAAGTCCTCACAAAATGAGGATGAAATATCTGGGTAGTGTTTTATCTACTATTCATCTGCCTTCTAAAAATTTCACTGACATTTAAACACTCTCTGCATCAAGAGGTCGATGGTGAATTTTCAGAGCCCATAGATTTCTGGCGACTTCGCTGGGGATAGGTTTCACTTTTCATCTTTAGCTAGTCGAATTTGAGCTATAGTAGTTGTGGAGCATGATAAAAATTGAAATTTAAAATCAATTATTAATAAAATTAAATTTAAATCACCCATATTCTTATGACTAATCTGTTTGCTCTCTATATTGATAGATCTTCAAAGCACATAGTTCATCATGCAGCTAGGTTGCGGAACTAATATCCATCTAGCTATTGTTGTAATAAATGCTGGAGCTATAATCTAATTTGGTAGTGTAAACTTCCCAGCTATTGCTCATGCAAACAATCCTCTTTTTGAAGCACCTGCATATTGTACACACCAACCTGTACAGGGGAGGAGGATAATTGGAATGACCACTACTACTACCATGGTTCCTCATAAGAGAACTATTGTATTTGAAAGATTGGGTCATTTAGAGATGCCAGTGATGAAAAGAACCATCATTGGGCAGAAAGTTTCAACCTGCCTGTGAGTGCAACTGCTCTACTAGTTAAACTATTCGCCTCGGGAGGGCACAATGCAGTAGCTTCTTCATCTGGAAGCACGCTAACCCTCAGGCAGTAGAGAAAGAAGGAATGCTAAGTTGCGAGCTCATCATCTCTCACATTGGCAATATGTTACACAACCAGGCTTACAACTAGAAGCGAGTATTCCTACCTACAATAAATTTGAAATTTTGAAATTGGTGAAAAGGAATAGTTCTACTGGTGATATTAAACAATCTTTTGGGCTCAGGTTCCCAACTCTTGAGAAACAAACTTGAAACTTTATCTACTCGAGTACACAAAGTCCTTAAGGTTGTCAAGAAAAAATGTCTTATGAAGAAGAGATATTAAAGGCCAATTATCAACGAGCCAAGAATGATCTACTACAAAAACTGCCACCAGTGGTAGTAAGAACTCAAGGTCATTCTAAACAAGTTTTGCACGGTGAGCATCGGAGCATGACACTTGGACAACGCATCCAGGAATCCGCTACCGAAAGGTCCCGGTAGAAAGAAAAATAAATCTAGAGAGCAAAGCCTCGAGAGGAAGTCATGTACGGTGAACATCGGGGCGTGACACCTGAATCTCATGTTTGGGAATCCGCTACCGAAAGGTCCTAGTAATAAATAAATAAATATGGAGGCCAAAGCTTCCAGAAGAAGTAGCAACGCAAAAGCTTCCTCATTTGGAAGCAAGCTAACCCGTGAAGAGAAAGAGAAATCGAACGCATGCTCAGTGATTATTAAAATAAAAAAATTGTACAACCAACTGTGGAACCATAAGCGAGTGTTCCGACCCATAACAAGTTGACAGCCTATGATGGGTAAAGCGGAACAACTCTACTGGTCAAATCAAATAGTCCTTCTGGACTCGATAATGTCAGGTTTCAGCTTCTCTAATGAGAAAACTCTAAACTGTATATGCAAGAGTGTATCAGGTCCTTAAAGTTGCTAAGGAGAAGGACTGATGAAAAGAAAATATCAAAGTCCTATCATCAAGGAGGCTAGAGTTGCTTCTCCAAAGAGACCTTCTCCTACAACCCCGACAAAATGTCAACCAATTCAAGTCCTGCACAGTGAGCATCGAAGCATGACATTTGGACCATAGGTCTAAGAATCCACCGTCGAAAGGTCCACGCAAAAATGTAATCAAATTTAGAGGCCAAAGACTCGAAGTGAAATTGCTTTAAAGAAAGATAGCAGCATAACATCTATATTGCACTCCTAGAGATATGCCACAAATAAAACTCATCAAGAATGTATACCTAAGAAAAATGTCATATTTGATGAAATTTTTGACGGTCGTCACCTTAGAGAGTCATCCAAGAGATCCTATCACCAACTAGCTCCATATCTTCGAGAGGAGATCGGGCTCGATCGTAGTCCTCCAAGCTAGAAATTTATTAGAGGCATCAATCAGAGATCCGCGTCCAAGAGAAAGAAGTTGATGTAAAAGGATACTCCTTTCAAATGGGACAAAGAATGCCAAGAGGCTTTCGATAGTATCAAGAAGTATCTGTTGAATCTGCCTATTCTTGCAGCACCGATCTCAGGGAAGCCTCTCATCTTATATACAGCAGCATTGGAGGAATCTCTAAGTGCTCTGTTGGCACAACACAATGAAGAGGGAAATGATAGTGCTCTATATTACATCAGTCGAAGATTAATAGGAGCAGAAATATATTATTCTACAATTGAGAAACATTGTTTGACATTAATTTTTACTTTTCAAAAGCTATGTCATTATATGTTATCTTATAAAATTAATGTCATCTCAAGAATCGATCTGCTGAAGTTCTTGATGACAAGACTAGCGTTGATAGATTACTTGACACGATGAGATATTATTCTGCTACAATTTGACATCACATATGTTCCCGAGCGGTGAAGGGGTAAATTGCGGACCTCCTCTTGATGCACTATCTCGGCAATGATGATCTTCCGAAAGCGGGTCATGCATACATATAAAAAAAGCACCAAATGTGGGGATTGTATTTTGGTGGAGCTTCATCCATCAAATACACTCAGCCCTCAAATCTCTCAAAAGCTTGAGTTGACATCAGTCTCATCTTAATCAAGCTAGAAGGTGGTATAATGAGGCATTCCTACCGGTTGATTAAGCCACGATGCATAAAATGAAATGTTGGTGGTAGGTCTGGATGAAGCTATTTTCATGGGAGCTCAAAATCTATAAGTTTATGGTGATTCTCAGCTCATCATTAATCAAGTGCTGGGCCTTTACAAAGTCAACAAGCTTAAATTGATCCACTATCATAAGCGAGTTCTCGGGCTCATAAAGCAAATCCAAAATATCATTATGACTCGAGTTTTGAGTGCAAAATATTTGCTTAGCTAAGTTAGCTAAAGCGATAAATGTGCTAATTAGTATTTGCACTCATTGGGTCAAATCAAAAAAATCTCAATCATCAAATGCCAACAAGATGTAACTCACGTTGCTCCTCACACTCCCTTACAAATTGCTCATCGAAATCAATAAGATGAGGCTCAAACTATTCAGGAGGCAAGACCTCAATCTTAAGAAACTCCAACACCACAAAGTGAAATCCTTACAGTAGAAGAGCAAGAATATTGGAGACAATACTTTGTCGACTACTTCAAGGAAAAAAACTTTCATACATTAAGCCAATGGATGCACAACTTGAGAAAAGGGTTTGACTATATGCTTATATTGGCAATACCTTATATCATAGATCCTTTGAGCAGATGTGGCTACGATATTTAGGAATAGAAGAAGTCAACAATATCTTAGACAATGACCCAGCCTTCAAAAGCACTAAAATTTATAGATTTGTTAATCGACATAAGGTTGCTTGATGATACTCGTTGATTTATAATTACAGAGCAAATGGATTGGCCGAGGCTTTCAACAAAACACTAGTTAAGCTACTCAGAAAAATCCTTACAAGAAATAAAAGGGAGTGGCATATCAAGCTTGTTGAAGCTTTATGGGATTACCGCACCAGCTATAAAACTCTCACAAAATCCACTCATTATACGTTAGTATTTGGAGCTGAAATATTCTACCCACTTGAAGTTGAATTACCTTCACTCCGAGTAGCCATTCAACACAATCTCACTCAAGATAAGAATGTCCGTCTACTGATAGAAGAGTTTGATGTAATTATGTATTCAAAGTTCGCAAGTCTCAAAGTCTTACCGACCAAAAAGAAAAATTTCAAGTCTACAAACTACAACAAATCAAGTTGGAAATACATCTTTCATTCATACATCAAATCTAGGGCTCGAGTTGGTGCATAAGGTCACTTAACAAGCCTAAATATGGCCGAGTCACTAACAGATCTACTTACTCAACATGTCACAAAAGCCCCAATAAGTGATCCCCCATATCATTAGCCTGATGATGAAATCCTCCATCAATTCCTCAAGTCCAAGACTCAAGTAGGTGCATAAGGTCAGACTCAACAAGCCCAAATATGACCGAGTTGCTGACAAGTCTGCTTACTTAATATGCCACAAAGGTCGTAGTAAAGGATCCCCCTACTTTGTTAGTTCAAAGACAAGAGCATCCAAATCTTTAAATCTCTCCAATTTGGTGAGTTCAAGTGGCCCAGACTGGGAGATCATCCCTAATGATCGTAAGGTCATTTTTTTTCAAAATCCAACAAAAAGATCCCACTCGAGAAAGCACTAAGCCGAGTTTGGTATCAATATCAAATGAGAAATATCAACTCTACCAACAAGTCTGTTAAAGCAGAAAGCAAAGACCGAAGGAAACATTTTCTTAGCAAATCTAGCCAAGCAAAAAGCAAAGGACCGAGGAAGTCACCCCAATGTTCATACAAAGCCAAAGGCTGAATTAAGGGAGTTATGTCATTAATATGTCCGTTACGTGCAAAGCAAAGAACTAATGACTATTTGTCATTGACCCAACACAAGCTCAAAGGGCTAGGTCGTCGGCAGACATCCTTCTATAAGCCCACGAAAATAGAAAGTTGGGGCAAAAGGTAATTTTGTATCACCTGACAAGTCTTTAAGATAATTCAGGACTCTCCTCCATCAAATCCGTCAAGGCATGAAGCCAGGATAAAAAGAGAAACAAGATACGAATCATTGAGATGAAATCTTCAACAAGTCCATCAAAGCATGAAGCATAGGACCGAAGACATTCTCATCTTATCAACTCCATCAAGTCCACTAAGGCACAAAGCAAGGATAGGAGGAAAATACAAATTTTAAATTTTGAGATTGAATCTTTAACAAGTCCATCAAAGCACAAAGCAAAGGACCGAAGTTGTTCTCATCTCGCCAACAAGTCATCAACTCCATTAAGTCCACGAAGGCACAAAGCCAGGACAAGAGGAAAATATAAATCTCAAACTCTCAGGAGAAAGTCTTCAACAAGTCCAAGAGCACAAAGCATAGGACCAGAGACATTACAAATTCTCTCAAAAGTTATTATGAAAGCCCCACTGTTAGACAATGGGCATTTTATATATTTATCTAAGTCGATATCGTTCTTTAAGATGAGATCTTTAGATAGATACATCTCATGATTGAAAATATATCACTTCTATTCCGCATTAAAGGAAATCAAGCTGTGTAATATATCTTAGAAATACTTTGCAATCCCCTTGTTACATAAGGAGCATCATTTTTGTGATCAAGGTTGTTCAACCTTCTCTTGTGAAATAGGAGGTCTTCTTGTATATATTCAGGTTGATATTGAGCTTTATGTCGAGATCCCTAAATATATCTATAATTGTTATCATTAAAATTACAGCCTCAAAATAGTAAAAAGAATATATTTTTGTGCATGAAAGATAGCTTTAAATATCAAAAGTTTGACTCCTAAGATTCTTCAAATTTTGAAGATCAAGTCAAAAGAACTCCCAGTTTTGGAAGCTTCAATCAACTAAGTTGAAAAAATATCAACCCCTACATATTCAAGTTTAAGACTCGGATGAGTTCTAAAGGTCAGACTCAACAAGCCCATAAATGGTCGAGTTGCTGATGCTCTCCTCACTCAACAAGCCACAAGAAAAGGTCGCAGTGAAAGAGCTCCCGTTCATCAGTCTAATGACATGACCACCAAGCCATCACAGCTTAAGTCAAAAAACTTGAGTAGGTTCTAAAGGTCGGACTCAACAAGCCTACAAATGGTCGAGTTGTTGACGCTCTCCTCACTCAACAAACAGCAAAAAAATGCCGTAGTGAAAGAGCCCCTGCTCGTCAGTCCAATGATGATAGTTGTTCAATATCAAACAATTCCAGCTTAGTGATTACAAGCAACCAAAATTCAAGAGATATTTCTACTTGATCGATAAACCAAAATAATCTGAGAAAACTCTCAATTCGGAGGTGTCTCAAATCAATCCCTATATTGCTTGTAAGGTAATATTTCAACTTCTTTTCAAGCAGTCTGATAAAGCACAAAGCACAAATTAAAGTCAATTTTCTCATCAAGTCTACCAAAGAAAAAAACATAGGACCAAGGAAGCGATTCTATAGTTCGCACAAAGTTTGCACAAAGGCAATGACCGAACTAAAAGAATTTTATGGTTATTCAGTCTGTTAAAGCACACATTACTAGACTGATAACTCAACATTATAGACCCAATATGAGCCAGAAGGTTGAATCATCTATATGTACCCTTCAACGAGTTCGTCAAAGCTGCAAGCACAAGACTTAGGGGATACATACACTTCCTTACAAGTCAATATAGACAAATTAGGTCAATCTTTCATCAAAGTCTGTCAAGCTTAAAGCTAGGACAGAAGGAATTTCAAATCTCAAAGCAAGCAAACTGATTCCTCCATCCAACTTGATCAAGCACAAAGCTAGGGTTTGAGGAAATCCAAATCTATGAAGATAAAAAAGAAAGAGACTTTCAGTGAACTTATCGAAGTAAAGAGTAAATGGTGAAAGAAGCTCTTCAGTGAATCCAGGGAAGTTGAAAGCTGAAGTGATCCGAGACCCATGGCCAGCCCAAAGGGTCAACCAATTTTCAAAAAACATGACTCGCTTTATACGCGAATCACATTTGTTAGGGGCATTGGTTGACCTCCACATATGTGTCGTAAGTCGAGTCAAGCTCATAAATTAATTGGACTTGAGTGGCGAACAATCGGCTCAAACGCGGACATCATCGAAAATAGTCGAAATGACCTTCGATCGATGAACGAACTTCATCGTCGCGTTCAGAACATCAAAATTGATCAGAATATAAATGTTGCAAAATCTAATGTGGAATCGATTAAGCGCTCGAGCTATTAATGTTTCGACGCTCATATCAGAGTCGAGAAGATGCGACGATAATCAAACGACCTCCGTTCACGAAATTGATCATGTCGTTAGCTTCGAAACATCGAGAACTATTAAATGAGACTATCCGCGCTCAAATCGGATGAGCTGCAAATAGAGCGGTCGAATAATGTGCATTTTGAACAAAAGCGACCTAATCGATCGAAAACAATTGCTACGTTGTGAAGCATTCGCCACATCGAAATTATCTAGAATAGATATATAATTTGACTAAGATTATCGCACTTAAAATTTCATCAAAATTAGCATATATTTCAAGATAACTCTATTTAATTATCTCTTAATTAAGTCCAAAATGCTTTGAAACTCACAGCCGCCCACTCTCATACCTCCACCTCCCATCTGACTAATAAAGAGTTGTCATGTTATCCCTCCCATATCACCATTACCTTATCCCGTCATCCACTCCCAAGTCAAAAGAAAAAAAAACTCAATGAGTGTGGCATATCTGGCATTCTCTACGGGCGACCAAAAAAACTTCCCTTTTTTCTCCCGTGCGAAAGAACACTTTCCCTCCCGACAGAGCCAAACCCAAGCATTTTGTTCATCTCCCTCGATTCCCTCTTGGCTCTACCTCCTCCCATCTTTCTTCTACTTCCCCTCTCCTCTCCGCACAGTGAGCAATGTTGCCTCCTCCATCTCCATCACCACCTTTCAAAAAATCTCTATGTTCAGCCACTTCATCGTCGTCACTCTTCGCGATTCTTTTATAAGACGACAAAGACAACCAAAATCGTTTTGGTCTACGTTTCCCACCGATCATTA
Source organism: Cymbidium sinense (assembly GCA_021442155.1). Classification (NCBI taxonomy): domain Eukaryota; kingdom Viridiplantae; phylum Streptophyta; class Magnoliopsida; order Asparagales; family Orchidaceae; genus Cymbidium; species Cymbidium sinense. Next base: position 11,633,119 of record CM038218.1, read on the forward strand.
CCAAACCAGTCGTAGTCGAAGCGGTAGGGGATTTTTTTTCTCCGCATGTGTTGACGCCATGTGAACTTCGCCGGTGGAGAGACTGCGAGACGAGATGGTGGTGCAGTGGATGGGGGTGAGGGAGTACACGAAGGCTGCACAAGAAAAGGGAACGGATGTGGTGGCTTGGGCAGTGCAGCTCTCGGCGGCTATGGCCTCGGCAAACATGGCTCCGCCGTCGCCGGAGCTCGCTCACGTGCTGGTCTCCCACTTGTGTTGGGAAAACAACCTCCCTATCGCCTGGAAATACATCGAGAAGGCCCTTGCCGCCGGCCTCGCCCCTCCTATGGTCCTCCTCGTCCTCCTCTCTTCTAGGGTAATCCCAAGTTGGCATTCTAGACCAGCGGCATATAGGCTTTATTTGGAAATTTTGTCGAGACACGCATTTTCTTATACTTCTCAAGTACGAGCACCAAATTTTAAAAAGATCATGGTGTTAATGATTCCCTTCACCTTTCTAAAAAATTCGGGGTGCGAGCATCTGAACCAGGGTTGTTGGTGGTTGAATTAATCTTTTACATTGCATGGTAGTTACTGGATGCAACATTACATTATGAGGGGTTGTTGGAATTGACACCAGAGAAGAAGTTTAGATGGCCCATCAGAACAGAGGATATAGATATAGATGGAGAAGTCTATTGTCAGAGGAATGGATATGGTGAAAAGCTACAAAAATTAAATAGTGTGATGGTTGTTGAGTTGCTCTTACAATTCTTGCAGCACAAAAAAATTGCAGGTGTCGAAGCATAAGTTATGCTTTCTAGAGCAGTTTGAAAGACATCATTATCGAAGATTTAGAAAGATCACGATCAGAGTATTGCAACAGTCGTTATCTTTGAATGCGGGAAGGTCGAATAGCGATCGGCATGTGTGGAAAGGCAGAGAACGAAATTTAGATTGACACAAAGTTTAAACATGATTAAATAAGAATATTAATAAGCTTAAACTAAACTTAAATAAAAAATGATGAATCGAAGCCAAACCTACTCACAAAAAAATTCTAAAGGTCTTTAAGTAAGAATGAGTCTATATGCTTCTTAGCGATCACGAACTAAGCTCCATTGAAACTTAAAGAATTAGATGCAAACAAATAAATATTAATCTAAATAATAGAATAAGATCTAAAACATCTTACGCCACCGGATTCGCAACATATCATACAAGCGAACAAAAGGTGTTAATTAAGGCATTCTTAGATACACTTACATGTGCTCGGACAGAAAGATTTGAAGTGCAAATTTTAATGTCTGAAAAGGCCGCGCAGGCTAAATTGGAATCAATTAAATATTAATCTGAAAAATCTAATAAGATAATAGATCAATCTATAACATCTTCTACACTACCGGATTCACAATATTTTGTACAAGCAAATAGAAGACGTTAATTAAGACATTTTTAGATACACCTGCATGTGCTCGAACATAAAGATTTAAAGTGCAAATTTTAATGTCTGAAAAGGCTGTGCAGGATAAATTGAAATCAATTAAATATTAATCTGAAATTTTTAATAAGATATTAGATCAATCGATAACATCTTCTATGCCACCGGATTCGCAATATATCGTACAAGAGAACATAAGGCATTAATTAAGACTTCAATTGAACTCTTGCACACATTTTAGAGCATGATTAAAACATAAATTCAATACCTTAAAAGTATGCAAGCAATCTAAAAATACATCCGCATGGGCCCCGACACTATGCTGAATGCTTAAATTTAGTGTATAAGGATGCTGCACGGGTTGATTCTCTGTTGGGTCTATGGACTGGGTCCGGGTTAACAAATCTAATGATGTTGTTATAACTTTCTTCGCCTAAGAAAATCTCTCGGAAGCTAATTCTGTCATTTGACAGTATAACGATCATCAGCTATATCCCCAATGATAACTTAGTTGATCGAAGATATCAACTTGAGGGGTAATCATTATTATCAAAATATTTAAGATATTTATATTCAATATCCTCAAATCCAAAATTCTCAAAATATAAATCTAGGTCGATCCTCTTTATTAAATTGATAGAGTCGAGATCTAAAATAATAAATTAAATGATTTAAACACCATGAAACTTGTGTTGAAATTTTAATGCGAGGATGTTCTTGGGTTGATTCTTTAGCCTTAGACGGATATGGGTTAACAAAACCTAAAAATCTATAAGAATTTCAACTTAGTAAAATATCCAGAAGTCACTTATGTCGGTGGATCCGTTAGAAGCTAAATAGAGTCGACGGGATCTAAAGTTCTCAAATATATTTGATTCAATTAATTAATTACCCCGATGATGACTGTGTTGAATGAAGATTTCAATTAGACGGGATATTTATCATAAAACTGTGCTTCCAACCTCAAATTGAATTAATCAAACTCAAGTATTAATGCAAATATAAAATTAAATAAATCACCAAATTATAAATGCCTAAGTGAAATTCAATATTAAAACTTAAAGCTAAAATCATTCAAATTCACTTGAGTAAATTTCTAGTTCATAAAGGAGCCAAAATCAAATCAAGTGCATATGTTTACTTAAACAATCTCATGCAAGTAAGGGACGTGTGACATTGCGTGATTTGTAGTGAACCGTATCGCGATTCCGAGTCTACGGGTAGTTGTTGTCAAATGGAACAATTATATTATTCTGATTGTAGTTGCTCCCCCTACTTTTGAGTTGTGAATCATGGTTTGATTCTAATAGCACTTGGCAAAAGCTAAACTTAAAAAATTCATGCTTTCAATTCAGTTCTTGGATGGCTTAAATGTATATCTTGGCGATAAGGATCTTTCACGGTGGTCACTACCTCTTTGACTAAGTATAAAATACGGCTTCGGGATGATGAATCATGGGATCACGCACATTATCGTTCCCCAATCATCTGCTTTAAAGATAAACCTAAAATAAAACTTCATACGCTCACCGCTTTAAATACTAAGTCTCTCCTTGAGGTGATTCGCCATCTGAAATAATCCATCTCACAAATGACCAAATCTTTGAGTGTCTTATCTACTATTCATGTGTCTTCTGAAAATTTCACTAACATTTAAATCGCTTTCTTCATAGAGAAGTCGGTAGTGAATTTTCGGAATCCACATCTTTGTTCTATATTGACAATATGTGTGTTAGTGCTTAAGATATGACTCTTTAATTTGTTAATTGTAAAAAAAAATTTAAATCATAATTTTTATGCTATGTTGATGATTGATGTGCTAGCACTTAAAGATATAATTTATTGATTTGATGATTAGAAGAAAACATAAATTGTTGCATTGAACCATATTTTTTTTTTACTACATTGATTATTGATGTGCACGTGCTTAAGGCATGCTTCATCAATTGTTTGATAGATGTTAGCAATCATTTTTCTGATTCTTTCGACTAGAAAAATACTTGTGTGAACAACCATTAGCCGCCTAAGTTTATTAAATTATTATATCATTTTCAACAATTCTATCCTATTATTTTTCATAATAAAAAGTTGAGAAGTAAAATCTACTTTATTTTCGAAGAGCTGTTATAGCTCTAATTATAATTATTTTCTTACAGTTTTTTTTAAAAAAATTATAATGAAAAATAATTTCATAACTAAATCTGCTAATCTGCATTAGTTGTAAGAAATTTATTATTTAGCTTTAAAAAATAAAGAAAATATTTATAACGCATAATAAATTTTTTTTTAAAAAAATTTATATTATTTCATGACAATTTTATAATTAACTATATAAAAAAATTATAACCACTGCGCACTAATCCTTAATCCTATCTTATGAAATTACATTATTGAATGAGACATAATAGTTTTACTTCATGTGTTTCCATTTATTACATCATTTATTTTTGATATTTCAACTTTTTCCTGCACATGATTTTTCAATTTTGAAAATCTAAGCAGTAACATTTTTGGCAATATTGCTCTACATGACATCCAAAATGACACCACTGAGAGCATCAAATAATTCTCTTATCTCCACACAAAAGTTTCTAATAATGCCTATATCGCTAACATAATAATTCTTGTAAGGATTAAATTATTGGGTCTTGTTATTGACAGCTCAATATTAATCCAAAGTCACTCTCTCATTATTAAGATGCCATGGCTTCGATGCAATCTTGACAGGAAGACCAATCTTCTAAGACTGTCTTGTAGTAGTTATGGAATCCACGCCATCCAAATCACAGCCAAGGAATAAAAACAAAAAGTCATTTGATTTTAACCCTATGAGGAATGCAGAATAAACTTGGATCGTAGTCCAGTTTGAATGAACCAAATTTAAAACAAATTCAAAATTTTTCAATTCAATGTCACTCAAAAATTGACTTAATAACTTGAATTACAATTTGAATCGAGTTAGCTCAACTTCAAATTAATAAAATCTAATGCAGCTCAAATTCAATTCAAAATTACTGAAACTAAAATTATATATATATATATATATATATATATATATATATATATATATATATATATATATATATATATATATATATATATATATATATATATATATATATATATATATATATATATATATATATATATATATTTACAATGCTCAAAATACATGAAGAGTCTATTCACCAGGACAAGCACACTCGCCATAAAAGGAACTTGATATCCTAAGCTACCAAAATAAGTATATATGCTAGAAGGTGTATTAGATAAGAGAAATCAACCTGAACCAATGAGTCGTGGACTTAAAGAATAATAATCAGAGAATAAGACATGAATCAACTCGTGTTATTTGTGGAGATTGATTGGATGGAGGCACACAAGTTATTATCTTCAGCGTTGATTAAAAACTTGAGAATTGTCATCTTCACCATCGATTGAAAGTACACAGATTGTGCTTTCTCATTATTGATTGAAGTTTTGAAGATCGCTATCTTCACTGGCGATTGAAGGCACACAAATTATGCTTCCTCCTAAACTATTTGGAAAAAAAAAATTTGGAGGGAATTTTTGTTTATTTGAAATATTGTTTGTATATTTCCTCCATCTATTATAAATAGAGCCCTCAAAGAAGTATATTTTGTACCCCCAAAAAAAAAATCAAGTTCTCCCAAACTTCTTGTAAGAGAAAGAGAAATAGTGGGATCCTAGTGTGGCCGTGGACAGGAAAATTTATCGAACCACATAAAATTCTTCTTATGTCCTTTTGTGTATGATTGTTTCGTTTCAAACTTTCTTTTTCTCTTTCTCCTCCTCTTTTGACCCCAGCACGCCGACAACGGACGAATACTCAAAAGAATAAAGCGTTAGTCTTCTCAAACCAATCCTTAGCACAACATTGAGGGGCTACTCGCCACTACTATCCTCCAAATATATATCGGCTCACATGATATATGTACATTTTATGTATAGTCACTCCTTGATGTGGAACTCCTCTCTTAAGAGGTGATCTTTTTTCATCTCTCTCTAGACCCCTTAGTCTTTGTACTTCAAATTTAATAAACAAAAATTATTGTTTCTCTTGCAGCAAAGGAAATCAAGCTTTGTAATGTATTTCTAAACTAATCTGCAATCCCCTTATTAGATAGGAGCCTTTTTTATGATCAAGATTGTTCAACCTTCTCCTGTAAAACAGGAGGTCTTCTTATATATATATTTAGGTTGACATCGAGCTTTAAGTCGAGATCCCTAAATATATCTACAACTATTATTGTTAAAGTTGCAGACTCTTATAAGAACAAAAAGAATTTATTACTACGCATGAAAAGACAACTCTAAATAGATCAAAAGTTTGTCTCCCAGATTTATCAAATTCTGAAGATCAAGTCTAAAGAACTCCTAATTTCGAAAGCTTCAATCAACTAAGTTGGAATAACATCAACCCCTATGTCTTCAAGTATAGGACACGAATGGGTTCTAAAGGTCGAACTCAACAAGTCCACAAATGGCTGAGTTGCTCACGCTCTCCTCACTCAACAAGCGGCAAGAAAAAGTCACAGTGAAAGAGCTCCCGTTCGTCAGTCTAATGACAAGACCATCACAGCTTAAGTCGAAGGCCCGAGTAGGTTCTAAAAGTCGAATTCAACAAGCTCACAAATGGCCGAGTTGCTGACGCTATCCTCACTCAACAAGCCACAAGAAAAGGCCGCAGTGAAAGAGCCACTGCTCTTCAGTCCAATGATGATAGCTGTTCAATCTCAAATCAGATCCTACTTAGTGACTACAAGCAACCAAAATTCAGGAGATCTTTCCACTCGATCGATAGACCAAGACAATCTGAAGAAAGTCTCAATTCGGAGCTGTCTCAAATCAATCCCTATTTTGCTTGCAATGTAATATTTCAACCTCTTTTCAAACAATATGATGAAGCACAAAACACAAATCAAAACCAATTTCCTCATCAAGTCCTAGGCCGAAAACACGGAGGGAAGCGACATAATTCATTCAAAGCAATGGTAACTAAAGGAATTTCATGGTTATTCGCATTAAAGTACATTAAATTTCAAAGATTGACTTAATATGAGCAATAAGGGTCAATCAGATGCACCCTTCAACGACCACAAGAAAGAAGCAGCGGATTTGTGCATATACACTTCCTGATAAGTAAATATAGACAAATCAAGTCAATTCTTCATCAAAGTCCGTCAAGCTTAAAGCTATGACAGAAGGAATTTTAAATCCGATCAAGCACAGATAAAGCAATTCCTCCATCAAACCCAACCAAGCACGAAGCTAGGGTTGGAGAAGACTCAAATCTGCAAAAACATAAAAGAAAGAGATCTTCAACAAAATCATTGAAGCAGAAAGTTGATGATGTAAGAACTCTTATCTATCCGATAAGTCGATTCTGACAAATCGATCAATCTCCGTCATTTAGCATGTCCTGAATAAGGTAGCGTGCAAAATCGCCAAAGCTTCGTAAGCTATCAATTTAAAATGATCCAAGTTACGTGTGGCCCCAAATGGTCAACAGCTTTTAACAAACGTGACTCGCTACGCGCGTGAATCACATTTGTTGCATTTTGACCTCCATATGTGTCATATGTCGTCAAGCGTACAAATCAAATTCGGACTTGAGGCGATGCATAAGAGGTTCAAAATACACCACTACGAAAATGGTCGAAACAACCTCCGATCGATGAACGGACTTCTCTGCTGCATTCAGAACGTTGAAATTGATCAGAATATAAATATTACAAAATCTAATGAGAATCGACAAGCGCCGAAGCTATTAATGTCGACACGCATGGAGCGACGACGATAACCAAACGTTCACGCTCAGAAATTGATTGCGCCATTAGCGTCGAAATGTCGAAACCTATCAAATGAGATTGTCTGCTGTCAATTCGGATGAATCTACGTGAACGTCGAGTGGTCGAATGTGACGACACGCAAATTTGAACGAAAACTGACGCACTCAACAAAATGTACCGCAAAATGTGCTGCACCATTGTATACGGAGCGTCGAAATTACCTAGAATAAATATCTAATTTGACTAAATTTATTACGCTTAAAATTTCATCAAAATTAGTACGCATTTCGAGATAAATTCACCTAATTATCTCTTAATCACATAAAATCAACGCCTGCCGCCGTCACTCCCATAGCTCCACCTCTAATTCGACCAATCATATTGCCACCACATCACCCCTTGGTTTATTCCTGCTGCAAGCCGAAAGCGCAAGGCACAGTAGGGCGAATTTTTTTTTTATCTCTACCGCAAATAGACGAGAGGCTCTCCACTCCGTTCCTCTGTGCCTGCTACCAACCGCACGTCACTCATGTTCGTCTGATTGAACTCGCAGCAGGTCGAGCGACCCTCCCGCGATAACTGCTGTGAGAGCTGCGCCGACGAGACCTGACCGCGAGTCTTCCACGGCGTCAACCTCTTCATCCGCGAATCCCTCTCCTCTACCTGGCGTAATCAATGAACAAGCCCCGACTCGCTTTTCAATGCTCGTACAAATCAGTGGTTACAGAAGGACTTTTTTTCGGTGAATGGAGCTGAAGTATAGGATCACTAGTCTCTTGGGATTTTATGAATTGATCTGGCTGAGTCGTGGCCGTTCCATCTCTTTTTCTGAGTCCAGAGTTGTCAATCTTCTATTTTTTTTCTTATGTAGTCTCTTCAAGTGTAATTTGTATTTATCTTTTCATTTGGAATGAATTGAGGTAAGGCTCTTAAAATTTTTCCGGAAAAATAGGATCACTAGTCTCTTGGGATCTCAGCTTTTAGACAGCATGTCTTCCACTCCCCAGCTGCGAGAAGTTTTGGCAATTGAAGTCCTTGCATGCAGGTGATTCTGATTTTTGCAGATTAGAGCAGTCAAGCTGAGGATGTTTCAAATTTACAACAGTTCAATATGTTTTGTAACTGCTTCAAATTACACAAAGCTCAATAAGATACTGGATTTCTTCTCCAGTCCTCAGAAATTGTGGTGATCACAACATAGTACATCTAAAATCATGGAAAATACATACTTTAAAGGAAATTGGAGATGGAACATGTGGCAGTGTTTTCAAGGCTCTCAATTTGCAGAATAGCGAGATTGTTGTAGTTAAGAAAATGAAGAGAAAGTTTTACTATTTGGAAGAGTGCTTGAATCTTCGAGAAGTTGCTGTAAAGGCTGAACCACCCGAATATTGTCAAACTAAAGGAGGTTGTCAAGGAGAACTATGAGCTTTTCCTTATTTTCGAACACATGGATTTCAATCTTTATCAAATCATGAGATATTGCCAAAGCTATTTTTCAGAGTTGGAGATACGTACATTAATGTCACAAGTTTTGCGAGGGCTTTCATATATGCACAGAAGTGGCTTTTTCCATAGCGATTTGAAGCCTGAGAATTTGTTGGTGAAAAATGATGTTATCAAGATTGCCGATCTTGGACTTTCAAGAGAAATAATGTCAAACGCTCCTTATACTGATTATGTTTCTACAAGATGGTATCGGGCTCCAGAAGTGTTGCTTCAATCTTCATCATACTCATCTTCAATAGGTGTTTGAAGACCCTATTACGCTCTGGCGGGTTAGAAGACCATGTCAGAATGTCAAGACATCAATCGCTATGCTTCGTAGAAATGACGGAAGGCCGAATACTTCACGCAGCCCCATATGGGATGACGATGAGGCTGAATTTAATGAGACCAACAAAAAAACAAATAATAAGCTTAAATTAAACTTATTTGAGAATGATAAATTAAAAATAAATCTACATATATGTTCTTTTATTGGAAGATTATTACGCCAAGAGTCGGCATGTTAAAGACCACGTAGTGTCGCAAGAAAATCAAGCATGCTCGCAGAGTTGACGGAAGGTCGAATCACGTCTTGCCTACGTGGGATGTGGAGGTCGTCAAATCACTGCAGATGACTTAATTAATTTAATACAAAATAAACTCTAAGCTCAAAATTAAAATATGAATTGAAATTGCAGGTGTACGAAGACCTCGTTATGCTCAGTAGAGTTGATGAGTTTGAAGACCTCTGCCGTAATTCGGGTAGAAGATCACCACCATAGTCGAAGAATCGCATCTCGAGAGCTAACGGAAGGTCAAATGTGATCCCCATGCGGAGAAGAAGTCGGGAGGCTGCCGAATTTTGGATTGACGGGAGACCTAAACAAGAACAAATAAAAGTGCTAACGAGCTTAACTTGAGCTATTTGAGAATGATAAATTAAAGAATAAACCTACATATATGCTCTTTTTATGCAGGTGTTTGAAGACTCTGTTATGCTCAGTAGGGCTAACATTAGAAGACCACACCGAAGTGCAAAGACACCTAATGCTATGCTCAGAGTTGACGAAGGTTGAATACTCGATGTAGCCTCATGTGGAAGACGCCGAGACTAAATTGATGTAGATTAAATATGATTAAATAAGATTATTACTAAGCTTAATTAAACTTAAATGAAAAATGATGAATCGAAGTCAAACTTAGTTACAAAAAAAAAAATTCTGAAGGTCTTTAAATAAGAATGAGTCTTAAGTTTCTTAGCGATCATGAGCTAAGTTTTATTGAAACTTAGAGAACTCAATGAGCTATGAACTAAATGCAAACAAATGAATATTAATATAAATAATTGAACAAGATCTGAAATGCCAAACGCCACCGGATTCGCAACATATCATATAAGAGAACAAAAGGCGTTAATTAAGGCATTCTTAGATACACCTACATGTGCTCGGACATAAAGATTTAAAGTGCAAATTTTAATGTCTAAAAAGGCTACACAGGCTAAATTGGAATCAATTAAATATTAATCTGAAAAATCTAATAATATATTAGATCAATCTATAACATTTTTTACGCCACCGGATTCGCAACACATCGTACAAGCGAATAGAATGTGTTAATTAAGGCGTTCTTAGATACACATGTATGTGTTCGGACATAAAGATTTAAAGTACAAATTTTAATGTCTGAAAAGGCTACGCAGGCTAAATTGGAATATATTAAATATTAATCTGAAAAATTTAATAAGATATTAGATCAATTTACAACACCTTTCGCCAACGGACCGAACTCTTGCACAATCATAAAAAAATCATAGGGCTTCCTTCAACCAAAATCAAGAAATTTTATCCTAATTATGATTTTCAAAATCAATGATTTCATTAATTAGATGAAATTAGTTTATAATGCATGCCGCATTAAGAGATTTCAAGTGCAAATTTTAATGTTTCAAAAGGCTGAGAGGGCTAAATTGGAATAAAAAATAAAAATACAAAATCAATCTCATAATTCAAACATAAAATTACCTAAAATTACTATACACCCGGATGGGCCCCGACACTATGTTGAATGTTTAAACTTAGTGTTTGAGGATGCTGCGCTGGTTGATTCCTGGTTGGGTCTACGGACTGTGTCCGGGTTAACAAAACCTAATGATGTTGTTATAGCTTTCTTCACCTGATAAAATCTCTAAGAAGTTAATTATGTCATTTGGCAGTATAACGACCATCACCTATATCCCCGATGATAACTTAGTTGATCGAAGATATCAACTTGAGGGGTAATCATTATTATCAAAATATTTAAGATATTTATATTCAATATCCTCAAATCCAAAATTTTTAAAATATAAATCTAGGTCTGATCCTCAATTATTAAATTGATAGAGTCAACAAGATCTAAAACAATAAATTAAATGATTTAAATACCGCATGGGCCCCGACTCTATGTTGAATGCTTAAATTTGGTGTCTGAGAATGCTGCGCGGGTTGATTCCCGGTTTAGTCTTAGGATTGGGTCCGGGTTAACAAAACCTAAAAATTTGTTATAAGAATTTCAAATTAGTAAAATATCCGGCTAATTACGTGTGATAGTAGATATGATCCTATTAGGAGCTAAACAGAATGATGCTAAAGTTCTTAAATATATTTGATTCAATCAATTAACCAGCCCGATAATGGCTGTGTTGAATGAAGATTTCAACTGGAGGTGATACTTACCATAAAAATGTGCATGCAATTTCAAATTGAATTAATCAAACTCAAGTATCAATGCAAATATAAAATCAAATAAATCACCAAATTATAAATGCTAAAATGAAATTTAATTTTTAAAGAACTTAAAGCTAAAAAATCCAATTCACCATCCGCAATTGTTTGTAGGAGGTGACAAATTAAGAAAACCCTGGCTCACAAAGAAGCCAAAGTCAAATCAAGTATACAACTATGTTTACTCTCAAACAATCTCGCCGCAGGACATGGGTCTTCGATTATGTGATTTGGCCGAGTTCCACATGATGTAGTTACGACGAGTCCTCCCGACGGTTTGCCGCCAAATGGAACCATTATATTACGGTCACGACTGTAGCCTGTATGCTCCCCAATGGCTCTGCCCTTTGAGTTGTGAACCATAGGATATACTTGATAGGGCAAAATATCATCTGTCAACTAAGGTAGACCTAAGTTCGTCTCCTTAGACAAACACCACCCCAGGTCTACAAGGATTTCTGGGACGACGTAACCCATGTGTTGCTGATAAGGACATTTCGATCAGGTTGGGTCGACTACCTCCTCTGACTAAGTAGACCAGGACCGCTGATGACGGGATGATCAAATGGGGATCAGATCGGGAGCATCATCGTTCCCCCAACCATCCACTTTAAGTTAAACATAATGTAGTTCATAAATTCTAAAATTTAAAACTCCATATGCTGCTATTTTACGCTACGCACTAAGCGATGCAACGACTAGCCTTAATCATAAGTTCTCTCGACATGGGGAGGGAGGTAATTAACTCTGCTTTATAGAAACCTAGAACCAGATCTAAAATCCTCACAAAATGAGGGCGAAATCTCTGGGTAGTGTCTTATCTGTTCTTCCATCTGCCTTCTGAAAATTACACCGTCACATTTAAAACACTCTAATAATCGAGAGGTCGGTGACAAATTTTCGGAGCCCACAGTAAAAATCTTCTTATGTCCTTTTGTGTATGATTGTTTCATTTCAAAATCTTTCTTTTTCTCTTTCTCCTCCTCTTTTGACCCGAGCACGCCGGCAACAGATGAATACTCAAAGGAATAAAGCGGCTATTCTTCTCAAACCAATCCTTAGCACGACATTGAGGGGCTACGCGCCACTACTGTCCACTAAATCTATATCCGCTCACATGATATATGTACTTTTTATGTATAGTCACCCCTTGATGTGGAACTCCTCTCTTAAGAGGTGATCTTTTTTCATCTCACTCTAGACCCTTTAGTCTTTGTACTTAAAATTTAATAAACAAAATTATTATTTCTCTCGCACTTCTTTACTTTCCTGTCTTCCTGTTTGTAATATTTTTGTCTAATCCTATTTCTTAGGCATCTCAGAAGGTTCATCCTCTATCCACAAATAGATTGAATTTAACACCCTTTATTATAAAAAAAAAATTTCCGAGGAAGCAAATTTCAATTATATGCATTTGAAATAAGTTCAATATATTACATAACTACTTAAATAACTGCCCTGAGATTAATTTTATTTCATTTACTTCCCTTCTATTTCCGATCCTCGCATCATCAATCTCGATTCATGTGTTTTCTCCAAGAGTAAAGCCTTAAAAACGGAAAAAAAATAAAAATAAAATAAAGCTTTCAATCCTCAAATAAATCTACTAAAAAAAATTAAGTTTGGCCGCTTAGTTAATTTAGTCTTACCTCAACTGATTGTCAGCATGACGTCAATAACAGAGGAGCCAAATCACCCTTCGATACTTCAACGGAAAACAGGCTGTTTCCTTTAGTATGTGCCCACCACTCCTTTGCTTCAAAGGGAAATCGTCATCAAGCTCAGATTGGCATTTTCTGAAAACCTTACCATTTTTTACTATCAAACAAGGGGACAGCTTGATACAGTTATGCGAAGCTTTATATATTCTGTATTTTCCAGCCAGAGCAATGGCTGCCCCCCAGCTGGGATCCAACCTTCTCCCATAACAGCGTCAAGAAAGGGACTTGATAACTTACTCATTCTCTAGTCTTCTTTTACTTTCTATACCATTTTACTAGCACCATGTGGGAACATGCTCTCTTTGTTCGATTCAAGTGTTCATTGAGACCTCTTGCCGTATAAATCTTGTAATTAAATCATACAAATATTGTTTACAGTTTGAGCAATCCAGAGTATAAGAAGAAACTGTAACTAGTACAGATGATTGTAGTGGCTTCCAACAAAAACAAATATTTGACTACTTTCTTTTGCTTTTTTTTTTTTTTTTTTTTTGTACTTTTCTCTTTTTGCCTGTATACTTTACACCCTGTTCTGATGCTGATGAAATTTTTAGGTAACATTGATTTTCTATATCATCATTACAAAATAAAAAATTCATTTTCAGACAGGAAGCTGCTACATATCAGTCAAGCCAATTCAAATAATTTTAGTATCATAAAACCATAATGGAAATGTTTGATAACAGATATTACAAATGTATTGTTATCCTTCAATGACGGTATAAGAGAATTTAATTCTGCTTGTTGATATTAAACTAAATTTGCATCATTCACCATCTTCAAGATCAATAAAAAATCTGTACAATAAATAGCCTCAACAAGCAAATTGAAGAATATAATTTTTCAGTGTGTTGATTATGAAAATGTGTACTGAAACCAAACAATTCTTGAAAATTTTAGATTTTAGTTGTATCACGCAGAGCGAAGAGAGAGCGTCTATGGCTCCAAAAGGTACCTGAATCTGAACTCATATGGAAGCACTTGTATTGGCTGGGGAATAGCACATCTCCTATGCATTTCAAGGCATTGAACCGCATCGTTCCTTAGTTCACTTGGCAGTTGCAAGCAAATCCAATCCATCAGCGACTCTATATCTTTTGCAAAATCTAAGAGATACCAATCCAAAAGCTTCGGTATTGCCAAACGGTTCGGCTTTGTTATGCCAATCGCAGCTTGCAAGTAATCCCTCATGCCTTCTTCTAGCTGCTGTTCTACTTGAGAAGCAGTGTAGACTCTCACCTATTATTAAATTATAGCATGCTACTTTCCATCACTGATTTTATAGTGAATCAGAAGCATTTACTTTCAGTCAAAGATAATCTCAATTTAATTGCTTGAGTTAGCATTCTATGAGTTTATTCTTATAAGCAGCAGCCTTCTTAAATTTCTGTAAGGCTCTGTAAAACAAATTGAATTCAGACAACTTACAGCAGGGGAGGACCAACTTCCACATGAAAGAGCAAATGTGACCAATGGTTCAGGCCAATCAAGCCCGAACATCCTCCACCTTGTCATCTCATTGCTTTTTAATTCCCTGGGTGAGGTCTGTAAAATGAAATCAATTTTCATAATTTAGTCTACAATGAAAAAAATTTAATTTTTGAAGCAATTTAAAGCAGCCCTCTTACTTGCTTCCGGTTGTAAGGCGATCTAAGAATACAGTGCTCAATAGTCATTGCACTGAACAAATGCCCGCCTACATTTACCATTGCCTGAATACCTTGAGGAATAGAGTTGTTAGAGGATGATTTTGTCAATAATAGCAATGGAATGTGGAGAAAGGAGGTAAGAAACCTTTGACATTAGCGCGATTACCGTCTCTGGTGTGGTTGGAATACCATTCTCGAGAAATGCCTGGAAAACAAAGATGGATTTTATAAGATGCTTTACTATTATGCAACTGGCCAATTGATCAAATTTAAATAACTTACAATATAGCGAAGAAGAAAGCAAGAACAGATGAGAGTTGTAGCAAATAATATTGAACAAATCTGGCGGAATAAGCTTACATTCATCATGCATGAATTATAGATGTTAATCCAGAAAGCCAGCTTTTGCTGATGAGAAAGCTCTGAAATGCAAACAGATGCAAGCTTCTCGAGTAGTGACCTAAATTAAAATAAAATTCTAAAGAAAATGAGGAAAACAAATGAATTTTGCAACAAAAAAAAGGGAAAAAAAATTTCACCTTAGTCTATGAGGAAGAAACGAAAATTTTGAGATTAGATTTGTATCAATTAAGCTTGAATCCACAACAAGAAGATGTTTATATGGGCCAATGTCCCTCTTTCCAAATTCTCTGCAAATGATATAAGGATCCTGAAAGTCTACGTCCTTAAAAGTATCACAAGAGCCTGATTCTGGGCATATCTTGCTCTCCGCAGCTGTGTTTTTTGGCAGGCTAATTCTTGCCAATATGCTTAAGAGGCATCTCAAGATTTCCTCTGACAACTCATTTGCATCACTAATCTCTTCACATGCCGTTTCATTTGAACTAACTTGAATGCAAGGAGCTAGTCTCTCCTTGTTAGTTTCGTGGCATTCGGTCTGTGGAATGATAAAAAAATAAAACTATTAATTCGTAAGCAATACAATTCACCAGAATTAACAGTTTTGATAAGACGCTCACAGGTAGTTCACCTGTGAATCCAGAATTCTAGATGCTGAAGCTTTCTTTGCAAGTGATTGCTTGATATTCTTGGTAGTATTCATACTCGACTGATTCTCTTTTCCCCTCTGGCCGTCAGCAAAGGAAGAAATGATTTTCTTTGGAAGCGGCTTTCTATTTGTGAACCGATTAGAGGAAGATGGATTGGGGTATCCATCTGATGACCACCGCATTGAAGGAGAATTGCTGCCAATTGAAGGATCAGAATCAGCAAACAGACGGTGAGCTTTGTACTGCTCTGAATTCTTTGCATCAAGTGATGAGAAGCCAACATTGCACAGATCTATTCCATTTTCCATGGTTCTTTTGGTTGAAGAAATGTAGATGGCCTCCTGGTAGAGACCTTGCCTGAAATTCAGTAATTGCTCTTCCAGCTTGAACACCTCCTCCTCTAACACAGCTACTTCAGCGAGAAGCTCTAAGGTCTTGCGATAAAGACGAGAATAAAATTTCATTACTAATTCACTTGAATATCAAAAGAAAGATAAAGTGAAATGATTGAATGAATTTACTTGTGACGGGAGATATGAAGGGAGTCGAGGGAGAGCACCCAATGGCCTTGTAAAAGCCCTCTCCAACGCCCTGTGGACATTCTCTTCATGCTTAAGATTCTTCCTCAGCTTATCAACCTGCAATTAATTTTGGATGGAAGAAAACAGTAAATAGAAGCGCATTTGCTAAGAATAGTGGAATCACGAGCAAGATTGAATCAAGAAAGGAGTACGTCTTGTTGCAGAGCAATCTTCCTTTTTCTCCTCCACATGCTTCGTTTTGGGCCATTGTAGAAATCTGTTAATTCACACCTATCCGCCGCCTCCGACTTCTTCTCCTCCATCTTCTTCATCGAGAGGCATTTACAGGAGAAACTTGAATTAGTAAGGATAGTTTGCTTATTAACAAAGGACATTAAACAGTTTGACAAAATACCCCGTTTGCTTGCTTATCCGAATTGCTCGCACTGTCCACATGGGAAGAGATCCCAAGCGAAATCGAAGAACCCATTATGAGATGGATTGAAATCGAAGACTTTTCTCTTACAAAAAAAGAGAGAGACAGACAGAATTTGCGAAGAAAATGGAACGATTCTACAACAAATTAACACTTCCGGAAACATTAAACCGAGGTGCTAAGAAACAACAGTTGTAAAAATAATAATAAAAAAAGAAGAACCAAAATGGGTAAGGAAGAATCACTCTATTCCAAAAATCAAGCAACGGCGCCTACTTTCGAGAAGGAATTGAATCCAATACCAGAAAGCAGTCAATGGCGCACAAGAAAACCAGAAACCCATATCGAATTTCAATAAAGGTCCAACTTTTAGGTGCCGAGAACATCAAAACAGAGAGGAAAGCAATAACCATCTCTTATTTCCATCAAAGGCCCTTACTTTATCGTGCTTCGGAGCTGCTCCCATGGCATGCTCTGCGGTCCATACTCGGGAATTCATCTCCTCTCCACCTCCTCCTGCTGCTCCTCGCGACCGCTATATTAAAATAAAAATGAACCAGTCCTCTTCTACCTTGGAAGGGCATGAAAAGAGAGAAAAGGCTGCGATTCTGATGAAACCATCCAGTACCCCCAAAACCAAGTACATTGTTGTTTGCGCAGACCTCTGTCGCCGAGAAATACGAGATGGACTATTGAGGAAATCCTTCAAACGAGTTGAAATCAGCCTTTAAACCTTTGCCATCTGATGTTAGCAGATGATACCCTAATCCTTGAACAAGCTGTTGATAAATTTATTTAATACCTTTATAACAGCCTCCATAGTTTTTCCAGCCAAATGGGTCAGAAATATGCTTCGCTGACACGGCTGACAACACTGAAAATCCATGTATTATTTTGGGAATAAGTTTGGTTCCCTTCTCTTGAACAATCTTAGGATCCTACAGACATCTGCGAGACGCATTGCCAAAAATTATCATTTC
This sequence comes from Cymbidium sinense, assembly GCA_021442155.1. Lineage (NCBI taxonomy): Eukaryota > Viridiplantae > Streptophyta > Magnoliopsida > Asparagales > Orchidaceae > Cymbidium > Cymbidium sinense. The sequence continues at coordinate 11,650,922 of CM038218.1, forward strand.
TAATTTGATAGATCGACCTAATTATTAGTCTACTGGCTAGATATGATAATCGCTTTCTATGGCTGGTTAGAAGATTCTGGCGGATTTGTTCCATGATATAAATTTCCTTTCCTTTTAGCCAAGATCGGACTTCTTCCAAAAATTATCTACAAGAAGATTACTGCCAATACATCTACGTTCTTATATGATAGTAGCAATGCCAAAATGATTCATATTATTAAATAGAAACTAAAAATATTTAATTGAATATATATATATATATATATATATATATATATATATATATATATATATATATATATGATTTGCATTTAACCAAATAACTCATACATCTAAAAAATGCAAGAGATTTGATTACTTTGAATATATGTATATTAAAAATATTTAACTAAACAATCCCTTAAAGAGATTCAAGCTCCTTGGTATTGTTTGAGTTCAATTTTATTTTTTATCTTTATTTTATTTTATTTATATTTTAATTTGAAATAATTTTTTTTTATATTTTAAAAATATATTTTCATCAACATTAAATAAATTACTTTATGTAGCGATGGCAATAATCACCGATAAAGTATTTGCGGCAGTTATTGAAATAATAATAATTGTAATTATAATGGTGATTAGTTGTTAGAGATGGTAGATAGCAATCGTGACTGTGATGATAGTCAGAGTTCAAGGCCTAAGGCTCGATAGCAAGTGGTAATGCAGGACAAAGAACTTTGGGGATAATTGATTATGATATTTATTTTTAAAAATCCTAAAATGCTTAAATTTTATTTTAATTTTTTTAAAAAAATGACTTGGTTTATTTAAAAAAAATGAAAACTATAATAAATAAATCTTTTAAAATAAATTAAAATTAAAATAAGTTTAAACAAGCTCTTAAAATATTATTGCTTAGGAAGTGAAATAAGCCATCACTCAATATATGTTTGTGGCCAATCATTTGGCTTACATTTTATGCAAGAAAAAAAAAAATTGGTGAGAATATTCGCATCAAAATTTGGTCAAAATGAACTTTAAAATATTGGAATTTGATGTTATATAATACTTAATTGATTATTCATATATTCGAATTCTTTCCCTTTATTTAATGATAATTTGTAATTTGTTTGTTTGAAAGTAACGTTGCTGATTCTCTTATGAAGATAGAAACTTCCTTGCAAACGTGTTGGCAATAATTGTGGAGATACGACAATAACATATTTTCTAAATATATCTAACAAACAATCATTACAAAAAAAATAAATAATTTTTAAGAAAATAACCTTCATGAAAGTTATCTTCTATCAGTGTGTATATTTATACATCTCTCTCTGTGTATATATATATAGTTAGATTTTCTCTCAGTCACTGGATCGTCGTCGTTGTTCATAAAATCAACTTAAGAGAACTGTTGAAAACATCGCACAATTCCTTGAAAAATTATTAAATATATAATACGTGATTTATAATATACATTATATAAATAACACCTTATGTATATAACTTAATAAAATTTATTTGAATATGTTCAATTTGTAAAATAAGTAAATTTTATGTGAATAAATATTGAACTATTTGCTGCTTATAGCTTATGTCACTTTAGAATCACAAAAATTTGAATGGGTTGTTAAATTTGGATGAATCTAAGGATATATTTGGGATAGCTGTAGTTTTTAGAAAAGTTGATTGTATAGTTATTGTGAAGAAAATAGCTTTTTGAAAAGATGTTATGTATATTATAAAATTTTTTTTAATTCAAATAATAGTTTTCTGACAGTCACAACATTCTAAAAATTCTGATTTTCAAAATCAATTTTTCATCATAAAACTTTTTAAAAACCAGTAAAAAACTAATAGCGAAATATAACTATATTATTTTTTAATTATTTTTTAAAAAATAAAACAATCATAAAATTGCCTCAAACGAACTAAGTCTTTCACTGCAGCTTAACGTACTAGTCAACAAGTCCAAATCCATGGAAGAGATAAGCTTGACTATTATAAATTGATATTCCAAAACAACAATGATAATAATAATATGAAATGATAGGTCCCTCTCATTATAATTAATTAAAGACTCATACAAGTTGACCTATTTTCAAGCATACAACTCTTGATTTTTCATATTAAGATATTATTCCTATCATGCTTACATTTCTCTATATACAAAAATTTATCATTTATGCTTTACCTCTGATTCCCATATTCTATTTCATTTTATGGCTTCGAAATCTACATCCAATCAATGCCCAACAATTCATACTACTTAAGATGAAGTATCTCATGTTATTGATCATACCACAATGCTGTGTAGGCATCTAAAGGCCGGCTTTTCATATTTCTGGTAGCTCAAAGGCATTTTAAACAATTGAAATCATGAAGTTGAAGTAAATCAAATCATGCCCAACTCAACTGAATATAAGGAGGAGCCCATAATCACAAGGTAATGATTAATTCAACTTTCTTAATGATTAGCTTAATCATCATTACGATTTAAATGATGTTTAGAATCGTGTTAATAATGCCGCATTAAAACGCTTCCCTTCTTATTTTACTAGGTTCAGCATCAAGGACAAGAAAAAATATGTTAGTAACTTAGCAAAACAATGATAAGCTAGATTAAAATAACATATGATATGATTATCATTATTTCCATCTCTTTATATATAACATTTAATATGATTATATTATTTCCTATATATATATCTAAGAATTTTAAATAATTTCATGAAAATTTATTAAAACTATTTAAACATTTATTTCTATTTTTTTCATATCTTGCATACATTTATACAATCATGATTAAAGCATTGGAAATTCACATGCATTTAATGACTTACCTTATTAGCATATAGACTCATGTGACAGCTCATTTTCTTACCCTTAGGAGGAATATACAATCGTTAGTTCCATAATGTGATTAATCACTTATTTGTGTGATTTTGTACTTGCCTAATTCTTATCATGTTTATAGTCCAATGATATATATATATATATATATATATATATATATATATATATATATATATATATATATATATATATATATATATATATGTGTGTGTGTGTGTGTGTGTGTGTGTGTGTGTGTGTGTGTGTCTATGTGACAAATTAAGTGAGTGCAAATTAAATTAAAAGTTTTGTAATAAGTTATTTATCTCATAAATGAATTAATAAGTTATCTAAGGCTCGGTTTAATTATGCAAAATATACTTATTTATGAAATGTTTGGATGCTATTAAATCATATGTGTGTGTGCACTTTATGTATTTGTGTATGTGTGTTTGTGTTTTTTGTTTGTAGAGAAGTAGGTTTTGATTACCTTAGCAACAAACGACCATTTCACTTAATCAAATAAATAAAATAAAGTGTATTGATATTTTTTTATATAAAAACTTGAAATAAAAAAAATAATGGGACTTATCCCAATTAAAATAGCGTTCATAATAATAGAAATGAACCAAAATTGTTACACTTTTTTGAAACTTAGAGAAATAGTTAATACAAAGTAGGTGAAGTCGTATTACTATCGGGATGATGATGACCGATAAAGTTGGTGAGGTAATTGACAATGATCGTATTTTACTCCCTCTAGATTTAAAGGTAGTATGATCTTGAGGCAATGAATGAAGAGGACGTAATTAGAAATTGCTTGAACAATTCTCCTTTCTATGTTGAAGGTAGCATAAAATTAAGGCAAACAATGAATGAAGAAGAAGTACTTAGGAATTGCTTAAACAATCCCTTTTGAGTGTTGAAGGTAGCATAATATTAAGGCAATATATGGGGGCAATAGAAAGGCTATCAAAATAATTATGTGGAGTATGCTAACGCAATATGATCTAAAAAGAATAGAATAAGCAACAAAAAAGTCACAAACATAGCTCAATGTAATTGGGGTGGTTCTTCTTTTGGAATCAAAGATAGAATAAACTACAACAAAAATAAAGCAATGTGGGGAGGTCACAAATGCAATTAAAGCTAATTTTAATATCCTTCTCCAAGAGGTAGAGATAGTGCAACTTTGAAGCAATGAATAAAATAATATGGGAAGGTTATAGATGCAATTAAGAGTGATCAAGATTAGTGTTCTTTTAAAGGTGATAGAAATATGACATTAATTAGTGGACAGAACAATACTAAAAGATCAAGGAGATCATTAAGAATGGTTGGGGCATGTCCTCTCTTAAAGATGAATGCAACACAGTAGATTGCACAACACTAAAAGGTTGAGGAGGCAATAAAAATGAATGGGAATATCCTTCTTCTAGAGATGAAAGAGTTATGACTTTAAGGTGGTAGGTGGAGTTAATACTGAAAGTTTGTGGTTGTAATTAATATCAATAGAGATAATCTCTTTTCCTAAAGTAAAGCTAATATGACATTGAGGAAACGAACAAGTAGGAAACCAAAAAAGGTCATGAAAGTCCTCTTCCTGAAAGAAAAAAAAAATAAATTTTAGCACACTTGAAAAAGTTGATAAAAATTAAGAGGTATTCAAAGCTTATTGTATGATTTAGTAGTTCAAAATATCTCAAATGACCTGTATTGAGGACTACTTATAGAGTTTATGATTAATATTCTAATTCTTATCTAAAATGCATTGAAATATGTATACATATTATAAAAAAGAATCTAGAAGTTTGTGCTCTTGTATAGACAAAAATTTAGCGTACAAGTATGACCTAATATTGGCTCAAGAACTATTGTTATTCTTCGAAATGTAAAGTTATTGAAGTATAAGATACCCTAATGATGGTGATACATAAAATTCAATGAAATAGTTGAAGTGATTATGTTAGTCTTCCACTTGGAGGCAAAGAAGACATAACTTTAAGGTAATGATTGATGAAACAAAAAAAAATGTTAGAGACAATAAGGGGCAAAAAAAAAAGTATGAGTGTAATTTTATGGTGATTAAGATTATCTTTATGTTAAAGACATAGGCAACTCAACCTTAAAACAATAAAAAAAAAAAAATGGCACATCAAGATAATGGATGCAACTAAGAGTGGTTGGGAAAACCATTCTCTTAAAAGCAAAGGCAATATGACCTAAAGTTGATGGATTAAGTAGTGTTGCAAGATCATAGGTTTAATTATTTGTGAATTGAATGGTCCTCTTAGTAATGGATGTAACAAAATTTTGTAGTAATCTACATTAGGAAAATCGTTTGTGCAATTGAGAATGATCAAGACTATCCTTCTTTAAAACGTAAGGAAGGCAAAACTTGAGTTGGCCGATTAAGCAATGCTAAAAAGTAGAGGTTACCGTTAAGAATGGCTAGAACAATTCTTCTCCTAAAGGCTAAGGCGGCACATTGCTTGGGATAGCTGATAAAGTAACACTAGAATAATAAAAAGAACGCTAAAATTGATTATGACAATCCTCCTAAAAATGAAGGCAGCATGACCTTTATAGGATGAATAGAATTATATATTACTAACAATCCTTCTCTTGGTCATTGAGGATGCTTAATAAAAAAACCAAAATTATAAAAAAAAAAAATCATTTTTGAGAAGTAATTGTGAATAGGAAGCTGTACTTTATGTAATGATAATCCTATCCATAAAAATCTTTAATATTATAAACTTTTTAAATGCATCTTCAAACTAAAACCCAGCCCAATCAAACCCTAACTTCAATGATCAAATACCAACTCAACCACTACAAGTTGATAAGTAAATATTTAGCATATCTTGGGCTCTTAATGCCCTCCACGTTCCCATCATTACTAATCCAGTTATACAATCTAAGTTTTTTTTTTCTTTTCTAACATTAGATATTCATTAATTTAAACTATGTCTCATCAAAATATTATCTCATATTTGCTTAAATAAATAAATGAAATTAATTTTCTACCTCATTAATAAATACATTAATGAATAAGGATGATGATTTTAAAAGGCTTAAATGATAATATGATATATGGCCCATTCAATGGGATAAAGGTTTGTTATTGTTATTGCTGTTTAAAAATGGACGGTTTACATATATATCATTTAGTTCTTATATATTTATATATCTAATATCTAAAATTTAATATACATATATATCACGCATTTCTATAGATAAAAAGGTGTATTATACATTAAAAAAATTAGTAATAGAGATCATTTTAATGAGATATGATTGATTTAAGAGTTATTTATATAAATATTAAAATATAATTATAAGATATATAAAAATTATGTGATATGTAATTAAATCCTCATAAAAAATAGTTCTTGATATATTCCTCTAAAATTTATAAATCAAGTATGGATTTCAAGTGAAAGCGTATATTCAATCAAATTCAACAACACAATGAGATGAGTCCAATAATACTAGAATCAGGTCAAATCGAGCATAAATGAGCTCAAATTAAGTCGAGAAGCTACATATGAAGACTTTAAGACACTAATTGGATGATCAAGTGACTTCCAAATTTAATATGCTTATAGTCAAATCGAGCGGCTTGACGAGAGAAATCCAACGAGCCTAAGATCACTCAAATCGAAGATCATTTGAATGATCAAATCACCAAAAAAACTATCTATGATCAAAAGAATCGATATATACCATCCGATTGAGTATTTTAGAATTTTGATTACAATGACTAAAATGCCCTCTCAGAATCCTATAAATAAGACCTCATTCTTGTCATGAAGAAGAAATGAGCTAGAAGCAAACTTGGGAGAAAGCTGAGAAGGGAGTTAAAGGCAAACTTGGGAGAAAACTGAGAGAGAGCTAGAAGTCTGAAGTTCGTCATCACCACCGCTGTCGCCGATCGCCGCCTATTATTATCGTCGTCTGCCGCCAACAACCGTTATAGTCCAACTATTGTTGTATAGTTGTTGTAACCTGATTCTGAAATTCTCATTGTGAGAAATTCAAATTTTGTACTCTAAAGTAGATATATAGTGGAACATTTTTACTGAACTAGGCCCCGTGATTTTTTCCCTCTCTTTCTGGGGTATTTTCACATAAAAATTCTGAAGTTTTTTATTCTCTTTTCAACTATTTGTGTGCGTGTTGAATTTTCCAACAAAGCTGGCATGAAGTTTTATTCTACTACAACTGATTTTCTAGCACGCAATAATTTGGTGCCATCTGGGAGAACATTCCTTTTACATCTTCACAATGGTTGACAATCTGACTTTATGTTCAGAGCAGCACCATCTATATGGTGAAGAAAATCTTACTCTCGGGGAACACATAATAAGAACGAATATTCATCGAATTTTGATCATTCAGCTTTTGTTGAAAATTAGGGGGCAACTCTTAATCTTAGAAGATCGCATGTTAATATGTCAATCATCTAATTGATTACTAGCCCAAGAAATAAGTCAAAGTTGGAGAATATTTTAACACTGAGAAGAATATAGCTTCACAAACTATTATCTTTATATTATAAGGCAAAGATCAAGGAGCAATTTTGGCTACAACCTCAAGTGAGTTTGATTTGACCTCTTCCACGCAGGTTAACGTCATCGAGTAATACTCTGACAAATAATCTCAGAAGAATCAAAATGTTTAACCTCTTACACACAAGTTAATGTCATATTTTGACAAAATAACCTCGAATGAGAGTTAAAACTATTGACTTCTTTCACACAGGTTAAATTTCACTGAGTAACACTCCGACAAACAACCTCGGACATGTCAAAATTTCGTACCTACTCCACACAGGTTAACGTCATCGAGCGAAAACTCTGATAAGCAACCTCGGATAGGTCAAAACTTCGTACCTACTCCACATAGGTTAACGTCATCGAGCAAAAACTCTGACAAATAATCTCGGATAGGTCAAAACTCCATTATGGATTCCACACAGGTTAACGTCATCGAGTAATACTTTGACAAATAATCTCATAAGAATCAAAATATTTAACCCCTTCCACACAGGTTAACGTTATACTTTGACAAAACAACCATGGATAAGAGTTAAAATTATTGACTTCTTCCACACAGGTTAAAAGTCACCGAGTAACACTATGACAAACAATCTCGGATAGGTCAAAACTCCATTATGGATTCCTCCCCTTGAAGGCACGCCTTTGAGGAAGCCTCGATGGGAAGCTAGTAGTGGACAAGGTCCTCACTAGAAAGACTCCAAGAGAGCAAATGGTTGACAAGATCTCCACTCATCAAAAATCTCAGAAGACAAAAGCCTTAGAAGGTACAAGTATATCAAAAACCTCAAAAAGTAAAAGACTTAGAAGGTACAAGTACATCAAAAATCTCAAAAGGTAAAAACCTCAGAAGATACAGGTACATCAAAAACCTAAATAGAAAAAAGTCTTAAAAGGTACATGTACATAAAAAATCTCAGTAGACGAAAGTCTTAAAAGGTACAGGTACATCAAAAATCTCAATAGACGAAAGCCTCACAAGGTACAAGTACATCAAAATTCTCAAAAGGCAAAAATCTCAAAAGGTACACGTACATCAAAATTTTCAAAAAGTACAGGTGCCCCGACGGAAGAGAATAAGCTCGTTGCAATCTTTTATGAGGAATAACTATTAAATCATTTGTAAAATGAAATTTCTTCAAGAAGATTATCAAAGTATCACTGTTGATAGTTGTCCTTACATCATCGGATCTCATCGTCTTCTGATATTTCTACAACTCATCATCTTGTGCAAGATTTGCTCGAGAATCTTTAGACATTGAGATATATGTTGAATGATGCTCACTCATAAAGATAATCTCTATTGTTTAAGTTCAGAAGCACACTAGAGCATGAATTCGGGATGCGCGCTGCCTAACCAAGTTAGTTGGAAACCTCGAGATCGGGGAGAACTGGGGCCTGTGAGAGGAGTTGGCACCATTTTAGTGGACTACCGAAAGAAGAAAGCAAAAGCACACTCAATTGATACTAATCAGTTAGTTGGAAACCCAGAGATTGGAAGAATCAAACCGCGAGAGGGTGATTATCGTGGAGGCCACCAAAGAGAAGAAAGTGGAAGAATACTGGAGCCTAAATTCGGGATGCGCGCCGCCTAACTAGGTCAGTTAGAAACCCCGAGATCAGGGAGAACTGGAGCATGTGAGAGAGGTCGGCACCGTTATACAGGTTAGTGGAGGCTACAAAAGAGAAGAAAGTAGAAGCACACTAGAGCTTGAATTTAGGATGTGTATCGTCTAACCAGGTCAGTTGGAAACCCCGACCAAGTGAACTAGCTCATGAAGGGTCAGATCATTATCGTCATGGGTGCCAAATAGAAGAAAGAAAGGTGCGAGTTTTCCCTTACCCTTTTGGGAGTATTTATACTAAAAAAATTACTCTTCAAATTATTTTAAAAAATAAAAATAATAAAATAAAAAATGAAAAAAAAAATCTTCATATTCCTCATTTTTTAAAAAAAACTATTCATATACCTAATTTAAAAAAAAAAACTTTCAATTTCATAAAAGAAGAAGAAGAGAAAGTTATTCATATTTTAAATAAAAAAAATTATTTATATCTTCATTAAAAATTAAAAAAACCTCTTCATATACCTCATTAAAAAAAATTTCATCTTCATAAAAAAAAAAGAAAAATTTATTCATATTTTAAATACAAAAAATTCTTGATATTCTTCATTTTAAAAAAAAAACTTTTCATATTCTTAAAAAAAAGATGAGAGAAAATTATTCATATTTATATAAAAAAAGAATTTTTTATATTCCTCTTTAAAAAAAAAATTATCATCTTCTTAGAAAATAAATTAAATAAAAAAATATATTTTTCCATCCACTCTCTCTCTCTCTCCTACTCTCATAAGAAAAAAAATGTGGGGCCCAGTGCCTCCCATCTTTTAATCTCTCTTTTTCACGCTAAACAATAATATCGAGAGCCACGCAGCTCTCTCTTTCAAATCAAACAGCCACTCAAAAAATATATATAATAATATAAAATGATAACATAATTTATATATTTATTAAAATTATTATTTTATATTTTATAATAAAATAAATAAATATTAATAACTAATTAGTAAATAAATAAATAAAATTGATACACATAATATATATATATATATATTATATGTCATAATAATTTTTACTTAAAGTGATTTTATATATTTTTGAATAAAATGAGTTTTCTATCTAAAAATAAGGGGGCAATTGATATATCCCTCTAAAATTTATAAATTAAACATAGATTTCAAGTTAAAGCGTTGATCAATTCAAATTCAATAATATTCCAGAAAATGAGCGGAAATCAGAAAAAGTACGTAAAAAACTTTGAGATTAGAAGATCAAATGACTTCCAAATTTGACGTGCTTATAGTCAAATCGATTGGCTCGATGAGGAAAATCCAACGAGCTTAAGATCACTAAAATCAAAGATCATTTGAATGATCAAATCATTGAAAAACTATCTATAATCAAATGAATCGATATACACTGTCCGATGGAGTATTTTTTTTTAGAATCCTATAAATAGGACCTCATTCTTGTCACGAAGGAGAAATGAGCTAAAAATGAACTTGAGAGAAAGCTGAGGAGGGAGCTAGAGACGAACTTGGGAGAAAGCTAAGAGAGATCTAGAAGTTTGAAGTTCATCATCACCACCGCTGTCGTCGATCACAGTCTATCATCATCGTCATCTACCGCCAACAACCGTTACAGTCCAGCTACCGCTGCATAGTTGTTGTAACCTGATTATGGAATTCTCATTGTCAGGATTTGTCACATATAATCTTGTAATCTCGTTATGAGGAAGATTCAAATTTTATACTCTAAAGCAGATATATAGTGGAGCATTTTTACTGGGCTAGACTCTGTGAATTTTCCTCCTCTTTCTAGAGTTTTTCCACATTAAATTTCTGGAGTTTTTTATTCTCTTTTCAACTATTTGTGTGCGTGTTGAATTTCCCAACGAAGTTAAAATGTGAAGTTTCATTCTACAACAATTGATTTTCTTGCACACAATAGTTCTAATTTATTACGGATTGTTTATATTCAAGTTCTTATCAAAATAAATAAATTTTCATTTAATTTTTTTTAAATATATTTAAAATAAGATCAATATTATACATAAGATTGCATCACATAAATATAATAAAAATTGTTTAAAACTAAGTATTATTTCTCATTTGATATTATTTAGTTCGTTTTAGAAAAATAGTGTAGTTTTTGCTTCATTGTGAAATCTAGCACACATACAAGTATTTAAAGAGTGAATAATAAAACTCCAGAATTATTATGTGGAAAACCTCGAAAGGAGGGAAAAACCATGAGGCTTAGCCTAGTAAAAAGCTTCCACTATGTATCTATTTGAGTACATTAGATATTCAGGATTACTATATGAGAAAGGAACAACAACTATGTGACAGATCGAGGTTGTAAAGTAAAGATGATGGTGAAGCTATGGGCAATCAGGAAGAAATGAGGCATTAATTGGCGAAATCACAATCGGTAGAAACGCAGGAACAATCGGTAGAAGTCATCATGATGGAGATAGAGAGAGATTCGGCAGATGGCGGCGTGGTAAAATGAGTGGCATTGTGCTTGGAGGATCTTTAGAGCTCTCTCTCTCTCTTGGCTCCACTCATATGAGGAATGAGGCTATTTATTGGAGGAGTCTTTGTAAATACATGCAAAACCCGTACCACTCCACTTCATCGGACGGCTCACAATGATTCCTTTGATCATTTGATGTATGTTAAATATTTGAATGCTCAAATCAAATCAGAATTTTGAGATCTTGGGCTTGTTAGATCCGGCTCGTCGAGACGCTCGATTTGACTATAAACACTTTATGTTAAAGAGCATTTTAGAGATTTAACTGATATCCCAAAGTTTTCAATGATATTTTAAGTGCTCTATCTCGACCAGTTTCAACTTCGGATCAGTTTGCTTTTAACATCAAGATTCGTGCTTCGCCTAGTAGTATTTTAAGTGTCATATTAGTTGCCCCTTTATTTTTGGATATCATTATTTCAATCATCCAAAAATATATATATATCAAATATTTGAAGATAGCAAATTCTTTAATAAAATTTGAGCGTCCATTAATCACATATTTTTAGAGAATAGATCTTCGTGGGAGCACAATATTATGATTATAGAAGTAGATGTAGGACTGCGGATGAGTATAAGTATGCGCGAGCACGAGATTTCAAGGTTATGAAGCTTTCTGGGCCCTTACGGGAGCTTGTGGATGTCAGGCATGGCCAGCCGCAATCGGCAGCTGAACCGCGGGCGAATTGAGCTGTCTGGCGATAGCCGCGTTATGCGGTAGCCTGCTTAGCGGCGGCGTTCATGAGCCATTGATTCGCGGCCACGTCATTATTTTTCCCTCGAAGAGGTGTCCCCTTCGTCGTCCAGTTTGGGCGATCAAGGCATGACCCCATCGTTGTTCCGGTTTTCTCTCGAAAGACGTGCCTCGTCGGGCGTCCAGTTTTGAAGCGATCAAGGCATGCACGTCGTTGTTGGGTTTTCCCTCGAAGAAGCGTGCCGACTCGTCGGACCGTTCGGGTTTGGAAGCGATCAGGCCATACCGTTGTTCCGTTTTCCTCAAAATAGAAGTCCGGCCTGTACCGTTAGTTTAGCGATCAAGGCCCAGTACATTGTTGTTCGGTTTTCCTCGAAATGACATCAAGCTCGATCGGGTTTGGAAGATCAAGGCATGATGCGAGCGTTGTTTTGATTTCCCCAGGCGTCAGCGGCCTCGTCGAACCGTCCGGGTTTGGAGGCGATCAAGGCCCGCGGTACATACATTGTTGTTCCGATTTTCCCTTGAAAGAGGTATCAACCGGCCTCGTCGGACTGTCCGGGTTTGGAGGCGATCAAGATCCGTAGTTCATACGGCAAGGCTCCAGTTTTCCCTCGAAAGAGGTGTTAACTGACCTCATCGGACCGACCGAGTTCGGAGGCGATCATCGGCGACGATAACCGGAGATGGTGATGACGGGTGTGGCGTCGATGGCGAGGATGACTAGCGATGGTGGTGAGGAGATTCGGCGATGGTATTGCGGCGGTCAGCGTGGTGGCGATGATTGTCGGCGTGGCGGTGGTTGAAGCAACAAGGATCTTTGACCTATTCGAGGTTGTTTGTTAGAGTGTGACTCGATGACGTTAACCTGTATAGAAGAGGTCGAATTGAATCCGCTGAAAATTTTTGACCTATTTGAGGTTGTTTGCCAGAGTGTTACCCGATAACGTTAACCTATATGGAAGAGATCGAATTGAATTCGCTAAGAATTTTTTACCTATCCGAGGTTGTTTGTCAGAGTGTTACCCGACGACGTTAACTTGTATGGAAGAGGGAGTCCACCGGACCTTTTGACCTATCCTGATTGTTTGTCGAAGTTTTGCTCGATGACATTAACCTGTGTGGAAGAGGTCCGATCAAGTCCCCTTGGGATTGATCATGTCCGATTGAGATACAACGTGAGTTGTATATTTCTCAAGTCGGAAGATTAAATGAAGAAGAAACAAGCTTGTGAGAAAAAACTATAAACTCATTACTTTAATAATGTTGGTGATACAATATTGTCACAAGATAACTTAACAAAAAGGACGAGATACATTTTTAGAGAGAGTTAACAAAAGACAAAAGGTGGAGAGGAAAAGATAAACGGGATAAATTAAAGACTATAATATTTATACACTAAGAATTACATATAACACTTTTTGGAGACCTTCCATATTCCAAGTTCTAAGGATGATTTTTTCCTCTGGATATTTAGTTATAGCTTGACGGTTGGTCATCTGATAACGAAGTGGGGAGCAGGTCTTTTACAGGCAAAATCCTCTGAGGTAGTTCTTTATCTTGAAGATTAAAATTCTCGATGTTGAAGGTCATCGAAGAGTGTGGTTAAGCTCGATTGAGGTAACATAATTGTGCTATTTGTTGATTTCCATAGACCACTCCAACCCCAATGGGAGTTTGAAATTTTATCTTAAGATGAGGTACCAAGTGACAAGATTAGAGGGGTCTTCCAAAATATGTTGAATTTGACTTGACCACTATGAATTGAACTGAGTGAGTGACTTGTTGAGGAAATTCTCAGAACAACGGAAGGGTGATTGTCCCTCCACATGCAGGCAATTATCAAACCCATATAAGCCCTCTGTTAAAGTTTTTCCTTACTCATGCTAAGAAAGGTGGAATAAAATAAAACATCAATGGAACTCCCATTATCAATCGAAATTCTCTTAACAACATAACATGGGTCACCAATCCCCGCACTGATGATAAGAGGATCTTGATGTGAAATTTGGACTCCTTCCAAGTCTGAGTTATTAAAAGTGATGGGATGATTAATAAAAGATTTTTTTAACTCTAGCTCTTCAAAGGCGGCGATGAAGATTTGATTAGATAGTAGTATCCCACTCGCAATCGTTTCAATTTCTCTAACTATTTGGCGACTATTATGTTGTTTATATGATGATTATCCCGGTTGTCCCCCAGCTGGAGCTAAGTTTACTTGAGTTGGTTGGTTTTGCACAAATTGACATAGATATCCTTGCTGAATGAGCATTTCAATTTCTTCTTTGAGTTGTTTGCATGCCTCATGTATGTACTCTTCGAAGTGATAATACTTGATTTTTTGAATTTGGTTTCAGTAGATGTGGCCACTTGATGGGCTCTTCATCTCAAATAGCCAACAAGATGTTAACACGAGATATGTTCATTCGGTGTATTCCGGTTGTGGTTCCGTTTGAGGGAGGTCATGATGTCTTGTTCTTCGATGGGATTATTGATGTTTCTCCAGAGCACTCTTTCCGTTTTTATTGTTCAAATTATTTTGATGGGCATTTTCATCGGTAATCTGTGCTTCCACTGAACGAACAAGTGCATATGGCGGATCGTATCGCATTAGTGGCAGTAGAAAGGCCAGGTGAGCCCCCAAGAAAAACTCCTCTTAGTAATTCGTGGTCTACCCGGGTATTTGGCGAGCTTGGAGAATCTCGGAAGTATTCTTTAAGTAATTCATCCTCATTTTGTGAATGCCAGAGATGGGAGGAATCTTTAATGATCCTCCGGTTTTGAACTGACTACAAAAATCTTGGCAAGTTCGTCAAATGTATGGATAGATTCTCTTGGAGAGGGAGTAGAACCAAAACTTGCCCCAGGAGGTTCGGAAAGACCTGACAAAGTAGTGTGTCAGGAGTTCGTTGGATATGCATGATGGTCCTGTTATGGTCGATGTGTTCATGTGGGTCAGTCGCCCCATCATAGGAATCAATTTTTGGACGCTTGAAACCCACGGGAATAGTATGTTGAAGAATAGCTTCAGTTAAAGGTGAGGATTCTTCATAGCCGCGGTGAGGGGGAAGATGATTTTTATCTTGGAGGTGCAATTCATCTTGCATTAAGCGTCATAATTCTACACGTATAACATGACGAGTGGAGTCAGAGGGCGAACGCACGCTACCCGCAATTGGTGGATTAGCGTGGTTGAGTTGCGTGATGGATGAGTAGAACCGGCGGTGTCAGGAGATCGGCATCCGATGCAGGCGGTGGAACTTCATCGTCAGGGAGATTAGCATTTTGACCTCCTGCGGCTAACGATCAATCTTGGGGGAGATGTGTTTGCCGCGGTAGTGGCTGTTGTGTTCCTCGCAAAAGTCAGATCATCTCATTTTGAGACTCTTCCATTCGGCGCACACGATCTTCTAAAGAGATTCCTGCCGTGTCTTGAGGGGTCACGTGGGAAGTGAGGGAAGGTTGGCATCTTTGGTTCAGGATTGATTTTGAGTGGCGAGTTAAGAGGCTCTTGTTACCGATCGCTATTGGCCATGATGGCGGGTTTTCACGAAATTGTTTTGAGGGGTTCTTTTCCCAAGCGTATGTTAAACCATTGCGGTAGTTGTTTAAGCTTGTGAAATCCAACACACATAGTATTTAAAGATGAACAATAAAACTCTAGAATTTTACGTGAAAACCGAAGAGGGAAAAACCAGAAGAAAAGCTTCCACTATGTATCTATTTGAGAAGATCTTCCGATCTGGATTACATAATAGTATATGAGAAATGAATAACATGTGACAACGATCGTTGTAACGATTAGTAATATAGAATGATAGTGCAGAGCATCACCGGAAGAAATGAGGGGAACAATTAATGGGAACAATCACTTGTAAAGCAGAATAATCTTGGTAGAAGTCATCATGATGGAGGCAGAGATTAATGATGTGCAAGGATCAACGGCGGCCATGGCGGCGGCGGTGGTTGGCGTCAGTGGCTGCCGATTGCTTGGAGGATCTTTAGAGCTCTCTCTCTCTCTTGCTCCTCTCATGAAATGAGAGTATTTATAGATGGAGGTGGCGTCTATAAATACAAAACTCCACTTCCGGATGGCTCACAATGATTCCTTTGATCATTTGATGTATTTTAAATATTTGAATGCTCAAAACAAGTGAATTTTGAGATATTGGCTTGTTAGATCGTCGAGACGCCGATTTATAACAAAAATGTTTAAGAGCTTTTTAGATATTTAACTAATATACCAAAGTTTTCAATGATATTTTAAGTGCTCGATCTCGACCAGTTTTAACTTCGGATCAGTTTATTTTTAGTATCAAGATTCATGCTTCGCCTAGTAGTATTTTAAGTGTCATATCAAGATGCATATAATTTTTAAAAAATATTTATTTAGAATATTTTATGATAAAATAATTTAATTATAATACTTGATATTAAAACTATAGCTAAATTTTAACGCATATTTTACATCCAGCTACAATTTCATTATAGTAGTAAAGAGCAGATACGCCATGCACTATGGTCCGCCTCAAACGACCGAAGCCATGGTGCCGCTTACCGGGTTTAGCTCAGTTATTGAGCGTAGATGCGATTGGATACTCTTCAATTCATATTCAATTTTTTTTTAGGGTGGCCAATACTTCTGATGAAAGAAAGTTAGTGGGCTCAGAGTTCTTGGCTCGTCGAAGATTAATGTTAAATCATCATGAAATGAGTGTTTTTAGGGATAGACACTTTGTCATAAAAAAAAAAAAAAAAAAAAAAAAAAACCATGATGTCCGCACACACAGTCATCATTACATATATATAAACTAATCTACCAAAGCATGAAAGGTAAATGTACAGCCTAGCGCACGGAACGTCGGTCTTATCAAATGGGGGTTCAACTCCAATATAGTGACACGTATTCGAGCATTAAATATGTGTATTAACTTAGAGCTTAACAATAAAAAAAATGTACAGCCTAAATACCTATCCACATAAAAGCTTTTTATTAGGAGACTTTATATATTTTTTTAATAGGGGCTCAATGAAATGAGAAATGTTTTATCTTATTCAAGTTTATCTATTGATTTTATAGTCGAGTTCCAACTGAATGTTATTGCAATTCAAATTTAAAAATCTTGTTTAAATTTATTTATTAATTCTTCATCGAATTCAAATCTTAATCAACCTATAATCAAATATAACAAACTGTATATTTAATCTTAAAAATTTTAAAATATTACCTAATTACAAAATATAATTAAATTTAGAATTTTAATTAAAATTGCAATAATTTATTACATACTATTTAAATTATTGAATAAAATTTAAAAATTAATACTAGAATAATTAAAACTACAAATATAACTATTTATTTGAAACTTTCAACAAATATATAAATCTAATAATATGCATAATTTTGAAAGTTTATAATATATTAAAAAATTAATAAATAATAAACAATAAATTATCAAGTAAATAATTAAATCATCATTACAAAAATATTTTATTGAGCTCTTAACGACCTACTTGCAAAGCAATAAATGAGTGCACTCAATGATCAAACTAGTTAATGTTTAAACTTTTTATTTGTGCATGACTTTTTAAATTTTAATGAAAGCTTTTTTAAGTATATAAATAAATAAACATAAAGAAGCTTTAAAAAGCAAGAAAAACGAACAAAGGCGAGTCTTATATGAATTACTTATCGAATGCACTTATTCGATTGCAACTCTACTTTCTTAGTAGCAATTAGAATTTAAATAAAAGTTAAATTATTAAATCTTATAAGTCCAAATTAAGTGACATGTGAAAGTCATATATTAGGTATCAAGATTATCCAAATTTACTAGGCGATTATTATTTTTTTATCTCATGCAAATTAATAAGATTTGTTGGACCCTATTGCACTTAAAAGTTTGTCAAATGTCAAATGTCAATTAAATCTTAGGATGCGATAAAAATTACAATATAAGGGTCACTTAAGTTTAAAATTAATAATTAATATGTAGTTAAAATTAGTTATGTATTTAAAAAAATCAAAAATAAATAAAAAATAATATAAGTCCACCACTTTCTATCTAGCATAATCATATATATATACAATTAGAACATATAAAATAAAAACAGTTAATTTTAATATAAAATAGTTTAAAATAACTGATTTCAATATATTAATTTAAAAATAAATACATATTTAAATTAATGTTTATAATAAATACATATAAAATTTCTTTTAAACAGAAAATGGATAATCTTTACTAAAAAATTATAGATAATTAGTAGCCTTTTTCCTCCCATGCCTCTCGTTCCACAACTCTCAGTCGCTTCTCCGTCGAATCTTCCTCCGCTGGCACTACCATTCTTCATTGATTCTCCATATAAACTCTCATTGCTCTCCCTAAAATACCGACAAGAAGAGGAGTGAGAAAAAAAGGCATAACTGTGAAAGAGAAGGGGGACGGAGAGAGAGAGAGAGAGGAGAATAGGGGAAGGACATGGAAGTGGTTGTCCCAGTCCAAGAGTTTCACTTCGAAAGCGCGACGACCACGCCGTACATGAGCGCGCCGTCAAGCCCAAAACACTTTGGCCTAGATCCCCTGGAATTCTACTACCCTTACGCAGACGCCCCCACCAGTCCCACCGCCACCGCCGTTGACGATGACTTCGCCTTCGACTTCAGCGGTCAGCTCGAGAAGAACGCGCAGCCGCTGCCGTTAACATCCGCTGACGAATTATTCGACCAAGGCAAAATCCGGCCCCTCAGACCCTCTCCCAGTCTCTGCTCTCCTCATGATCCCTTCGCCACCACCATAAACAGAGGAAGAAATAGTACACCCATCTCTTCCCATTCTCTCACCATTTCCCATTCCCAGAACCCAAAAGAATCTATATCTTTATCTCCTCAGAGAGCTGGAAAAGGAACCACTGATCACTTCCAAACTCCCATCTCCCCACATCCTCCTCCAATAGCAGCCATCTCATGCTCTTGCAAGGGCGGCGGAGGCGAGGGAAGTTGGAAGTGGCGTATCAAAGACTTTCTCCTCTTCCGCAGCGCGTCTGAGGGGCGCGTCACCGGAGACATGAGCCAGGATTTTCTTCGAAAGTTCACAGCTTCACCTCCCTCGTCATCTTCTCCGCCAAAGCTCAAGAAAGAAGGTGGCGGAAATGTATCGAGAAGCTCGAGCTTTCGGTCTGTGGATAGCAATGAGTCGGTGCAGCGAGGGAGCGCAAGGCGTGCGGTGTCGCCGCACGCGAGGCATTATACGGCGAACAAAGCGGCGGCGGAGGAGATGAAGAAGAAGACGGCGCTTCCTTATCGGCAGAGCTTCTTTAGCTGCCTTCGCTTCTCTCCATCTCTTCCCGGTCTCACCAGCAGGGGTTCGTGATCACAATTTTTATCAACCCTGATCTTGAAAAAAAAACAAAAAAAATCATTAAATTCGTATTTGGGTCTGCTCATAGACTCATAGTTGTTCAGTTTGGCATCTTTGAGAAGATGAGAGCTGTGTTTGTACAAGAATCTGCAAGCTTTTGTGTTTGAAATGGTAAGACATGGCAGGGCAGCAGAATGTTCTGTTTTCTTGGTTTCTTGTTTCGAGCGTGCAAATTAGAACTAGTTCATTGCTACATGTAGAGATTCACAGAAAGTGTCTTATTGGCGCTTATGCGAAATCTTTGTATTGACTTTCCATTCCATGATTAATTCTAATGATATAGTAGAGCTAATAACAGCCTCACTAAGTCATTATCCACATGAAGACGATTAACGATATGATTTTTACTTCAATTATGCTCATGATTAAAATGCATTTGAGTCAATTATGAGATGAAGTTATCATAGAAAAAAAAACTATTAGCTAAAAAATTATAATAGATATTAAATAATTTTATGGTGGCCATCAGATTCTTCTTGGTCAGATTAAAAATATAATTTCAATGACATCATAATTTTTCAAACGATAATTATGATGTATTATTATCACAAACCTGCATTAACTTTTCTTTTTAAGTTCAATCCAAACTGATAACTAATCCAACTTTCTTTTAATTTTTAATATTTTATTTTTTACACTAACTTTTTAATCCATCATGTAACATGCATTGATGCATCAATCAAAAGTGTGGAATTAGATACTTCTCCCCAACTAAAAATGTCAAGACTAGAGAGTTCTTACCCTTACATTCATAAAATCTAAGTATAATGGAGGAAGCTTACCATCGATCCAGGCTCATTATAATGAAGATATAAATGTTGATCAATTCTTAATGCGCTCAATTTTATTTAAATGCGGTTCATTTTAAAAAATTTAACTTAGCTTATTAATATGATCATTAATTTTGGATCACAAGCTTAAGTAACAAATTCTAATCCTCAGACATGTAAAAAAAAGATTTAGCAATTCAACTAGAATTAAGAAGCAGCCACAAAGACACCTTTGTAATGAATCTGAACTATTTTATCCACCGTCTCTTAAATGGAAGAAGAATTTCGGATCGAGTTCAATCCTCTCCGCAAGGCGCTTATACCTAAGGGCAAGTAGTGACTATGGCGATGAATGTGACGCTAGTTCTGGGATATACAATAACATCCCCACTTACAAGATGATTAAGATGTTGGACGGATAACCATTGAAAAAAAAAAACATCTGAACTGTTTTTGTTCTGTAAGTACAGATTTATAATAATATCACATAGGCCTTATAAAATATACGTCGAAATGATCGACTTTCATCCACAAATATTTGTTATTTTTTAAATGATTTAGTTCCGCCGCACTAAAAAAAAATAGATTTATTAGTTTATTTAAAATGTTTATGCTTGCACTTGATAGCATCAGATTATTAAAATTTAATAATTATCTTAAAATAGAACTATAATGTTTGTATTGTAATTAGTTAAAACACTTGCAGGCTCATGTTTTATTTCTACTATCAATACATACTGCAAGTATTTCTCAAATTTTTAGATTAAATGAAAAAAAAAACAACATAAAAAATATTAAATTAAGATTTAGACTATCATACTTGATAGAGATTAGGAAAAAATTAATTATAAATTCACGAATAAAATATATTATTATATTCATGATTTAATAAATTTAATTGTCACATATAATAGTTTATTCATGTTTTATTATTATTATTATTATTATTATTATTATTATTACTATTATTATTATTATTATTATTTATAATTTTGTTCATTTAATATTATATGCACAAGCAACTCTCCGTTGTTTAAGAGCCTTTTCAGATTTTTTTTATTTTTTATATTCATATATTTAATATCTTAAAAATTATTTTTAAAAAAATATTAAATAAATTAATTTATGTGATGATGATTATGATCAATGATAAATAATTATGACTGTCATATTGACTGATTGATGGAGGCTAATAGCGGTTGAAGGTGGCTACCAATATTAAGTAATAGGTGGCACGGGCACTACTGTGAGCAATGATATTCTATGATGATAATTATTATTTAATATATTCAAATTAAAAAGTAAGAATATATTATAAATGCATTAAAAATATACTTTTAAAAAATAAATATTAATATTAATATAAAAAAATAAAAATGATCCCAAATAAGCCGTTAAATAATATTCATTCAAATAGTCATATTTTAGCGATCATATACCTAAGAACAAAATCACAAAAAATCAATATTTTTGCAATGTACTTTAATGTCTACATATGATCTTTGACAAACTTTCAAAATAAGATCGAAACGATACTCATTTTTCTTTGAATCTAATTTCTTCCTCTTGAATCATAAGCATTAAGGGGACAATTGCACTAGATGTTGTGTCTGATGATAGTAACGATAATAGCAATGGCAGAATTTGATATGTATTAATATCAGTAATTACAGTTGAGAGGATGATTAATTTCTGTAATGAGTTTTTAAACAGTGAGCTTGAGTGATTATATCTCTCTGGATTGAGTTCTTTCTCTCGCTTTCTCGCTCCAAGGTGTGAGTTGAGTCAAGCAATGAGTGAAATCCTTTCCAATTGAGTCAACCCGGCTGAGTTACTAGAAGGAAACGTTCGGGAACCTTTAGATCCGTTGGATCTAGCGCCTTTTCTTCTCGGCTGGATGGGCTCCCTTGATTTGTGTCTTCTTCAGCCGCTGGATAGCCCGTGTTATCTTCATTTGGGATTTGTTTCTTGATCACGGTTGCCTTTCTTTCTACCGTGAGTGGATTACGATGGTGTTGTCCGAGCTTGATCAGATTTTGATCACGGATCGTTGGATGATCTCGGTGGATAACAGTGTCGAATCGAAGGACTAATTACGGATCAATCGAAGTAACCCTAATTCATTTCTTGATTTTCTTTTCGCCTTCTCGCTCGCTAGGGTTTCGAGGGGAGGATCGAAGGAGAAGGAGGAGATCCACGGCCATGGTCGATCTAAGGAAGATCCACCGCAGAAAGGGCCCGATGCCGGAACCAACAGATAGGATCTGGAGGAGATCCGGGAGATTGCCGTCTGTTTGGTGCCCCTCCACCGGAATTGAGCTGAGGGAGAAGAGAGACCGTGAGAAAGAGGAGGAGACTTAGGAAGGAGATCGAGGAGTCTAGATAATTTTCTTCAACCCTTTTCATTCCTTTCGATCTCTATTTATGTTTTGTTTTCGCCTGAAGGTTTTTCGTTGTTGTAACCACTTTTAGATTCTTGCCTCTGCTGCTTCATTATTAATCTCTTGTTTAGATGTTGTCGCGCTTAGACTTCTTGATCTTCATGTAATAATCTCTGTTGGGACTGTCTTCTGTCTTTGTGATATTTTCTTTTATTTAGTCTGGAAATCCTCTGTAAAAGCTAATTATCTTATTTATTTACTTATCGCTTATTCTCGGATCTTCTTCTTGCTAGTTGTTAATGAAGTCTTTAGCCAATTTGGCCTTTTTTCATTCGTTGGTGGTTTGGGGATATGTGTTCATATCATTACTCCCTTCAGACCGACCTTGTCCTCAAGGTCAAATTTTATTTCTTCTTCAAAATCCAAGAGTTATCTGCTTCGATAGCCTTCCCATTAATACTTCTTGATTTGTTGATCTCCTTTGAGTATAGTTCTATGATCCAACATCTTGATTGGTCTAATAATCATTTGTCCTTCTCTGAATTGATTTGATAAGTGTGCGATGTATAGTTGTATCTTCTTTGTAAGGTTTTTGATATATGAAAAACATTATGTATCCGTGCTGTTGGAGGTAGTTCCACTTTGTAAGCTACTGTTCCTATTTTCTTTAGCACTTTAAAAGGTCCATAATACCTTCTTTGTAATTTGGTGTATTGCTGTCTGGTTACTGAAATTTGTCTGTAAGGTTGTATTTTGACCAATACCAAATCATTGACTTGTAATTGAATGTCCCGTCTATGCTTATCAGCCATTTGTTTCATTCTGTTTTGGGCTTGTTGTAAATTTGTTTTCAGGATCTGTATGATTTGGTCTCTTTGTTGTGAATCTACTTACTGGTTAGTACTTGTAGTGCCCTCATATGGAATTAATGTGAGGAATTCTTCCATAAACCGCTTGGAAAGGAGTCATTTTGGTTGAAGTATTGATGGATGTGTTATAGGAAAACTCGCGGAATAAATTGTAACCAAGTCTTAGTGTCGTCCATAACAAAACTCCTTGATATTGTTCTAATATTCGTTAGTCACCCCGCTTGTCCATCCGTCTGCGGATGATGTTCACGTGGCTTAATGTAGTACCGAAGTTTGAATATTTCTTGCCGAAATTACTCATGAATATAGGGTCTCTATCAATTATTCCTTTGGGTATCTCATGCAATTTGACAATGTCTCAAACAAATATACTGCTATGTAGTGTAGAACGGTTGGTAATGTCGAGAAATGTGCATACTTTGACAACTGTCTACCACCACTAAGATGTTGTATGAGACTTTGGTAGACTGTAATAAAATCCATTGATACTTCTTCCCAAATGTTTTGGTATAAAGAGAGGTTGTAGTAACCCCGCAGCCTTTGAGTATCATATTTCATTTGTTGACATATAGGGCAAGTTGATATGAAATGTTGTATATCTTTTTTCATTTTTTTCCAATAGAATTGTTGAGTAATTCTAGCCCATGTTTTGAACTCCCATATGTCCTCCGCTTGGTAGAATGTAATTCTCGATAATTAGATTTTTGAGATCACTCGCCTACTGACAATCTCGCTTTTATAGTATATTACCCTCCTCGATATTTATGTTTTGGAAACAATTCGGGTCGCTATTTGTTGCCGCAGCTTTTGTAGTTCAAGATAGTAGTTTCTTCTTTAATTTGTCGCATAAGACCATTGAATTTGAGTATATCGAGGAGTTTAGTGACATTAAGGAGTCTGTTTGATCCTTAATCAAGTCGTTTGTGTTAAACATTTTTCCGGATAGATCTCACGCTTTGTTTGTAATACCGATTTATATTCAATACTATAATCATACCCCGAGCTTGACCAAAAAATCTTTGTCGCTGGGGTTTGAATGGTTGTCGTAATAATTCTCTAATACTCGATTGTAAATTTGGCTCTAGTAAATATTCTCATCTTGCAACGCTTCAAGAATTGCATAGAGTTCTCTAGCATAGTTGAAGACTTTTGCATTGTAGGATTTAGCTTTTACCAAATAAGCTAATGGTGATTATTCTGAGCTAATACCTATGGTCGTCCAGATGCATCGTTTCCAGATAAATGGCATAGTAAATGCAAATTTCTTTTAGCCAGTTTTGTGAATGTCGTTGTTGATTGATCCGTCAATGGAATTGTTGATTGATGTAAGAGGAGAATGATAGTTTTGACAAATTTTCTATAATAACTGTTAATCCCAAAATCCTCTTAACTGCTTTTATTGATTTTGGCATATTCCAATCTCAGACCGCTTGTATTTTCTTGGGATCCACCTCTATCCCTTGAGTGAAAGAATATGTCCCAAATATTCTATTCGAATAAATGAACATTTGGATGGTTTGACATATAATGAGTGTTGCTTCAGTTTCTAATACCATCCGTAGATGTTCTTGATGTATTTCCAATGTATATGAGTATATCATCAAAGAACACTAACAAATTTCCTTAAGAATGGTTTCGACGTAATTCATTAGTGCTTGAAAGGTAGATGGGCATTGGTTAACCCAAAAGGCATTGCTATGAATTCATAATGGCTCCTGTGTTCTCAGCTTTATGAATGTCTTTTCTCGCCATTCTTATTTGATGATAACCGATCTTAGGTCCAACTTGGAAAAACAGCTCCATATAATTCATCCATTAATTCCTCGTGAGTTGGCATGGAAACCTATCGTATGGTGCACTTGTTTAAAGCTCTATAATCAACACAAAACGCCAAGTGCCATCCTTTTTTTAATGAGCGGAGATGAGAAAGGACTTGTACTTTCTCTTATAATGCTCAGATCCATCATGTCTTTAATCGCTTTTCTATTGCTTTCTAAAATAGGATATTCAGTAGTTTTTCACCTTAACAGCCGAGTCCTGTGTATTTGGTGATCAATATCCCTTTGGGAGGCAAAATTTCGGTTCCTCAAAAGCTTCTTTGTATTTTTCTAATACTTGTATACTTACAGTGTAATGAAATCATGATTGGACGTTTGTTCCTCCTTAATTTCTCGACCGTAAGAACTGATATTTTTCTGATTTTGTAATTTTGTAAACTGGTGGAATGTGATATTGTCTATTTTGGTTGAAGTGTCTCCTTGTAGTTGAATTAATTGGTCATTTTGGTAGAACTTCATTGTGAGCTTTTATAGTCCATGTGCACTCACCTAACTGCTCCAACCATTGCACTCTAAAACCACATCCGCCTCTGATAGTAGCAATCTGCTTTTAAAAGTGTGTCCTTGTAGTTGGATAGCACATTAGAGCAAACTTAACATTGTAGAAGTCTCTCCATTCCCTACCAAGCACTTTAAAACCGATATTGATGTGATTGTCCGGTTTAAGAAGTTGGCCGCCAGATTGTATAAAATTGTGGGTCGATCCACTATCAATCAAGACCAACTTGTTTGTTGCCTATTCTGCCCTGTAACCTTAGAGTCCTAGGGTTTGACTGTCCTGTAAAGGCATTTAAACTGATTTCAGGGAACTCTTCCTGAATTACCTCAAGATTCGCCATGATTCATCGCTACAAGGATTTTCTTGTTCATCATTGACCGCTACAAAGAGTTTTGATTTGCATCTATGACCCGTAACTTCATCATTTCAAACAAAGACCTTTTCTTTTCTTTCTTCCAATTGAGCAAGAGTCACTGAATATTTGTGGTCTTTGTTGTATTGGCTATTGCCAATGTTGGCAGTAAAGAAGTGGGGTTGTTTGTTCATTGTCTGCTGTGGATTAAATCAGATGGTCCGATATATATCATCTTGTAATCTATCTTCCATTAATTTTGCCAATTGAAAAGCTTGTTGTAGAGAAGTTGGTCAAAGTGTTCTTCTCTTTTAATGTCATGTTTCGCACTGATTCAAAACAAATTTGTAGAAAATCGTGGGAATTCTCGAACTGACTACCTCAAATTCATTGTAAATCCTGACTGGATTGCTGTAATTTAGCCAATTCACCCCTTAAATCTCTATGAGTGATGGTCCAAACCTTCAATTACCTGCTCTTTGAACATTCCATGTAATTAATTGTTTATTGTCAGCATCCATCGATACCAAGAGGGGTCCATATATACGTAAGCAATTAGAAACTTCGATCTGATAGATTGTAATATTGGAAAAATTGACCGCTTTAAATAACCAACCCCTTGGGTTGTCACCATTAAATCTTGGCATATCAACTTTGACCGGTCTATTGCTATTGATTTCTAGAGCATTATTAATACTGGGTATGAGTTACATTCGTGATTGCTTCTTGAGAGGATTTGTCTAGTTTTTCCTCTATTGATGATAATCTTCTGGATAAGTCATTAAGTAGCATGGTAATGGATTGCATTTGGTTCTCGCTTTGTTTTGTCTGACACATTCTTGCATTTGTTCCTCGCTTTTGTTTTGTCTGATGACACATTCTTCCATAGTTTTGCCGAATATCTTGTACCTTCGCCATTGTTTGATATGTGGAAAGTCAACGAGAGCACCAATGATATGTATTAATATCGATATACTGAGAGGATTAATTTCAGAATGAGTTTTAAACAAGTGAGCTTGGAGTGATTATATCTCTCGATTGAGTTCGCTCATGCATCGCTCCAATTGGGTCTGGTGTGAGTTGAGCAATGAGGAAATCCTTTCCAATTGAGTCAACCCTACCGAAGTTACTAAGGAAACGCTCGAACCTTAGATCCGTTGGATCTAGCCGCTTTTCTTCTACCGCTGGATGGGCTCCTTGGATTTGGTCTTCTTGCGCGCTGCCGCTGGATTAGCCTGTTATCTTCACCTGGATTTGTTTGATCACGCGTTGCCTTCTTCTGTGGAGTGGATTACGATGGTGTTGTCTGAGCTTGATTCAGATTTTGATCACGGATCGCTGGATGATCTCGGATAATGTGTCGAATCGAGCAATGATTCAATTACTGATCGAATCGAGTAACCCCTAATTCATTCGATTTTCCTTTTCGCCTCGCTCTCCGCTAGGGTTTCGAGGGGAGATCGGGAGAAGGAGGAGATCCTCACATGGTCGATCCAAGGAAGATCCACCGTAGAAAAGGCCGGAGGATGCCGGAACCAGCTTGAGATAGGATCCTGGAGGAGATCCGGAGATCGTCGTTTGGTGTTTTCCGGTTTCCACCGTGGAATTGAGCTGAGAGGAGAAGAGAGACCAGAGAAAGAGGGAGGAGACTTAGGAAAGGAGATCAGGAGTCTAGAGATAATTTTCTTCAACCCTTTCATTCCTTTTCGATCTCTATTTATAGTGTTTGTTTGCTCTGTCTAAGGTTTTTTTGGTTGTTGTAACTAATTTCTGTTAGATTCTTGCCTCTGTCGTTTAGTTAGTTATACTTCTTGATCTTCATGCTATTAATCTCTTGTTTAGATGCTGTGCTGGCAGTTAGACTTCTTGATCTTCATGTAATAATCTCTGTTGGGACTGTCTTCTGTCTTTGTGATATTTTCTTTTATTTAGTCTGGAAATCCTCTGTAAAAGCTAATTATCTTATTTATTTACTTACGCTTATTCGGATCTTCTTCTTGGCTAGTTGTTAATGAAGTCTTTTAGCCAATTTGGCCTTTTCGATTCTTTGGTCTCTGTTGGTGGTTTGGGGATATGTGTTCATATCAGAATTTTAAACTAATCGATCATTCAAGCACAACAGAATTTCTTGGCTCTTTCTTAAGCCTACGAGCTATCAAAATTTTTTTAAATTTTTAATGTCTTCTTCCCTCCCATTTGATTTGTCGATATATATTATCCTTTTTTTAATCAACAGATATTAATCATTTTTTATGCTAAATATTATTTTATAATTTATAAAATGCATTAATTTGATGTATATGATTGTAGACTCTAAAAATTCGCCACCGACCTCTCGACAATTTATTGAATTGAAGAGAGAGTAATTGAAGGTGTCGGTGTAATTTTCAGAAGGCAGATGGAATAGTATATAAGTCATTACCCAGAGATTTCACCCTCATTTTGCGAGGACTTTAGATCTGGTTCCAGGTTTCCTATAGGCGCAAGCCCCTATAATTAATTACCCCTCTCAATAAGTGTGAGAAAACTTTCTAAAGATTTGATGGTTAGATAAATGCGTATATAGCGACATGTGGAGTTTCAAAATTTAGATTATGAAATTCATCATTTTAAACAACCAACGGTTGGGGATGATGGCGTGTCCGATCTAGATCCCATGGTTTCATCCGTGTCGCGATCTACTTTATCGAGAGGAGGTAATGACCCAGTAAGGATCCATCATGATACATGAGTTATGTCGTTCAAGAAATCCTTGTAGACGTGAGGTGGTGTTTGTCTAAAGAGACAATTAAGTCTACCCCGTGAGGGTTGTTTGCCCTATCAAGTATACCCATGATTCACAACTCAAAGCGAGCCATTGGAGAGCATACTGATTGTATTGTAATATAATGGAGTCCGGCCAAATCACCCGATTAGAGGACTCGATCATAACGCTTCATCGTAGCTCATGGCGCTCAAAGGACACGTCACGCGTCCTGCGGCATGAGATTGATTGAGTGTGAACATAGCAGAACACTTGATTTGATATTAGCTCCTTTATGAGCTAGAGTTTTCTTAATTTGTCACCCCCGATAAACAGTTGCAAAAGATGGATAGATTGAGTTTGATTTAAGTTTTTAATGATAGAATTTCATTTAAGCAGTTTCATATTACTATTTAAAAATTGATTAATTAGAATATATTTAAGAGATTTAGATCCTGTCAACTTTATTTTGCTGCTAATAGAGGATTAGATCTACTGTCACCTAACATAATTAGTTTCTTAGATATTTTACTGATTTGAAACTCTTATTATAGGTTTTTATGTTTTGTTAACCCGGAGCCAGTCCTAAGACTAAACCGAGAAGCAACATGCGCAGCATCCTAAGACACTTGAATTTAAGCATTCAGCATAGTGTCAGGGCTCATTCGGGTGTATATTAATTTTAAGTAATTTTATATTTGAATTATAAGATTAATTTTGTAGTTTCATTTGATTCCAATTTAGCCTGCGCAGCTTTTTCAAACATTAAAATTTACACTTGAAATCTCTATGTCAGAGCACATGCAGGTGTTTATAGCTTAGTTAATTTTATCTAATTAATGAGATCATTGATTTTGAAAATTATAGTTTGAATAAAAACTTGTTAATTTTTTATTAAAGGAAGCCTTATGATTTTTGTAGAATTTAATTTAGTATCACCTTCTATCTACTTGCACAAAGAGTTGCAGATTCGATGGCGAAGAAGGCATTTCGATTTAGACTGTAGTTTAAAACATTACTTGCACTTATTTACTTGTTGAGTTTTTGTAATTCTCCCAATTTGATTATGTTCAATTTATATCACTTTTGATAAGTTATCTCAATTTCAGTGTTTATTGCTTTAGCCCTACTCATGCTTATAAGCTAGCATAGTAATCACCTCCATATTTATATAAGAGTTATTAAACCCAATTTAGATTCGTCCTTAGACTTTAAGTTTATTGTAAGTTTGATATGAGTTTGGTATTAATCTCCCCAAATTTTAATTAAAGTTTATTTAATTTTGAGGAATTTGCAAGAAAAGAGAACTCACTTTACCATTTCAATTTAAGCCATAAAGAATTACAATTAGAGTTTGTGAGTTTAATATTAGCTTTCCCCAAATTTTACTCGCATTTTAAATGAGTGTTTCATTCTTTCCAAAATTCTCTTTAAAGGCTCCCCCCTTTTTTCTTGTTTAACGCTTTTAGTTTAAAATTAGCTACATGTTTCCCTACTTAGCGTTCTTAAATCAGTTCATTTCACTCTCCCATTTTTTCTAAGTCAAAGATTTGGCCAATTTAGAATCCAAATCTCGTGGGGCTACGTGGTATTTTGGCTTTTCTGCAGCTCTGTTGCGTGTGAAGTGTGTCTTCGATATCACAATTGATTTTTCATCTTGTCGCCTACTGAAAGCGGCGAGGTCTTCGAAAGAAGACATCTGATGTAATATCTATCCATCCCTTTTTTTTTTCTAATTCTAAAAATTAGACAAATTTTAGCAGCATTTCATTTAGGGGGAGCGACATCTAACAAGTGTTGGCTTACTCAGTACGCCATCTTGAAATAGCGGCGGTGTCTTGACACCACCTATTTTTCATCTCGTCGCCCTCTTGAAGCCTAAGTCTTCAACAAGCATATATATATATATATATATATATATATATATATATATATATATATATATATATATATATATATATATCACATTCATAGATTATATTCGACTCATTTTTCGCCTGCGTCTCGGATGGTACAAAATTTGGGTATCTGATTGGGAATGTAAAGCGAGATGATGCGAAAATCAAAGAATTATTTCTTGTGATGTTCCCTGGTTTCGGTGAAGCGAAGGTGGAAAGGCTAAAGCGAGGAATGTGACGCCGAAAATCGAAAGAAGAATTCGTCTCTTGACGATATTCTTCCCCGGTCGGCAGCGGGATCGCAATTTTGGACATGGCAGGAACTGCGGATGCGCGTACGCTGGCGGCGGGCCCGGGTTCGGCCGAATTGGCACGGGCCGGACACGGGATCGCAGTTTTGCGCGCGACGGGAACGACGGATGCTCATACGCCGGCGACGGGCGCAGGTTCGGCAGGATTGGCACGGGCCGGACGCGCCGGATGCGAGTGCGGGTCGCGTGGGAAAGCGGAGTGGCGGTTCCGGGCGGTGCGGAGCGCACAGGCCGGAGCGGCGGCCTGGGTTGCGCGCCATGCGGAGGCAGAAACGTTGGATTCCGCCGGAGTGGCGGGTTTGGCCGCATGCGAGACGCGCGTTTTGCACCGGGACAGTAGATTGCGCCGGAAGATGGGAGGAACGGCGGAAAACGAGAGGGAGAGAGAAATTACCTTGTGCTTTCCGTTTTCCGACGTGAGAGAGAGATGCTGGGGAGAGAGGAGAGTGGGAGACAATGAGGAGGGAAAGTGCGGCAGTTTTTTTTTTTTTGAGAGGTTATTAAAAAAAAAACTGAAAAATAAAATGGGGGAAACGGTTGCTGTGTGGGGGTAATTTAGAAATTTTTTAATTTATTTTAAATTTATTAAACCGTTTTAAAGTGGATTTCACACCGGTAAACACTCATAGTCAATATATATATCAATTTAAGGTAATTTCATTATTTTGAGCGCAATGGTGTGGTTCGTTTTCGGAGCCGTTGGTTAGTCGTCAAATTAAGTCCAATTTAAAATCGTGTGCCGCGCTTTTACTGATTTTCACCTTGTCCGAATTGAGTGAGAATAATCTTACTTGATAGATTTTGACGTTTCAAAGCCAACGACATGATCAATTTCACAAACGGAGGTCGTTTGATCCCTGGCGTATCGACCCGATATATGCCGCGTTGGCGACTCGGCGATCGGTTGATCGCAAATCGTCTATTTATATTCTAACTAGTTTTGACATTCTGAATGCGATGGCGAAGTTCGTTCATCGATCGAAGGTCATTTGAGTTGATTTTGGTGACATCCAGTGCGTTTCAGCCTCGATTTGCGCGATGTCACTTCAAATCACTTGACATTTGCACAGACTTGTTCGAGTTGACCGCGGAAAGTCTCATTTGATAGTTTTCGATGTTTTGAAGTTAACGACGTGATCAATTTCATGAACGAAGGTTGTTTGGTCGTCGCAGCTTCCGGACTCCAATATGCATGTCGACACATTGATAGCTCGAGCGCTTAATCAATTACTCGTTAGATTTTGCAATATCTATATTCTGATCAATTTCGACGTTCTGAATGCGATGGCAAAGTCCGTTCGTCATCGGTGATCGTTATTTTCAATTACATCCAGGCATTTGGCTCATTTCGTCTTGTCCAAAGTCTATCGAATTTGACTTGTGGGCTTGTCTTGATTTATTACATATATATGAAGGTCAACAATGATGTTTAATAATATCAAGCACAATAGCATATACTAATTTTTTTTATAGGTGCAAACAATCTACATGTTGATATTTCAAGGTAGGATCAACTAACCGATTTAAATAGCATTAGAGAATCATCCTTACTATTCAATGATTGAGAACTTGTGTTTCCTTGAAACTCATCCCCAAAATGAGGAAACACAATCTTAATTGGGTGAGAAATAGAGAATAAGAGAAGTCAAATGTGGTCGAATCAAGAAAAAGAGAGGTACTAGAAAACCAATAACATTAAGCAACTAAAAGTGTTACAAATATGATCAAGTGCTACAATTACATAACATAGTTAAAATGTAGCACTAAAAATAAAACACAAACAAAGAGAAGGCAAAATAGGCCATCACCAAAATAACCACTAATGATTGGGTTTATGCTCAAATAAAGAATTCAATTGTCCAAATAAAGCTTCATCCAACAAATACACAAGATTGGATTAAAATAGATAGAAGATACAAGAAATAAACTGTTTTTCTGGTTGTGAACCACGCCATGTAAAACAATGGATCAAGTAGTTACTGGTTACCACAAGAATTGTAAGTGAACTAAAAACTACATATCGATTGCATCATCGCCCATGCCCAATAGAACTAGAGTATTATATATACAAATATTTTGTAGTGAATGTTTTTTTTTTTTTTTTGTTCTTGTAAATTTTGTATTATTTATATGCTCATACTCTCATTTATTTTAGTGTTGGATGCATATTATATGTTGCTAGAAAGCGCAAGAAATAATATTTCGTTTTCGCACATTCACTTTTGCTCTCTCCATTTACACAAAATATTACCTTCAGAACATTTAAACTCCAGCTCTGTTATCCATGCAGGAAATTTCTATCCCCTCACCTGTATTTAAAATACAGTGTAAAAGAAATGCAATGTAAAAGGAATTCAGTGTAAAAAGATTACTTTATAATTATTTAGTTGAGAGCTTTACAAATTTATAACTTTATTTTTTTTTTTTTTGATTGACAAAATATAATGTAAAGTAAAATGAAAGTTTTGGACCAGTGGCGAGAGCGTGTGAGGTGGTGCGACTGGTGCGGCGGCGGCTGGAGAGCGATGAAGGCGTGGCGGCGATTAAGCGGCGGCGGCTGGCGATGGCGATGACGACGGCAACCAACGCCACATCACTATAATGCCGTGTATTTGGAATTCGAAATCGGTAATTCAAATAATATAAATCTAGTGTATTTGGATTACATTACATTCACTAAAATTTTTATTTTACTGCATTAAATCGAAATATTAGCGTCATTTAAAATGCGGTCGTTAATCTGACAAACATAAAGGAACAAGTTATACCCAACCTATTAACATTATGATTTCAAGAAATTAAAGGGAATAAAATGCATTTATTCACAATATCATATTAATTATAATATAATTAAGGAGTAATTCAATATATTCAAAATATATGACAAATAAATTTTTTTAATTAACAATTCTTTAATAATACTCTTGTAAAAAACGTGAGAAGAAATAATCTATGGGTTCATTGCTTGACTAGAAAAAAAATAAAGTTGTTTTAACTCAATTTTCGTTTTAGCCAAACAAGCATTTAAACATAATTCCATCTTTTATTCCTTATATTTTACAATTTTCACTAACATCGAACTTCAATAACATTATGCCACCTGATCATGTCAATAACGTGTATACACAATCTAGATTATATACGCATATTATGCACATATCAGATGGCACAATACTATTAGAATCTGGACGTAGAGTTACATCCGAACTCGATATATAATAATTTTTCATCAAATATAACTGCACTGTCGAAAAAAATATTCGCAAAATTAGCATTACTCAAAAGTCATGCATTGCACCAATAATTTTAATACCATTGTTATATTTTTGAATTCATGATCACAATAATAAAAAGTAGTCAAGAAATAGAAAATAATCAATTAGTGCAAAATGCTACTTACTAGAGCCTCCCTCCTTTAATCCTTAATTATTTCTTTACATATAAAATTAAAGTATATTTTTATCAAAATAATTAAGACGTTTTATAGACCTATATTAGCCGACGCTTGACTATAGGACCACCTGAATAGACCACTCATAAAATAATATTTGTCTACAAAGGCTTTCTAACAATCTCTCATTATTTTAATTATCCAAACGATCCTTTAGTCAAAAGAATCTTTGATATTGAATCATTAAAGTAGCTATCAATAGTCAAAAAAAATCAATCAATCCTAATAGCATCAATTTAATGTGATAATTAAAACATTCTTCTCAAAATTTTAATTTAAATTGATCTAAAAATCTTTGAATATATATATATATATATGGGATACAAATTTAACAATATGGATTTTATAGCATTTAAACAAATAAAATTTGAATAATTATGAACCACCCGTTGAGTGTTCCCAACCTTACGATAAACAATTATAATTTTACCACTTTAGGTGCCTAAATAGTTTGAATAATTGAGCTAAAAAATAGGCCATGGTGATGAGATTTATAGTTTCATTGATTTTTTTTAACGCTATCTCATTGAGTGAATAAGCCAAGTCATTGTCAGCTTAAACTCAAATTTGTTTTTAGTGGTGGCTCAATTCTCAAGCTCAAATGAACCAAGATCAAACTAATTCATCAGCAAACTTGACTCCTCTATTAATATGTGGATCAACTCCTAAAATGGGTGGTCAAAATGATTGTTCACATCAAAGATAGCTAAAATATAGGGTTTCAAATGAACCGAGCTGAGCTAAGCTGAACATTATTTGAGCTTAAGTTTGTTTATCAAAAATGTGTTCAAACTCGGCTTGAGCTCAATTCTAATGTTCAAACTTATACATTTAAATTTTCTCTTGTTCAAGCTTAATTTTAACTCAACTTGAGCTTAGTTCATTTAATGATTATCAACTTTTAAACAAGTAGCATATTTTCAAGTCGAACTTGATAAACATCAAGTAACTCAATTTGAGCCATCATGAGCCAATTAACAAGCCCTATTATAGAACTTTTTGTTAGCCACTAAAACAAATCTTTTCAAGTTTATAAACAAACAAAACCATTAAGCATTAACTCATCAAATAAGGTTCATCAAATTTATATATGAAAAGCTAGTCAAGCCTTAAAATATGAGTTATTGTTTTATTTTAAAAATTAGTAAATAATGATTTAACTTATTAAATATCAATAAGCTTCATATCAAGCTTTAACTAAACCTTAAATTGAACCTCAATCAAAATATAAGTGTCGCCTTAATCAAGCTTTAAATCATGCCTTATTTGAATATTTATCAAGTTTACTCAAGAGCTTTAAATGATATTATTCATGAACATAAATAAATTGAACAAGCTATTCAAACACGAGCATTTATCAAATTGAACCACGAATAACTTGGTGAAGACTTTTATAACCCTACTAAAAGACAAAACTACTCTCACAATTTTTTGTAGTAAATTTTAGGAAAGATCAAAGGGTTCATTTTCGTTGAATTTTTAATAATATGAATTTTTTATGAAAATTATTGATGATGGAAATTCTCAAATCACATCAATGAAATTGAAGAGGATGTTGCAAAAGATTTCATAGGCATGATATGATCATCAATCGATATTATGAGAGAGATCAATGTCACGAAAAGGAAAAAATATTCGTCAGTCCATACGTAGCTTTACGTCACGGACTCAATCGCTTAACGCGTGTCCAAAGATTTTAATTTCCCATTTTAGCGCTTAAGCGATCTGGGCCGGACGGCATTCCGCACGCGTTTACACGGCGGGCAGGCTCGTTCAAACAATGGGAGAAGAAAAACGAGATGTGCGTCGTTCAACATTCTTCTTCATAGAACAGATTAGGGCTTTTTCTTAGCTCAGCTCCACTCTCGATCAGCGCACGTCCGGCCTTCACTCGATGATTTAGCAAATCTTGCGAATTAAAAATTGAAGTATTGTAAGCGACTACATGAGATATTTACACCTACATTCCCGAACTTTAATGAATTTAGAATTTTCTCCGTTCTTCTCACCGTCCAGTAGGTGAACATTTAGAACATTTGAGTTCTTTAAATGAACGAGACGTATTTTAATAGTTTTTGGAGATGTTTTGCATATATACTCTTCGTACTGTCATGATGGTACACGCCGTTATTTTCAAAATTTTGAACTGTTTAGCCTTGTGAAATGTTTAGTATATCACATGGTAGAATGTTTGGTGATATTTCATGATGAATTATGTGGCCTATTTAGGGATAGTATGTTCAGTCGATGGCATTAGAATTTGTTTGTAGGTTGATCTATGACTGTTTGCTTCAGTTTTGCATGTATACTCTTTGTACTCTTAGGAGAGTACAACTCATTTTGGCATTTTTTTTTAAAAGACTTTTGTCCCTATTTGGATATAATATGCTCAGTACATGGCTTTAGAAGCAGATTGAAGGCTGATTGCTTATCTTTTAGGGGCTTTTTTGCATATGTACTCTCTATACTCTCATGACAGTACAGATGATTTTGGCTATTTATTTCCAGTTTCTTTGGCCTGTTTGGAGGATATATATTCATTACAATCCATTAGAAACAATTTGGAAGCTGATTACTTGGTTTTTATGAGAGTTTTACATCTGTACTCTCTGTACTCTCATTTTGGTCATTTTTCTCAATTTTTTTGGCCTGGTTGTTGAGATTATATTCATTGCATTCCATTTGAAGCAATTTGAAGACAGTTTGGATAGTTTTTAGGGGAGTATTGAATCTATACTCTCTGTACTCTCATGAGAGTACAGAGCATTTTGCTAATTTCTTTCCACTTTTTTTGGACTATTTGGAGGAAATATGTGCATTACAAATCCATTAAGAACAATTTGGAGGTTGTTTGGTTGGTTTAGGGTGTTGTTTTGTATTTGTACTCTCTACACTATGTACTCTCTATACTCTCATGAAAGTACAGAGCATTTTGCTAATATTTTTTTACTTTCTTTGGCCTGTTTGAGAAAATATGTTCATTAGAATCCATTGGGAACAATTTGGAGGTTGTTTAGTTGGTTTAAGGTGTTGTTTTATATTTATACTCTGTACTTTGAGTCTGAGCATTGCTAATTTCTTTCCACTTTATTTGGGTATTTGGGTGAAAATATGTATGTATTCTGATCAGTGGAATAATTTAGATTTGGCGATTGGATAAGTTTTAAGTAAGTTTCTTACCAAGCTGTACTATGTACTCTCTGTACTCTCACGACCTCTCTGAGATTTCTTATTTTTCACTTTTTTTGGCCTGTTTAGAGGAAATATGTTCATTACAATCCATTATGAACAATTTGCAGGCTGATTTGTTTATTTTTAGGAGAGTTTTGCATCTGTACTCTCTGTACTCTCATGAGAGTACATAGCATTTTGCTAATTTCTTTTCACTTTGTTTGGACTGTATGGAGGAAATATGCGCATTATAATTCATTAGGAACAATTTGGAGGTTAATTAGATGATTTTTAAGTGAAATTTTGCAGTTGTACTCTTTATACTCTCTGTACTATCTACACTCTCATGAGAGTACAGTGCATTTTGCTAATATTTTTTCACTTTCTTTGGCATGCTTGGAGAAAATATGTTCATTACAATCCATTAATAATTTGATTTGTTTATTTTAAGAGAGTTTGCATTTGTAGTCTCACTTTCATGTTTTCACTTTGTTTCAATTTGTTTGAGGAAATATGTGCATTACAATCCATTAGGAACAATTTAGAGGCTGATTGAATGATTTTTAGGTAGAGATTTGCAGCTGTACTCTCTATACTCTCATGAGAGTACAATGCATTTTGCTAATATTTTTTTACTTTCTTTGACCTATTTGGAGGAAATATGTTCATTACAATCCATTAGGAACAATTTGGAGGCTGATTTGTTTATTTTTAGGATAGTCTCTCTGCATTCTCTTTTACTAATTTTTCACTTTGTTTGTGTTTGGAAAAAATATATGCATTACAATCCATTAAGAACAATTTGGAGGCTGATTGTATGGTTTTTATGTAGAGTTTTTACTCTGCATTCTCAGAGTACAAAGATTTTCTAATATTTTTCACTTTCTTTGATATGTTTGGAGGAAATATGTTCATTACAATCTATTAGGAATAATTTGGAGACTGTTTAATTGATTTTTTTAGTGTTATTTTGTATCTGTACTCTCTATACTCTCATGAGAGTACAGATGATTTTGGCCATTTTTTTCAGTTATTTTTTGCCCTGGTTATTGAGATTATGTTCATTACATTTCATTGAAAATAATTTTTGTTTGGATGATTTTGAGAGTGCAAATCTTTTCTCAGATTCTCTATACTCATGAGAGTACTGAGAATTTATAATTTTTTTCAATTTTCTTATGGATGGAATATACATTCCATAAGAAGCAATGTGAGGTGATATGTTGGTTTTAGAGATTTGTATATATCACTGCATTCTCATTATAGTACAGATTATTTGGGTCATTTTTTACAATTTATTTGGCATGTTTGGAGAAAATATGTCCATTGCATTCCATTAGGAATAATTTGGGGGAATGATTAATTTACTTTTAGGGGAGTTTTAAATCTGTACTCTCTATACTCTCTTAGGAGTACAGATGATTTTGGTCATTTTTTTCAATTTCTTTGCCCTAGTTGTTGAGATTATGTTCATTATATTTCAAGAATTTTTGGATATTTGGATGATTTTTGAGAGTGTTGAAATACTCTCATGAGAGTACTGAATTTATTTCATTTTTTTTTTTTCACTTTCTTTGTTTTGGATGGAAATGCTTCACATTCCATAAGAATTTGAAAGTTGATAGGTTGATTTTGGTGAGAATTGCTGTAATGTCAGACTTTTATACTCAGAGTACAAAGCATTTGCTAATATTTCACTTTCCGTTTGGAGAAAATATGTTCATTATAATCCATTATGAACAATTTGTAGGCTGTTTAGTTGATTTTTTAATGTTGCTTTGCATTTGTACTCTCTGTACTCTCATGAGAGTACAGAGATAAGAGCACAGATGATTTTGGCCATTTTTTTCAGTTTATTTGCCCTGATTGTTGAGATTAGGTTCATTATATTTTATTGAAAACAATTTGGAGGCTATTTAGACAATTTTTGGGGGAGTGCTGAATCTGTACTCTCTATACTCTTTATACTCTCATAAGAGTACAGAGTATTTTGCTCTCTTTTTTTCAATTTTTTTGATCTGTTTGGAGGAAATATGTTCATTACATTACATTATGAGCAATTTGGATTATGATTGGTTGATTTTTATGTGTGATTTGCATCTGTACTCTCTGCACTCTCTATACTCTCATGAGAGTACAGAGCATTTTGCTCTTTTTTTTTTCTAATTTCTTTGGCCTGTTTAAAAGAAATATGTTCATTACATTACATTAGGAGCAATTTGGAGGATGATTAGTTGATTTTATGGGTGATTTGCTATACTCTACTTTTGACTATCTGACTCTCTATACTCTCTAGATCGAGTACAGATGATTTTGCCCAATTTTTTCCATTTCCTTTTGGACTGTTTGGAGGAAATATGTTCATTGCAATCCATTAGAAACAATTTTGGTCATTTTTTTTTACTTTGGCTTTTGTTGATTATGTTTACTCCTCTCCATTGTAAAAAATGTTCTCATTAATTAACTTTTCATTTTGAAATTTACCATGTCTGGGAAAAGGATAACTTCGAGATGTAGGCCTACCAACGTTAAAACAATGTTCGATAATATTGTAGCTCGCTTTACTGATGAAGTCATTGACATTTTAAAGAGGCTTCATTTGCATCAATATATTAGACTGCATAAAATTCAGCAAGACTCAGTTGTCATTACCTCAATCTTGTCTTACTGGGACATAAAGAAGCAAGCTTTCTTTCTGGGTGGATTATTCCTTTCAGATGAAGTTTCATATGTAGAATGCCAAACAGAGGAAAAAAAAGGTCTAGAAATCACGTCGCAGTCTGACTATAAGAATAAACTTGAGCATTCTGATACTGCTCATGCAAGTTGTACATACATTTTTTGTTTTCAAATCTTTTTTTTTATATATCATAACTACATACATGACAATTGATTTTACGCCGATGACATAAATAATAAATTTGAATACAATCAGAGCCATTTGGGGCCTTTCTAGTTTCAATTGATAGATATTACATCAAAGATTGAACACATAAGGCAGTACATGAGTGCTTTATCACACTCTTCTTATGGTACATTCTATATCTTCAATTATGTATTATTTGATGCATTGAAGTTAACTTATATAAATATTCATTGTAGATCTAGGTGGCTGAGCACATAAGCATCATAAGGCCGTCATTTCTATTTGCAAATCCATGTATGTTGCGATGGCCAAAAATAAAATTTGCAGATGATGTTTTCACTGATTTGGGAGGACACCAGGTGACACATAATAATATCACTTAGTTCATATAAGAATATATTTATTTATGCTGTAAGTCATCACATTTTCTTATCGCTTAACATTCCTTTTCTTTTGAGGACATATTAGAAGAGGAGACCTGGCTCCTTGAATCAATGTCCCCTACGCAACATACAACCCATGTTGAGCTCAATAATAGTCTCATTCTAAGTCCACTGAGTGCAGCCCCCACTGAATCTCCATATGTCTCTCATCGATATTCTCCCCCCAGAGGTATCTGCCTCCGCCACTACCCCATGAAGGCTTTGGGAGAGGATACTTGCAGGTTTCAGGGACTTGAAAGATATAGTATCGGCTTTTCACAAAACAATAACAAAGAGAATAGATGGGATTGATTTTTGGGGTCGTGGTGGTGGTTCTGCACGGGTCCCAAGCATCCTCTGTGGGGAAGCTGAAGGCGACCATGGGGATCTCTTGAGGAGGCACACAAGATGGAGGCTACCACAGAGTTTCCCCTTTGGAGGCTACCACAGGAGAGTCTCGGTGGCTACGCTACCCCATGAGACTTCCACTGGGAAGCCCTGTGGTGGCTGCCCTGGAGGCTCTGGTGGTTACCATAGGGACTTGTGGAGGCTTCCACCTGGGAAGCCCTGTGGAGGCCACCATGGGAGTTTCACCGCACATGAAGATGCGTGAAGCCTTTACTCGAGTAGCTGGTGGTGTTCAAGATGAGGAAGGGGAAAGTTATATCTTCCCCCTTCACACACACTTACAGGAAGTCACGGTGCAGAATAAATCATGTGATAGCCTCCACTCAGGATGACCAGCCGGCAGAAGAGGTATTACATTACTTTTTTTTTTAATTTGACATAATAGTAATTGATTTCACTAAATTATTGTAGTCAAGATGCGCCAATAAATGAACGACCGCATCCGTATTTGAGGAGCATCGTGAGGTTTGTATCATCTCAGCAGATCGATCCTTAATTCATAATTAATCTAGCTCTTCATCACTAACTTTCGTCGTCAATAATTTCCTTGCAACCAACTGAGGCACATCATCTTGTTGACTTCTCATCTAGAGATGTCCTGTTATTGACATGTCGTGCTCCCGATTCAAGGACAAGTAAGTCATTCTTCATTCAACTCCTTCATACATAAAATAACTTATTCGTTTAATTAAGCTCGCTTTCAAATATTTCTCACATGCAGAGGTGATACAGTATTTGCGATTGGGAATATCATTATTGCGCGAGGGTAGATCGATGAGTTGCTGACAGATCAGTATCTGTCAAATGCACACCTCGATGTCTTCGCCTATTTGTTGGCCGAGAAGTACTCACTAAGCCCAGGGTTGTATGTCCCCTGTTTGTATGTTTCATGCTTGCACTGGGTAAGTTACCCCACAGAAATGCAGGATAGTACGATTCAATCCTTGTTTGTATAAATAGAAGCTAGAATTTATAAACTTTCTCTTCCCTTCTTGCAGAGTTATGATATGGCTTACAGAAAGAAAGCAAAATGTTCATTCAAAGATGTCACGCCAGACAGTGTATCAATTTGCTACTCGACTCCTATTATAAATAATCGATTGACACCCTGGTTGAGTATACTAAGCTAGGGGCCTGGTATTTTTATGATTCATTGTCAAACCCAAGTCATAAGGCCATTTTTCCTAAGATTGTAAAAAATGTTTTCAATTAGGTTTCCCTAAATTGCTTTTTTTTTGCCAACTTATTGACTATACTTCTTGCTATTCTGATCAAATTACTTGTTGAAGATGTTGGACAGTCTTTTGTGAGCGATCTCATAAAATGGTCAATCGAAATGGTGAGTGCTACTACCCAAGATAAATCGTCATGGATGTTTGTCTGCAGTACATGTAGAAGAATTACAAACCCCAATGAACTGGTCACCACCATGATTGGCCCAAGATGAATTACTTTAAGTTCGCACACTATCTTCTATTTGGGAATGAAAAATTCCGAACTCATATTTGAAGTTTGATATTTTGAAATCACCTGTTTTACAAGCTATTATTTATTGTTTTAAACCTTTTCTAGATGCATGTACAATCTATTTGGATAGAATATATTCTAGAAACCATCGCAACAATTTGGTTCATGATGGGCTATTTCAGATGCTTTCAATCACTCTATACTCTCTAAGAGTACGATTATGTTTTCATTTTTTTACAAGTGTATATTCTCTTGAGAGTACAGAATGTTTTCTTATTTTTTTTCATTTGTTCAGGACAATTTGGATATCATATCTTGTATGAATACCATTTAAAATAATTTGTTGGCTGCCGGTTTGCCTATCTAAGCTCTCTTCAATCAACTGGGTTGCCAGGAACCTTAATGTTATTTA
Organism: Cymbidium sinense; assembly: GCA_021442155.1. Lineage (NCBI taxonomy): Eukaryota > Viridiplantae > Streptophyta > Magnoliopsida > Asparagales > Orchidaceae > Cymbidium > Cymbidium sinense. The sequence goes on from CM038218.1 coordinate 11,694,374, forward strand.
ATGTTTTCAGATACTCTCTGTACTCCGAGAGTACGTAGTATTTCTATTTTTTTTTTTAATTTTCTGCGTTTGGATAAAATATATTTATCAAGAAACCATCTGCATCAATTTGGTTGATGTTGGACTGCTTAACTAAGATGTGTTTCATCTATACTCAAGAGTATTTTTTTCTATTTTTTTCAATTTTCCTGGACAGTTTAGATAAAATATGTTTATCAAGAAACCATCTACAGCAATTTGATTGTCATGTTAACGAGATGTGTTTCTATTGTACTTCCTCGAGAGTACAAAGTATTTCTTCTATTTTTTTCAATTTTCCTGGGCAGTTTGGATAAAATATGTTTATCAAGAAACCATCTGCATCAATTTGGTTGATGTTAGACTACTTAACTGAAATGTGTTTCATTTGTACTCTCTATACTCTCTGTACTCTCTATACTCCCTGTACTCTTTATACTCTCTGTACTCTATATACTCTCTATATTCTCTATACTCTCTATACTCTCTATTCTATTGCAGATAGTTTGGAGGCTGACTATTAGAATATTTGAGGTGTTTTGTACCTGAACTCTTTGTATTCTCCTCAGACTACAAATTATTTTCTTAATTTTTTCCATTTTTTCTTAGCAGGTCGGAGAGGAAATGTTTATAATAACCTTAAAGCAATTTGGAGGCTCCTAAGTTACTTTTTTTATGAGCTATTCTGGCATGTCTATCATTAATATGTTAAGTAGATTCCATTACAGCTTGTGCGGATCCTTAATAGTAACATTTTCTGAGTAATTTTGCAGGTGTACCCTCTATACTCTCTATATTCACTGTACCTTCTGTACTCTTTCTACTCTCTGTACTCTCTGTACTCTTCTAATCATAGGCAATTCATATAATATTGTTTATATTTTTTATGATGATTTCTTTACTTATTTGGAGAAAATATGCTTAACAAATTAAAAACATTTTAAAATATATGTTCAACCAGAATTAAAAGTTGAAGTTCATTTAATTATTATTCTGAAAAAATTAGTCTTTAACTCAATAGCTTTTTTATTCTGCTCCTAATTGTAACACATATGTAAGATACATGTCATAAATTTCTTAAATATTTTCCTAATTGGATTAATTAATTTTGACATTCAAATTATATCATATTTTAAATTTATCAACTAAATAAGTGAAGTTAAAATTTACATTATCTAAAATTAATAATTACAAGAATTTGTTATAATATTTAAAAATTACGATTAAATGATACTTGGTATGTCAAATCGGATGCTAGTAATAAACTATTATACTCAATCACATTCATAATGCCATAATCTGAAAGTATGAAGGAGAACCAATATAAACCACTTAACATGTGAACTTAATATAAGTGGGTAAGATTATTAAACATAACTCTTTAATAAAGAAAATTATGTTCTTCAAAAATATGCTAGAATTTTTTTAAATGTCTGAAATTAGTTTCTATCTGTCAAAATTATGCTTCTTAGAACTTACTTTCTTCTGAATTATGTGGTGCATAAAATAGACCAGTAAATTATCGAACATGCAACTTAGCAACGTCGTATTCAGAAATATAAATTTTGAGGGTAGTGTGGAGCAAACTTTGTAATGCATGCAATAAAAATCATTTCATAAAATATAGAGTACTTTATAGAGTATATATCAAACTATGTAATGCATACAATGAAAATCAGTTCATCCTCTCAAGCAAGGTAGAGTCATCAATCGATAATCAAATTTGATAAAATATAATGGGGATAAACATCGACATCATTCAACATACATCGAGACAATCAATTTCATAAGCTACCGATAATTTAGTAATTGGAAATTGGACCGGATAAGACCTATTAGTTTTTTTTTCTTTAGGGAACCCCATAGGAAATTTTATTGTCACACAAAAGGATTACAAAATCCATAATAGGGGATAAACTCAATAACTACTACTTAAAGAGCTACAAACAGCCTAAAGAGCAAATCCCCTAGCTAAATACAGTCAAAACATGTGAAAGAGGAACAGAAAGCAAAAGGTATAAATAGAGCAAAGGAGCAAGCAATTGGCCAGCCATCAGCATAAACTCTTGAGGATAAAAGAAGTGTATGCCTCCAGGAGAGAAGGAACCAGCAAAAAAACAAGCAGAATCTGCAAATATTTAGGAAGAAGAATTAGCATAGTTAAAGTGATACAAGCTAGGTTGAAAGTAAAACAATATAATGGGAGAGATATGGAGAAATAGGTGGAGAGAGGCTCAGTCACACCAAATTGGGGTAGCCGCTAACATGAGCATCCAAACTTCGAAGGAAGGGTTAAATCACACGTGCTACTACCAGCTAAGGAATGGGTGAAGTCATCCCAGCCATCATAGCCTACAAACCTGGGAGAAAACGGTAACCAATTTGATGAAAATCTTATGATCTTAGCCAACAACACCCCTGGGGGAAAATGGTAAAGGGTTGACAACTCCACTTTCTAAGATAATAAATACCAGATAATGCAAGCATAACAGCATAAATCATAGCCAACAACACCCCTAACCACGAAAATCACTAATCACAGTTACCTGCTTACCAAGGCACAGCCATATTCACATATGCAAGCATAACAACAAATTGAGGTTGGTAAAAGAACCAACATTATATCGTAATGCATAGTCCACAACAACCCAACCTAAGCAACCCATAGTGATGAAATCATGAAAGTATCAAGAAATGGTATCAATCAACATTTAAATAACATCATACCCCAATATACTTACGTGTCAAAAGAAATAAGAATCGAGATAGTGGATAATTCCATACAACAAAGGCACAATTAATAAGGATGACCACATGGCAGTCAACAGACCAAAGTTCCAAGCAAAATGCACAATATAGCCGTCAAACACTAGAACCCGAAAACCAACCAAGAGCTAAAAAAAAAAACCAAGCATAAAATAATTGACCAATATTAATGTCCATTTGGGCCTTTCGGTTTCAAGCAAGTTCTCGCTATCAATATTTATACTGTACTCTCTATACTCTATACTTTATACTCTCAAGAGAGTAGATTTTCATTTTTCAACTTCTATTGGAGGAAATATGTTCATTACAAATTTAGAATAATTTGAAGTTGTTTGGTTAATTTTTTAGTGTTGATCAGACTCTCTATACTCAGATTTCAGACTCACTGTAATCATGGGCTAGAGAGTACAATTAGTAGCTAAAAAAAATCCAAGCGTAAAATTGAACCCACAATGAAGGGCGTAATCATTGAAAAATTACTAAACAATATAATAAACTTAAATATGAGATAGACTGAGTGTCTTCAAAATAATTGACCAATACTAATGTCCATTAAATAAAAACTAAAATATGAGATTATTATACCAATAATCATTAAGTTGAAGATATTTTGAAATATTGACTTGAATAGTATATGAGTATCTATAGTGTATTGATTAATAAATATTAATCATAAAATATCATAATAAATTAATTTATTTTCAAGATAAATGAATAAATTTTATAATAAATTCATGAAATTAGTATATTTCGGTATATATGGCAATAATAATAGTACGATTAAGAATAAAGATGAACACAAGAAGTAAGAAAATGAAATTATAAAAGAAAAAAGAGAATAAATTCTTATATTTAACCTAAAACTCAAAGGCAGTATATTATTTAGCACTATGGTAGTACTTAGTGCTTGTTGACTTTCGAGATAATTGAAAAATTATGCAAAATGTCGAACTGACGCATTTCCTTTCTAATCAATCCCTGGGAAAAGAAAGTCATGGTTGTAATTTATGGTGGCAATCGCATTGCAATAACAAATGATATCATGATATCATGTAAAATATTTTCCTGAATAATCCATCATCGCTTTAAAATTACCCTTCAACCGAATGACCGATTGAGTTCGAAGAATTCTCAGAGAACATATTAGTCGATGATTTTTACAACATCGTGTGATATTCGTATGTACTCTAAATAAAGCAGGTTGCAATGGGTGACACAATACGCATTACTCTCGACCACTGCATTTGGTTTATAACAACAAAAAGATGGTCAAGATTAATGAATATTTAAAATACTAAAAATTAAGAGGCAAATAGAAAATTACTCTCGCTTTCTTGGATCTCTCCCAATATCCCTTAAGTGATTGGAAACACCCTTTGACGCTGTTTAACTGATCCTTTAAGATGTATTTTCCTCAGCATGTATTGACTTCTTCTTACCGCTGTCACCAAGGAGAATTACTTATTATAGAGTCGACATCATCGATAGTTTTTAAGGATCCAAGCATATAGTCCTCACTCTCTTATTACTCAGCTCGACGTTTATTCGACATACATATCAACTTTTGTGGTTCCGAAAAATAATGTCAGTTGCATTTCCATCTGTGTTTTTCACATCTTTTAATTTTTTGTATGCACTATCGATGTAAATATCCCTCTTTACTCTAGTAGACCATCGCATGAGAAGATAATTATCCAGAATGTGCACAACATCTTCCTGACTAAGAACTCTGATACAATGGGCACAAAGTAATCCCATCATTTCAAATTTTTTGCAAGTACAAGTTACATCTAGGGTAGTCCCATCGAAATGGATGGTCCATGTTTTGGATGCATTTTATTCTCTAAGTTTCACCAAATACTCCATGGTGTCATTATTGACATCGGCTCCAACCCATGCAAAAAATTCTTCCTCAAACATATATAAAGCTTTCTTGTATAAAACATAGCTTATTTTAGAATTGACTCTTAACAACAGTGAATAATCGACTACTCTTGAAGTCTCATGTTCATTCTCGCCATGTTCCATAACCTTCTCCAACCCCAAGAAACAATTTGTGAGTGAACTTATTGGTTTAGAGATTCCGTGAAATACGTTATTCATGGACTCACTACGTTGAGTTGATAAGATGCTCATATAGAATGAATCTTTGTTGAATGCAGTAGACCACTTGGATCTAGTTTTATAAAGCTCGTGACCAAACATGATCATGCAAATTGCCTTCTTCTAGCATAGCACCAAGCTTCCTCAAACTCTTCCTCGAGTCACACTTGCTCATGCATGTATAGAATAGCCTTGTACTCTCTTATTATTATTAAAGCAATGAACCTTGGAAGGAGCTTTCAAATATGCTATCGTAATAAACCTATGATGTATGTATAATACAAATTTGATACTCTCCATACCGATCTTGATGAATATTGTTATAGGATGTCTTCCACTCATTAACCGGAGAAATATTTGGAATAGCCATGTAAATGACTCAATTGTCTCTTCTAATATAAAGGTTACTCCAAATAATACATTTTTTCAATGATGATTCACTCCAACTAAAAGGACACAGACAAGATTATATTTATTGAGTCGATAACTTCTATCAAAAATTATGACATCCCCAAAATAATCATATTCTATCCTTGATATGTCATTACTCCAAAAAAAACTTATCAAGCAATCTGACTCATCAACTTGTACATCCCATGCAAACATCTCGTTCGTTGCTTGCCTTTCCTTGAACAGATGTATTAATGCATTACTGTCACCATTCGCAATCCTCAATCTTCTCTGTTTCTGAATGAAATTGAAAGCATCTCTTTTTGTGAATCTAATATTCTCTACGCCACCAACTTTCTCAGTTAGATAGCTAAATACATCAGTTGCTCTAATTCCAACCTTTGTCATTGCCTTCTCATCGCTAATGCATCTGTATGATCTAAGAGGATGTAAGTCAGCAGGCTTTGCAAATGAATGATTATGGCTTTCTATATTTTTTTTAACCATCCAGTTCCCCTCTAAATCAACAGAAAATCTATTCATGGCTGGACAACCAATCCTTGTATCAATTTTCTGGAATTATGTTAAGTCGTTTAGACTGACAGATTTCTTCCGACCTGTTTTTGCACATAAAAAATCTTTTGATTTCAATTTCTTGAATTTTGGCCAATAACTAATATGGTCCTTCCTAACACCGGCTGCTTTGTGCATAGTCACAAGATAATGCACATACGCCCATTTCGTTTCTTCAAAGCAGTAGAGTTTCCCAAATTCATATTGACATCACGACTTCATCATCGATCGCCATTGACCGTGATTCATCACTCCACAAATATTTGACATGTAAAATACACAAATGAACATATTCCCTCCAAAAAGCCAAAGAAAGTGAAAAATTGACAAAATGCTCAGACTAAAAGAGAGTAGTGATGCAAACTCACCTAAAAAACTAACCAATGCCTCCAAATTACTTCTAATGAAATTTTATGAACATATTCCTCCATACAGCCAAAAATGAAAAGAAAAAAATATCTTACTATCTCAGAGAGAGACATATGCAAAACAACCCTAAAAAATCAACTAAACAGCCTCCAAATAGCTTCAAATGAAATGTAATAAAGATATTCTCCCCAAACATGCCAAACAAAGTGAAAAAATATGAGAAAATATTTTGTACTCTCATAAGAATACAGAGAATACATATGCAAAACACCCTTAAAAATCACCAATCAGCATCCAAACTGTTCCTAATGGAATCTACTGAACATATTCTCTCCAAACATGCCAAAAAAATTGGAAAATAATGAGCTAAATCCTCTGTAATCTTAAGAGAGTACAGATGCAAAACTCCCCTAAAAATAAACCAATCATTCCAAATTATTCCTAATGGAATGTAATGAACATATTTCCTCCAAACATGCCAAAAAAATTGTAAAAAATGACCAAAATCATCTGTACTATCATGAAAATACAAATAATACAGATGCAAATCTCACATAAAAATCAACCTATCAGCCTCCACATTACTTCTTATGAAATGTACTGAGCATATTCCATCCAAACAGGCCAAAGAAAGTGAAAAAATGAGCTAAATCCTCGTATAGAGAGTACAAATTCAGCACTCCTCCAAAAATCATCCAAACAACCTCCAAATTGCTTTTAATGGAATGTAATGAACATTATATCAACAAGCAGAAAAAAATGGTTAAATTATATCTCAAGAGAGAGTAGAGAAGCATGCAAAACTCCCCTAAAAATAAACCAATCATGTCCCTAAATTATTCCTAATAGAATGTAATGAACATATTTCCTCTAAACATGCAAAAGAAATTATAAAAAATGACCATATATGTATTATCATGAGAGTACAGACAGTATAGATGCAAATCTCACCTAAAAAACCAATACATCAACCTCCACATTACTTTTTATGGAATGTACTGAGCATATTACATCCAAACAGACCAAAGAAAGTGAAAAAATATTAAATCCTCATACTCATGAGAGTACAGAGTACGATTCAAGACTCTCAAAATCATCCAAACACCAAATTGCTTTAAATGAATGTAAATGAACATAATCTCAACAACTGAAATCAAAAAATGGCTAAAATCATCCAGCTCAAGAGAGTAGATGCAAAACTCTCCTAAAAAATAAACCAATCAGCCAAATTGTTAATGGAATAAATGAACATATTTCCTCCAAACATTCCAAAAAAAGTAAAAATGAAAAAATCATCTTATCAAGAGTATAGAAAGACGATATAAATCCTAAACACTAATTTATCGACCTCCATTGTTCTTATAATGAAGCATATTCCATCCAAACAGGCCAAAGAAAGTGAAAAAATGAGTTAAATCCTCTATACTCTCATGAGAGAACATAGAGTACAGATTCAGCACTCTCCCAAAAACCATCCAAATAGCCTCCAAATTATTTTCAATAGAATGTAATGAACATAATCTCAACAACCCCAGAAAAAAAAAAAAATGGATCATCATCTCAGAGAGTACTCTCATGAGAGTACGAGAGATAGATGCAAACTCCTCAAAAAAATTAACGCCTCCAAATTGTTCTAATGATCAGAAAACATATTTCCGTGCCAAAGAAAGTGGAAAAACATTAATAAAAATGCTTCTATGAGAGAAGAGAGAAGCATGCAAATCACCCCTAAAAATCATCAATCAGCATCCAAATTGTTCCTAATGGAATCTACCAAACATATTCCATCCAAACAGACCAGATAAAGTAGAAAAAATGAGTTAAATCCTCTATAAGTACATATGCAAAACTTCTCTAAAAACTAAGCAATCAGCCTCCAAATTGCTCCTAATGGATTGTTATGAACATATTTCCTCCAAACAGACCAAAGAAAGTAAAAAAATATTATCAAAATGCTCTGTAATCTCATGAGTATAGAGAGTACAGAAATTACAGATTCAAAACAACACCATAAACCAACCAAACAGCTTACAAATTATTTTCTAATGGATTTGTAATGAACATATTTCCTCCAAACAGGTCAAAGAAAGTGAAAAAATATTAGCAAAATGCATGTACTCTCATGAGAGTACAGAGAGTACAAGTTCAGTACTCCCCCAAAAATCATCAAAACTGCCTCCAAATTGCTTCCAGTGAAATGTAATGAACATAATCTCAACAACCAGGCCAAAGAAACTGAAAAAAATGACCAAAATCATCTGCACTCTCATGAGTACAGAGAGTATAGATACAAAACTCCTTTAAAAACAAAAAAAAAAAATCAACCTCAAAATTGTTCCTACTAGATTGTAATGAACATATTTCCTCCAAAAAATGAAAAAAAAAATTAGCAAAATGCTTTGTACTCTCATGAGAGTACATAGAATACAGAGAGTACAGATGAAAATCTCCCATAAAAATTAACTAAACAGCCACAAAATTACTTCTAATGGAATGTAATAACCAAATTCTCTCCATATAGGCAAAATAAACTACAAAAATATGAGAATATGTTATGTGCTCTACAGATACAAAATCTCTCAAAAATCATTCAAACAGCCTCCAAATTACTTATAATGGAATGTAATGAATGTAATCTCAATAACCAGGCCAAAGAAAGTGAGAAAAAATGTGCAAAATGTTATGTACCTTCATGAGAGTATAGATGCAAAACTCCCTTAAAAATAAATCAAACAGCCTTCAAATTGCTTCTAATAGAATCTAATGAACATATTATATCTAGACAGGCGAAGAACTCATGAAAAATAATATGAAATTGATCAGTACTCTCATGAGATTACATAGAGTACTCATGCAAAGCAATTCCTAAAATAAACAAAATCCTCTTACAAAGAACTCTAAACAGTGTAGGAAATATACATTAAATAAAAGAATTTCAATATTAACAAACAAGAAAAATTGTAATGATACAACGATTGAGGAAAATTACCGATGAATTTTTATTTAATACATCCTCAGCTAAATTGGTCGTTGTTTCCTCAAGGTCATAACTTCCAAATTTATTCTCCATCTTTATTATTCTTTTGTAAAAAGGAAATGATATTTTCTATTTCTCTTTGAGCTCGATTTGCCTGAAAAAAATGCACCCTAAACCCTAAATCTATATATTGACTATTTCTTTTAAATTCCTCTCGTTCATTCCAACGACGCTTCTTCTCCCGCTGTTTGAACGAGATGAGCCGGGTCGGGCCAGGATAAGCATAAACGACGTCGTGAATATGTCATCCATTTACAGCGACGTCCGTCCAGTTACAGCACTGTTAAGTGCTAAAATGAAAAATTAAAACACTGAACACGCGTCAGCCAACGATTGGAGTCCGCACGTAAAGTTATGTGCGAAATCCGGACGTAATATTTTTTCCTGAAAAAGATCATAAGATTGAATTTCACATTACAATATAATAAGGATGAATTTGCCTTTTTTTTATTTACTTGGATAAGTATATGATTTCAAATTCTAATTAGGATAACTAATGAAGGAATTTTCATTTAATTTGAACTTATCTAGATTATTAAATGCAGATAGGATTATTTTCTTTGTTAAGTTTGTTTAAAAAAGATAATAATATTAAACTTAATTTCCTACATAAATTAATCAAAAATAAGAAATTTCTACAAGGAATATTTCTTTTCCATTCCTTCCTCAATTTCCTCTACTGCCTTGCTCATCCCGTAAGAAGCGGTAACGGTTCTGTGGCATGAACTGAAGGGGCAGACCTTAGCCGCCGGCCCGCCGCTGAATTGTTCTGTTCCCTGGTCCTATAGCAGTCCGCCGCTACTCTTATGATTTCTGCAGAATTACATTGAAGACCGTCGTGATTGCTCTCTTTCAAAGCTTGCTGCTTTCCTGTGGCTGTTGCTGTGAATTATCCTCTGCTATATTTCGATGCTCTATCTGTTGAAGCCGCTTATTGCTGACTGCTGGTTGTTGTCTTGCTGATTTTGGTGCTGTTTGCTTCTACCGCAACTGCCGCCATCATCGTTGTTGTTCCGTTGCTGCTATATATTCTAGTGTGTTGAAATCAATTAAGTGCAGAAAACAAACATTTATATACGACGAGAAGAGTAAGAAAGTTCATAGCTAGCATAGGTCTGCCCAAAATCCATAGAAAATCAAATAGTTAAAGGAACAAATGGCTACCGAGAGTGAGTGAATGAGGATACAAATAATTGTCGCTGCGACTAGTGAGCTAAGCCGTAATGCCCCTAGATTATAGGTGCAAACAATATTGAAGGAGCTAAAGATGAGGATACCAGTACCACGCATGAAATAATTGTCTTGCCATTCAAAGTAGAAGTCAAAGTGAAGAATTCTATATATGAAGACTTCGCGGTAGGGTGCAAAACATATATTGTAAGTGCTATTTGAAAAATTATGTTCTAGTCATATTTTAAAGAATAAGCAGTGAAAACGCTATGTTTTTCAACCAAATCTAATAGAGAGCAACATGTCACGGAGCTAAATAAAGAGTGTAACCACGCTCTCTCAGCTTCTGGAGGAATATAGAAGGAAGACCTAGGTTCCAGGTCTACCAAAAGAGTTCTAAGAAGATGACTACTTCAAGAGGAGTCTAGAATCCTATGGAATACTCTAGAAATCATGTGTATGCTAAAATACTCTAGAATCATGAATATTTTAATAAACTCTAGAATGTTCTTGTTTGTCCATGGGAGAGGACTATAAATAGGGGATCTCCCCTCCCATTTGGATCATCCAAGAGTTTTCAAGCAACTTGTATTGTAAGAGTTCCTTTACTTAGTAAAGTATTTTCTTTACTCTAACCTCTCTTCTCCAAAACAGTTTTGGTTCTTATCTTGCATTATGAAAGTCGAAGAGCTAAGCGCCGACGGTTACTTAAAAAAGTTTCCGTGACAAACAGCTGCCAAAAAGTTATGATTTGATTTTTTTTAAATAAAAAATTAAAATACTCATCATAATATTTTAGACAATAATTTTTTCTATAGCAATTTTATCATTATATTTTCAGATCACTGCAACTGTCACAAATAGATCCTTCATATAGCATGAGAATAACACATGCAACAAAGTTGCCTTGGCGTGGTGGAATTCCCATCTAAAGATGAATGGCCATCAAGAGATAAATTGGAGGGCATTCAAGCAGCTGATATAGAGTGGTTTTACCAAAAAGATATGTGGATAATTTTGTTGGACTTGGACTAAAAAGTTTAGGTACAATATATGTGGTGCAATCAAAACTATGAGAAAATTTTTTGAGAGATCTTTGATGGCAACAGAGGGATTGAGAAATCATTTTCCTGTAACAGAAACCAAAGGAAACTAATCTTTACTGCAGCTTCTTCCCGGGTCCTGCAGCAATCTGCAACTACTGTCGGTTTTCTACAAAATTCCATTGAAGCCACCGCTGCTGCTTTATTTCCCTTCTTGCAGCTTTCTTATGGCTGTTGCTGTGAATTTTCCCTCTTTTCTCTTTTGATGCTTTATCTGTCGAAGCTGCTTATTGCTGACTGCTGCTTGCTGTCTTTGTTGATTTCTCTTATAAATTGCTGCTGTTGTTACTGCCGCTACTGCTATTGCTTCTGCCGCCATCATCACTGCTGCTCATATTTCAGGTTGATAAAATCGACCGTGAAGAAAAAATCAATTAATTGCTGTCCAGTCCAAAAATGGCAACCCATAGACTGTTTCCAGCAAACCAACCTCTATTCGTAGAAGGGGAAGTCAAGGAGAGCCAGCAAAAAAAAACAGATCCAAGAGGCGATGGTCGTCAGTGTAATGTAATGCTACTATCTCTCGTTGTGAGCTTGCACAATAATGTGTTGAGAAGATGACAAGAAATCATCTACAACACGGAAAGAGAGAAAAGAGAGGAAGAAGAAGAAACCGATGATATAATGGTTGGATCCAATTGAAGTTCACCTATAGAGCTTTCTGCATGCACAAGCTAAGTGTCCATGGTCAAAACTATCAAGCTCAAAGGCGAGGTTGGAGTTCCTAAAGAGGACATTGATGCTGATAGCATGTCATTGCCTAAATAACTCTCAGAACGTCAGACGACTTCGTTACAAAGGTGGTCCTGGAATGCACAAGATCGCCATGAATGATGCTTGGTCAAATGCGGTTGAAAACTCAAACTCAAAGGAGCTATCAGCAGAGTGATGGAATGAAGTTCTGCACCGCAGCTGTAATGCACCAAAGGATTTGGATTATTCCTATTTAGGAACCGTCAAATCAAAACAATGACTAGATCTGGACTCCCCAAGAACGCCATTCAAATGTTTTCCAATCCTTAAAACAAAACCAAACCAAAACAACGTGCATGGCCTGTTCAGTTGATATGGCCAAAACCATATTCTGCTCACTCTTAACAAGACCTGTTAAAAAAGAGTATCTATCCTATATTACAGAGACGCTGCAGCAAATTATTAGCAGTCTGCAGAACAATTTTAAAAAAACATTTTAAGTATGAAAGCTTACAGTAAACCTCCAGATGCTGCTGAAAACTGATTCATGAGCAGTATCTCTCAAAGCTGAGGTTTGCTGGCTGATTAATGAGCTTCACAGAAACTTGTTATATTCTTCTGGTAACATGGTGGTTTTCTGCCAAAAAAAAATCAAGATATCCAATTAAAAATTCTAGGATTACAGAATTTCTTTTAGAAGAGCAATTTGACTTTTAAGGATGATAAATCAAAAAATTCTAATAGCAATATAGATCAGTCGATCAAGAATGATAACCAGGAATGACTTACAGTTACTATGAACTTCTTCTACTGGGCCAAGGGCTTTTGCCGCTTCTTTCAGTTCCTTTAGCATTGCCCTTCTGTATGGCAGAAAGCAAGAGAAGTATAAATACAAAATAAATAATTGAGTATTAATTCACAAAACTGTCAACAAACCAACTTGGAAAATTTGCATGGGGGTATTAGAAAAATGAAAATTGTTTTTACATGCCAAAAACATAATCATGTGGAATAATATATGAATAGAAGGAACTAAAGTGCACAAGTTGACGCAGGCATTGTGTGAATAATGCCAACCCCAGTTCTAACTCAAAAGAAATTTTAAAATAAAAAGAAAAAAACTACATCCATAAATTCAAGTGAACACCAACTAGAGAGTGACATACAAAATAAAATTTTTCCTTCTACAATGATTCAAAAAAACAAAGGAGAGAACTAAAACTAGATCTATAGGTGTGCTTGTGTATGACAGCCTCATATGCAAAAGAAATAGCCAGTGAATTGCAAAACAAATAAACAAAAAAAGATATTCATACTGCAGATAATAAGAGCTTTTGTAGGTTAAAGACTCTGGTCTGATGCCTGAAAACTGTCATAGGAGCAAGACAATTCTTGAAAAAATAGGACAACATGGAACTTAATATATAACAATATAGGCTTCGGTCCTATCACTAGGATTAGAGCAATTTTCCTACAACATTCACTGATAATTAAATTATATATTATGTGATAGAAAAGTTTCACTTAAACTTAAGAGAAAATTTTATAAGATGGTGAGAGACTGCAATGACTTATGATGCAGAATGTTGGCCAATAATAAAGAGAACCATAAGACTAAGTTAAGTGTTACGAGATGAGGATACTGGATGAGCTTTACTCTTAGAGATAGAATGCAAAATGAGTATGGGGAAAATTGGGAGTAGCTAGATAAGATTAGGGAGAATGCCTTAGATGGTTTGGCCACATACAACACCCGTCCGATTAGGAGAGTAGATCATTAGATGCTTTATGTTAAGAAAGGTAGAGGTAGACCTAAAAGACTTGGTTAAGATGTGTAAAAAATGATCTTAGTATACTTGAATTAAATGAGAAATGACATAATAGGACACAATAGACGAAGGATTCATGTAGCCGACCCCACCTAGTGGGATTAAGGCTTGTTGTTGTTGTTGTTGTTGTTGTTGTTGTTGTTATTGTATTCACTGATAATTAAATCTTCGTAACACACTAGTAAGTCACAATAAAACAGCATAAAACAGTTTTGAAAATTAAGGGCAGTAAACGAATTTTAAGTAAAAGTTTCATAATAAGTGCCTTATTTTATTGCCTCTATTTTTATGTACAAAACATGAAGATATATCAAATGTATTAGCTATAATTATTCCACATTATATGTTTTGCTGCTTGTTAAACTGGAATAATAATACTTTTGAGTTTACTATTGTTAGATGTCGCTGGTCCTGAGTATTCTCTTGTTGAATGAGATTAACCAATCCAATTAACATGCTTAATCTTCATACTGAATTAATAAATTACCTAATGGTGCGGGATGAGAATTCAAGTAGCCAAAACAGGTGAAAATTAAGTCCTGAGAGAATTATCGGGTGAGTGTTATCATTCATAAAAATCAGGGGACAGGGTAAAAGATAAAGAAAGTTGCCCAAAATTATGGATATAACATTAGGTGACATGAACTTCCAAAACGGATCTGTACTGCTTTTATAGTAAATGATCTACATGATGGATTGATAATATGAAATGAACTTAGGACATCTGCCCATGGGAGTCGCCTTTCATAATGGGCGTGATATATTTCTAATGTTTATATATGATATCCAATGAACTTATTCTATAACTCCCCCTATAAACATAATCTATCATGTGTGAACTCAACAAAAAAAATATTCCACAACAATATAGTCGCAACTAGCATCACTCTTTTAGTACTTATATGATATACTTTTAACCACTAATTCACAATTTTTTATTTTTCTCAAAGATGCTTCACATTGTCTAAAGTGATTGTAACTTCTCAAATCAAATAGAACTTTTATGACATCAATGTAATTCATGGAAACAACTTCGCTTAAATTAATTAAGTAAAAAATTCAACAAAAAATAATGCATCGAGAAAGCTTGTCAAGATATCTTAATATAATTTTATCCAGACAGGTTTATAAACTATTGAATTTACTTTGACAATTGACATTAATGCTATATATATGTAGAGTTTCTATTGCACTAATTTTAAAGCAAATCCAGTGATTTTCAAACTGATGATACAATGTATGTAAGGATATCTTGACAAATCAACTCATCATAATAATACAAGACAGTAAATTTGCAATGAACTCATGTCAAGTGAATGCAACTTGCACTCAAGTTTTCTAAATCACCAACATTCTAGGCCCATGAAAAGGCCATACTCAAATGAAAAAAGTTTTACCCAATGAGCAAAAATTTGTGATGCATATACCTAGCATTGCACCAAAAAAAAAAAATCCTTTCAAGTAGTATTGGCAGATATAACGATCTAAAAATTTATGCTCATTGGCTTTTGTTCAATGTGAAGATTCTCATTAGCATATTTGATACTATTTTTTTTTTTTTTCAATTTTATCTATGTCCACTGTAGTTTCCTCATCCGAATGCAAAGAATAATCTCAGCGAAATTAGTTTCAGTATTTACGCAAAATGCTGTTAAGAGAAAATGACCATAGTTGACAGACCATATAGCTTATTCCTGTTTAAGAAATCTTCCTGAGTTTTGGCATCATATTGCTTCATATATGTATCACTCAATGCTGGTCTAGATTGAAGAACATTCAAAATTCTAGAGTAAAGCAAAAAAGGAAAATTACTATAGCATTCAAACAACATTAACAGGCTCCATTAACATCTACCTTTAAGCAAGAATCAGATTTATTTCATGCCCATTGCTAAAGCCAGTGCACAAAAAATAAAACCGTCGAAGTTCGACAAAGGTGTGTAGGCCCAAAAGAATAAGACACAAACCTTTACTGAGGATGTCAGCCCCAAAGAATAAGGTACAACGAAGCAAGCTATGCTGCAATATGAGGTCAATAAACACATGAAAGTTAGGTATAATATACTAATAATTAAACTAACTTATAACCCAAAAGCTTAAGCTTGTTGAAGAGGACCAACAAGGCCTACAAAACCATGTGTAGAGCTTGTATAAGAATCACCCATTATTGAATCTTACTCAACCATGCTTGAAGGTACCAAGATGAATGGGAACCATAAACCGCATTAATTGCTTAATTTCAATCAAACCATCAACTTTAATACCACTTGTAAGAAAGTATAAGCTTGTTATGGTTAGAAAACCAAGCGATAGAAAAATTTTCACTTGAAAATCCAAATAATACCAGGGTATAAAAGTGTGAACAATAAAACCTGAATTTTACTGAAAACCTCAAAAAAAGGGAAACCACTACCCCAATAAAAAAAAAAGCTTCCACTATGTATTTTTGTATAAGATTTTCCATCACGGGAATCAGAGAAAGGAACAAATTTAGACAACGATCGGGTTGTAACATTTGCTAAGAAGATGGTGAATCATGAATCAGCGAGCAATCAGAAAATAGAAACGCAACAATTAAAACGGCGAACAATACCACCAGAAGTCCTCATGACGAGAACAGATTGACGACGGCAAGGATCAGGCGGGCAGTGGGCCGCGTGGCGACGGGTCGAGTGGCGACGATTGTGCTTGGAGGATCTTTAGAGCTCTCCTCTCTCTGCCTCATATGAGGAATGAGGGTTATTTATAGTGGGAAATGACGCCTGTAAATACATGCAAAACCCATACCACTCCACTTCATTGGATGGCTCCAAATGATCCCTGTGATCATTTGATGCATTTTAAATATTTGAATGCTCAAATGAAGTTTAATTGAGATCTTGTTGTTAGATCCGGCCGTCGACGCTTCGATTTACTATAAACACTCCATGTTTGAGCTTTTGGAGGTTTTGCGATATCCCAAAGTTTTCAATGATATTTTTGCTTGATCTCAACCCGCCAATTCGATCTTGCTGCATCAAGATTCGTTCGTAGAGGAATTTTCGTCATATCATTGTCCTTATTTTGGATGATATTATCTCAATCATCAAAAAATATATGCTACTTCAAAATAAATTCTTCAACGAAATCTGCCCATTAACCACATTTCAGAACAGATCTTAGATTATGAATTCTACGGAGACGCAAACCACAAATATGAAAGTATGTCGCGGATGCGAATTTCGAGACTGACCCATCCCTTGGCTCAGTGAGGCGTCGAAGAAAACCACGGGTCGCGCGGAGGCTTTATGGCTAGCGCGGAGTTGAGTCGCCGCGGGCAGGTGAGCGGAGCGGTGGGTCGAGCTGTCGAGTCGCTGGAATGGCTGAATGGCTGACGGCAGAAGGGGCGAGTGCTACAAGATGGTCGCCTGGCTACGGGCGGCTTACGCTGTTCAGGCACGCTGGCCGGGCCCAAGAAGGTTTTTTTGTCCGTTTTCGCCCGTTTTTGATAATTTTGAGCTGATTTTTGCGGTTTTTGACGGTTTTGAACGGTTTCTCTTTGATTTTTTACCTTTTTGTCCCTATAGGGGGTCTATAAAAACCCCCTAAGGCCAAGGGAGAACGTACCTTCTTTTCTTCTTGAGAGAAGCTCGCTCGAGGATCAAGACCCGTTCATATACTGAGCGCTCCGCCCCTCGAAAGAGGTGTTAACTAACCTCTGACCGACCGGATCGGAGGCGATCAACCGTAGTTCATACAGCGCCCGCCCTTGAAAGAGGGTTAACTAACCTCGTCTGACCGATTGGGAGACGATCAAGACCAGCTCATACTCAGCGCTCCGCTTTTCTCGAAAGAGGTGTTAACTAACTCGTCGACCACCGAGATCGGCGATCAAGACCCCAGTTCTGCAAGCGCTCCGCTTTCCCTCGAAATAGGTGTCAACTAACCTCGCCTGACGACCAGCTAGAGAAGCGATCAAGGAGACGATAACCGAGATCGGGTCGAGCAAACGATGGTGGCCGACGGTGAGCAGACTGGCGACGGTCAGGCAGATAACCAACGATACGGCGGCGATTGCCGAACGGTCCGACAAGATCGCGATACGGCAGCGAGCCATGATGGCGGTCACCTGAGTGGTGAATGAACGCGATAGTGACGGCGATGCGCGCCGATATGGGCGGATGACCGGCGACGATGGGAAGCAAAAAATAACCGTGATGTCGGTGATGATAGACGTAATGCAGCAGCGAGCCAGTACTACCAACGAGGATAATGGCAACGATGGTGGCAGACCGCGGAGATGACGGGACGACCGGCGACGGCCAGCAACGATAATGGCGGGCGGACCGCGACGGCAATGCATGACCATACATTTGGGCGACCATTGGGTCGCAAGAATAGCGAGTAAGCCGACGCGGCATGACCGCGCCAGTTGGCGGTACCGGCAGCAATGGCGTCGACGGGATGGCCGCAATGTAACCGGCGAAGTAGACGGCATAGCAATGGTGAGATCCGCACGAGGTGACCCCAAGAAAGATTGTCGGCGATGGTCTACGCGGTGGGAAGTGGGTCTGAATTTATCAGATTGTGTTGAGGTTATGGCCTTTAACCTGTATGAGAGAATTGAATCCCGAGGATTTTGACCCATCCTATTGAGTCGCCGCGATACCATGACGAAGAAGAAAGATTGCTGGATTTTGACCTATCTGTTGTTTACACATTAAGAAGAGGTTGAAAGTCCAGAATTTTGACTATGTTTTGCTTGAGTCCTACGTTGAATCAACGATCGTTTGTGGTTCAGGATGAAGATGGATGGAGTTCAATCCACCGGATTTTGACCCATCCAGATTGTTTGTGAGTGTTACCCGGCCGACGCAACTTAAGAGGTTGAATTGAATCTGCGAGATTTTTACCTATCCGAGTTTGTCGAGCGTGACTTACGCTAACTGTAAGATGTTGAATTGAATCGAGGATTTTGACCCATCCGAGGTTGTTTAGCGATCGTTACCCGCTTATGGGAAGAGGTAGTAGGAAGTACATGGACCTTTTACCGGTTATTTGTCGAGTCTTTACTGACGCGTTAACCTGTATGGTAGGAAGTCCACCAGAACCTTTTGACTTATCCCAGATTATTTGTCAAATTCTTTGCGATAACGTTAACTATATGGAGGAAGTCCAGGACCACCTTTTGACCCATCCTAAGTTGTTTGTCGAGTCTTTGCTCAACGACGTTAACTGTATGGAAGAGGCCGTAGAAGTCCACCGCGACCTTTTCCTATCCCAGGTTGTTTTCGAGTCTTTGCTGGCGACGTATGAGAAGAGACAATCAATCTGCTGACTATCGGTTGTTTGTCGAGTTAGATGACGCAACTCATGGAAGAGAATTAAATTCTTGAGGATTTTGACCTATCCGGGTTGTTTGCGCGAGTGTTACGCATATGGAAGAGGTGGAAGTCCACCGGACCTTTTGACCTATCTATCTGTTTTGCTTTTGATATTAACCTGTATGATATGAATCAAAATATCCGTTGTAGTTGTAACCAAAGTTGCTTCCTCGCCTTTTTCGATACCGACTTGCTTCGAACCGATATAATCACTGATATCCGAATATCGATTTGGATAATCTTTTGAGATTAAGATTTGCCGCCGACAAAATCAAGAAAGCGTTTGATGAATCTTCATTCTTTGCTGCGCTCTTAAAAGCTTTGAAATGCTACATCTCGATGGTGGTTTGATTGGAAACTTGATACAAGATGATATAATGAAAGAATCATTTCCATGACGCCAATGCTCGGTCTTAAAAACCAACAGAGTAAAAGTTTTCGCTTAGCGTGAAATCCAAAGACACACAAAAAAAGTAAACAATAAAACTTAATTTTACGTGGAAAACCAAAAAAAAAGGAAACCACGCTAAAAGCTTCCACTATGTATCTGTTTGAGTACAAGATCTTCTGGATTACAGAATCAGTATAGGAAATAACAACAACATCGTACGGACATAAGATAGAGAATGATGGCGAAGAAAGCAAGCGAAATAACAATTACTGAAACGTAGAAAAATACCGCGTAAATGCGAAACATGGTAGTCTCACGATGAGACCGAGATCGACGGCAAAGATCAACTACGGCGGTGGCGGCGGCCGGTGGTACAACCGCCGAGCACGACAAGGCTTGGAGGATCTTTAGAGCCTCTCCTCTCTCCCCTCATATGAGAAATGAGGCTATTTAGGAGAGGAGGCGTCTCAGAATACATGCAAAACCCGCACTACTCCACTTCATCTGACGGCAAATGATCCCTTTGATCATTTGATGTATTTCAAATATTTGAATGCTCAAATGAAGTCTGAATTTTGAGATCTTGGCTTGTTAGATCCGCCGCCGACGCCGATTCGATTTACTATAAACACTCCAGTGTTTGAGTTTTGGGAGTTTAACGATATCCCAAAGTTTCCATGATATTTTAAGTGCTTGATCTCGACCGCCAATTCGATCAACTTACTTTCTGATCAAGATTTTTCATTGAGGAATTTTCAGGGTCATATCAAAGCTAAAGGAGACCAAAAAGGTTACAAAGTTTGGTCTAATACTTTCAATAGTTGAACCATTTTTCAACCCAAAAATTTAAGCATATAGGAGACAGTCATTTCATTCTTTTATTTGCAATATTAACTTTGAAAAATAAAATTACAAATATGAACTGAGGAGGAGTTAAAATTGTTATTGAAATTCAATAAGGAGAGCATGCTAACAAGAGAGAAGAGAGAAACTTGGAGAAGATTAAAGAGACTAACAAAATTCAGTCCATCAAATCCTCTTCATCCTAAGGGTCAGCTAACTTAGCAATAATTGGATGCTTAGATATAATTTGAATGCTATAAAAATTTAGGATAAGGATTCCTAAAGTGTGTGTGGATAGACGTAGATTGATTTCAAATCACTTTACAATTAGAAGGACTTGGGATGTAACTTCATATAGAAATCAAAAGAGATTAGTACTTCCACTTTAATTCCTCTCTCACTTCCTCCTATACCCATCATTTATCCCTCTCTCCCTTTCTTTCTCAATTCCAAACCAGCAAAGCTACAGCAACCACACACTCTCATGGTTTCCTGTACAGGGAAGATCGATCAGAGCAGGAAATCAAAGCTGCCAGCTCCCCAGCCCACTATGGTCACCAACTCCAGCACGCAGGGAAGGTGTTTGAATTTTCTAATCGATGTCCTAAGTTTGTTGCTGTCAACAGTGAATTTATGCACCATTTACTCAATTTATTTCATAGAAAAGCCTAAATTCTTGACCTAGTTTTGCTCGGACTAGTTAAAAAGAGTTCCGCGCCAGGTTTTGAACCACACTGAAATGTTAGGTAACAGAGATAAAAGAAAAACAAAAACAATATAATATAAATACATCTTTCAAGCAAAAATAGAAAAATACATACACTTAGCACTTCTCTGAAGGCCCAAACATCTTCAAGCGTATGAAGAAATTGAAAGCCAGTAGGTATAAGGAGAGCCAGATCAGCAGAGTCTGTATCACTTCTGACTAACTTTCTCCTGATTTTTCTAATATTTCAGCCTTTCTGAAGTGTTCTGTGCTTTGAGGTAATGTTCTCATAGACATATTCTCCATCCACCAACTATATCTCAAACTCTTAAGGACATTCTGTAAAAAAATTTGCTTTTAAGTAAAACCTCATCAATCACTGGATGAAATGTCAAGCAGCAGTAATTCTGCAGTTAAACTCTGGAAAGGACCATGCCTCATCAAGCACTGATAGCAAAATGCGTGATGCTTCAGATGGTTTTCCTTCATTTAGGTTCTGTTCTAACAGACACATGTATTTGTGCACAACCTCAAGTTCCTTCTGTTCAAAATTACAAGACAAAATGTTCTTCCATTCATGTGATTTTCCTTGTACACAAATTACATAGAGAAGGAGAAAAAATGTAATGGAATCTGGAAAGCAGCCCTGCTTTAGCATCTGATCTCGTACTTCTAATGCCTTTGAGAGCATTTGGTGTTTGCATAGGCAGAATATTATTGAATTATATGCAGCAGTCTTGTGATCCCATCCATCTGAGATCATATTCTTAAACATATCTGTCATTTTGAGCTCAGTTTTTACACTTTGGCATCCATCAACAACAGAATTCATATCCTGCCAGTAACTAATGAGACCACTAATTAAATAACGAAATGTAAAATCATTAGGAAAACATTTACTATGTAACATTTCTTCAAAGAAGGCAGAAGCACTCACAACCTTTCCCATTTTACAAAGACCGCCAATAAGTATGCTGTATGTTACAACATTAGGAACAAGACCAAGAGACTGCATCTCCCTAAAGAGAGATATAGGTATCAAGATCACCTCTTTTGCAAAATCCATTAACTAATGCAGAATACGTAACTACATTTGGCTTGCACTTGTACTTAACCATGTCACCAAGAATCCTTAAAGCCCCATCCATATCACATTGTCTCGCATAGCCATCTATTAAAGTAGTATATGTAAATACATCTGGAAGATATCCTTCCTGTCTCATTCTATTGATATACATGACAGCTTCATTCAGCAGTCCAGCTTTGCAATGACCTTTGATGAGGGCATTATAAACAACTATGCTACGCCTAACACCCTTTTCTCCCATGAAATTAAAGACCTTTGAAGCAATTTTCAAATCCCCGTTCCTAGAAAACCATCGATTAATGTAGCATAAATAAACTCGTCCAGCATAACATTCTGATCAAGTATCTCAGCAAGCAACTTTTGAGCAGAGAGAAGCATACCCTTCTTAAAAAAGACCATTCATCAGGCAGCAGCATCTGGGGTCACTCCTCTTTCTTCCATCTTCTCTCGAATAGCTAAGGCCTCATGAACATCTCCTGCAACAACAAGCCCATGAATAAGAGCTCCAAATGTTACCAAGTCAGGCTTATGCCCCCTTTCCATCATCTCGATTAGCAAATTTGATGCCAAAGTAACACAAGCTTTCTGGCAGTAACCATGAATAAGAGGGGTATAACTGAACTCGTTTGGAATCAAGCTCCTTCCAATAGCCTCTCTAACGAGATTCTCAGCCTCCCCAACCCTCCTGTACCGGCAATAACCTGAAATCAGTATGTTGTAAGTTACAATATCAGGTTGACAACCACTTGCGATCATCTGCTTCAAAACTGCTTTGGCTTCAAGAATTGAACCTTGCTTGCACCTAGCATCAATGATGTTGTTATAAATGTGCACATTTGGTCTTAATCCAAGTTCCTTCATTTCATTTATTAGCCTATCTATCTTACCAAAATTCCCCTTCCTGCAAAATCCATTAATTATAGCACCATATGTCGACACTGTAGGCACAAATCCCTTCAATTCCATCTCTCTCAACAGAATATAACCCATCCTAACATTGCCGCATTTGCTGTACCCATCAATAAGCATGTTATAGAAAACCACATCAGGAACAACGCTACGCCCCCATCTATCATTCATCAAATTCCTGGCATCTTCCATCCTTCCTTGCATGCACAATCCTTTAACCATGATTCCCGTACTAAAGTTGTTCGCCCCGCCATCTTTCTTAAGCATTTCATCATACACTTGTTGCGCAGTCTCCAGACGTCCATGCTCGACCAGCACATTCAACAAAAAGTTGCAGTCGGCGACATCTGGCAAAAAGCCCAATTGCTCCTTCATGCTAAAATAAACATTCAAGGCCTTATCTTGCAGACCAGAACGGGCGTATGAGCCAACAAGAGAGCTGAAGGCTTCGCAGGTTGGAGTCTTTCCTTCCGTTAGCATAATTTCGAGCACGAGCTGGGATTCTTCGAAGCGGCGAGTTCTGGCAAGGAGGCAGAGCAGTGTTGAGTATGATGCAGAGTCCGGAGTGACGGTGAACGGGCGCCGGCGGATCCAGGAGAAGAAGGCGAGGGCAGAGTCTGGGTCGCGGAGGTGGGCTGCAATGGATGCGATATCCTCGTCGATGGGGAATACGTCGGCAAGGGATTCTTCCCATTGAGGATTAATATCGCGGGTTTGCAGGATTTCAGTGATGGCAGCAGCGAGTTTGCGGGCCCGGGAAACGAGTATTGGGGAGTTAGGAGTGCGGCGAGGAGACAGCTTGATACGGGGAAGAAAGGTTCTGGACATGAAAAGGGAGAGGCTTTTGGGGCGTAGACTGGAAGAACAACCTCACCTGGTCTACACCTCCCTTGCTCTGTACTGGAGACTAACGGGGACGATGCTCTAACGGGCGGAGAGCGGGGCATGGACACTGTTTATCCGTTGCCCTTTTTTTTTTCGTTGGATTACAAAACGAAAGAGTACAGCAAAATAAAATTTTGTTTGTAACAGAAACGTGAAACTATTTTTTTTGGTTGGCTGAAAAAGAATGCCATATAAAAATGGAGAAAATATTCGTCCAGAGTTTGTACATAGCTTTATGTGCGGACTCTAATCTTGATCGACGTGTCAAGTAGTTTTTTCCTATTTTAGCTTAACGGCCAGAACCTGACGGACTACGACCACGCCGCTTTATCCGACCCGACCTACCTCGCTCAAACAATGGTAAGGCTCGTTAAAATACACGGGAGGAATTTAAAAGACATATATATCTAGATTTAGGGTTTAGTGATATATTTTTTTCTTGCAAATTGAGCTCAGAGAGAGAGAGAGAGAGAGATTTTCTCATTTCTTTTTTTACGAAAGAACTATGAAAATGGAGAACGAAGGCCTTCAGAAAATAGTTGAGGATATATTAAATAAAAATGTATCGGTAATTTCTCTCAACCGTTATATACGTACAATTTTTTTACAGTTTGTTAGTATTATTTCTTGAAATTCTTTTATTTAGTGTATATTTTCTACACTGTTTAGAGTTCTTTGGAATGAGACTTTGCTTATTTCGAGAGATTTTCATATCTCTCAGACTTTTCAGACTCTAGAGTCTGATAATTTTCAATATTTTGAGTTTAGGTTGCTGGAGAGAATATTACATTACATTCCACAAAGAATTTTATCGTTGTTTGGTTAATCTTTATGAAATTTCCATCTCTATTCTCTTTTCAGACTGGAGCATTGAGATTTTGACAATTTTTTTCACTTTATGTGGCATCTTTGGAGGAAATATGTTTATTACAATCCATCAAAAATTTGGAGGTTTGGTTTTTTTTTGTTATTTTTTGCTGTACTATATACCTCTCGAGAGTAGATGATTTTGTGGACTTTTTTTTGATTTTGTTCGATTATGTTCATTACATTACATTGGAAGCAATTTAATGGGATGTTTAGATGATTTCTGGGAGATTTTTATATCTATACTCTCTATACTCTCCTAAGAGTACAGATCATTTTGGGTTATTTTTTTCACTTTCTGTGGCCTGTTTGGAGGGAATATGTTCATTACAATCTATGAGGAATAATTTGGAGGCTGTTTGATTATTTTTTAGTATTATTTTGTATCTGTAGAGTACATACGATTTTTGGTCATTTTCTCCAGGTTTCCGACCAGTCGAGATTATTTTCATTACATCAGAATCTATGTCTCTGTACTCATCTCCGGCGGTAGCATTTGGTCATTTTTGTCTGCTTTTCTGGTCTAGAGGAAATATGTTCATTGACAATTTGGAGGTTGATTTGTTATGTTGTTGCATCTATACTCTCATGAGTATGATGATTTTTTGTATTTCACGTTGTTTGTTGTGAATACATTCGTTGGAAGCAATTTGGTATTTGTTTGGATGGTTTCGAATTTTGCATCCAGATTCTCAGACACAAAGACTTTAAGAATGAAGTCATTCGACGCTTTACTGAGGCTTCATCCGATCAATTCATTAGACTCCTAAATTCAAGAATACTCAATACCCATGACCTTAATTGTCTGTTGGGAGAGAAGCAAGCTTTTCGGGTGGCGGCATTCCTTTCACCCCAAAAATTGTAGGGATGCCAAACAAAGGGGAGAAGGTCTTATGGAATATAGGTAATGTGCTATTTAGGCGGTCTAGAGGGAAGCCCTTAAGAGCATCTTGAAGGTAAAAAAATATAGAAAAGAAGCCTTATAAAAGCAAAAGAAGCCTTAAAGAGCATCACCCGATGAAGTTGTAGTGATAATGATGCCAAACAGGGGGAGTCGTCTTATGGCATGAGGAATGCTCTCTGTGAGGTTAGCACTTCCAGTGAGGAAGCCCTTAAAGAGCATCTTGAAGGTAAAAAATACAAAGCAAAAGAAGCCTTACTAAACAAGAAGACGCCTCAGACTCTCCTGCCTCTCTCAGGCTTTCTCGTACTTTCTATACTCTTTGTACTCATTGTACTCAGACTGTACTCAGACTCATGGGTAACTTGATATAATCGCTTATGTTTCATGATGATTTCTTTACTTTTTTGGAGCTTGCTATTTTTTTTAGTGTTATTTTCAGATCAGATTTCTCGACTTGAAAGAACATATGATTTTGTGGACATTTTTTCGGGCAGTTTGTTCGATTATGTTCATTTCATTACATTAAGCAATTTGGTGGAATGTTTGGACATTTTGCATCTGCAGTATTTAGCTCATTTTTTCCTTCGCTTGCTTTGGAGAGAATATGTTTGACCAAGAGCATTTTTTCGCTTTGGTTGGGGAAATATGTTCATCGAATCCATCGTAAATAATTTGGAGGCGTTAGTATTTTAGTGTTATTTTACATTGTACTCAGACTCAGAGTCTGAGAGTGGATATTTTTTTCTTTTCGCTTGGTTGTTCGATTATGTTCATTGCAATTCATTAGGAATAATTTGGAGGCTGTTTGGTTGATTTTTTAGTGTTATTTTATATATGTACTCTGCATCTCTCGAGAGTACAAATGATTAATGGATATTTTTCCAGCTTTGGCGGTTATGTTCATCATTTATTGGAGAACAATTTGGAGGTCGTTTAGTTAGTTTTTAGTGTTATTTTGCAGACTCTTGAGAGATAATTTTGGACATTTTCTCAGTTTTTATTCAGATTATGTTCATTATTCATCTGGGAATAATTTGGAGGTGTTTGGCTAGTTTTTTTTAATATTTACTCTTTCATGTGAATATTTTTTTTACCCCGGTTGGGGAAATATGTTCATCGAATTATCAAGAATATACTGTTTTGTTTTAGTTATTTATTTCAGACATAGATGATTTTGTAGACATTTTTCAGCTTTCTTTGGCTTTGGGAAATATGTTCATTGTAATTCATCGAACAATTTGGAGGTTGTTTGATTATTTTTTAGTACCTGCATTCTCAAGAGTGATGATTTTAACAGAAAAATGTCCAAAATCATATGTACTCTCAAGAGAGAAGTACGATGCAAAATAATACTACTAAACCAACCAAAAACCACCAAATTGCTTCCAAGAATGTAAATGACAACAACGTGCCAAAGAAACAGAAAAATATCCACAAAATCATCTCAGACTCAAGAGAGCGAATATGATGCAAAATAACACTACTAAACCAACCAAACACACCAAATTGCTAATGTAATGAATGAATCAACCGCCAAAGAAACCTGAAAAAATATCCATTAAATCATTTGATTCTCAAGAGAGTACAAAGAGTAATAACACTACTAAACCAACAAACAACACCAAATTACTTCCACCTGAATGTAATGAACATAATCAACAAACTGGCAAAGAACCGGAAAAAATATCTAAAGCATCAGACTCTCAAGAGAGTAGAGAGTATATGCAAAGTAACACTAAAAAAACTAACCAAACAACCTCCAAATTATTCATGGATCAGAATGAACAAATTTCCTCCAAACAGCCAAAGAAACAAGAAAGAATGACAAATGCTCAGTTTCATGAGTACAGAGAGTCCAGATGCGTAAATCGCCGTAATTTTAATTCTATCGAACAACATACTATCATCCCTAATCAGGCCACAGAATTCATCTTGAAACATGACCAAAATCCTACCATGTGATATACTAAACATTTGACAAGGCTAATCAGTTCAAAAATTGAAAATAACGACGTATCTTGACAGTATAGAGAGTACACATGTAAAACATCTCCAAAACTACTAAAATACATCCCGTTAATTTAAAGAACTCAAATGTTCTAAAATGTTCACATACTGGACGGTGAGAAGAATAGAGACAACCCTAAATTCATTAAAATTCGAAAACACAGGTGTAAATACCTCATGTAGTCGCCTACAATACCTCAATGAAAGTTATTCGTAAGACTGCTTCAAACCACCGAAATGACCTGACGACGGCCGATCGAGAGCTGAGTCGAAGCTAGAAAGCTCGAACTCCATACGGAATGTCGAACGACGTGTCTGCTTTTTTCTTCTCCCGCCATTTGAACGAGCGGGACGGGCCGCCGATAAATGGAGTGGTTGCCGTCGTCCCAGCCATACGGCCGCGTAAAACGAAAATTAGACATCCGCGACGTAGACGCTACGACTCTGGACGAATATTTTTTCTCGTAAAAATGAATGTACTATAAAAAAAAATTGGGCTGTTTGGTAGGTTGAAAAAAAAATGTCATGTAAAATGAATGTATTGTAGAAGAAATTTTAAAAGGATTATTTTATAATTATTTGGTTGAGAGTTTTAGAAATTCATGATTTTGCTTTTTTTTCTATTTGAAAAAAATATAATGTAAAGATTTTTGAAGGTTTTGACGCGTACCGATAAATTATGATCTACAGTACGGTGGGTGGCAAACGACGGCGATCACTTTACAAATGATTTAAAAATTCGAGTGAATTCTAAATACACAAAAAAAGATCTTTGTAATGTATTTGGAATACATTGCAATACATTAAAATTTTACTTTACTTCAAGCCAGACACCAAAAAAGTTAAAATCTCTACATTTACTTTAATCGTGATTCATTATTCCAACCAAACAAATGGTGTAAAAGGATTACTTTAGAGTTAATACTGAAAGTTATATTAATTCATGACTTTTTTTTGTTGAATTTTCTGAGACAGATGATCTGAAAGAATGCAATTATGATGAGAGTTTAGAGTGGTTGATGCAGTAACTATGGCTGGATTGCGTCCATTTTTAAATTATGGCCACGGAACCTCTCACAATGAGTCTCCAGTAGGACCTGCCTTGTCTTCTCGATCAATGGCTTATTTAGCGGTTTACTTTGCATCGCAGAGCCATTCAATTTGCTGACTGAACAAATGGAGCTTGAAAAATCATTTATGTCGCCAGATAGGGCTATTCTCTTGTTAATTTCCTCTTTTCTTGATAATTCTTTTTCCTTGAACCTGGTTTCTGCTGCAATGTGACGGGAGCCCTTCATATGCATCTATAAAACTGCAGTCATTAGAAGTGAGAGAGAACGCAAAATAATGCTAAGAAAGGGTAGTCTTTTTTGCTGAATCTGATTTGTCCATCTAGATATCGCTAGGATTGTTGAAATAAAGAAAGGGCTGAACACCAGAACTAACTACTTGCACTAAAATATGGATGCAAGTTTGGTGCAGCTATAAGAAGGATTAAATAAGGATCATTTGCAAAAGATAATATGAAATAATAAGTTCTGTATTCAATTAATATTTAAACATAATTCAACAAAAAAGGGTCCAAGTGCAGAAAGCCACCGATACAAGACTGATAAGGGGTTGATTTTACTAGTATAAACCAGCATCACACAGTTTATAGGATATTAGTTCTTTATATTAATGATTCGAATAAGATTC
This sequence comes from Cymbidium sinense, assembly GCA_021442155.1. NCBI lineage: Eukaryota > Viridiplantae > Streptophyta > Magnoliopsida > Asparagales > Orchidaceae > Cymbidium > Cymbidium sinense. The sequence goes on from CM038218.1 coordinate 11,724,084, forward strand.
AGCACAGGTGTAAACCCCAAAAAAAATGGTTGCAAAAATTGCCCTGCAAAAAAATGTTCTCATAAGAGCAATCTATTACAATAAATAAATAAATCATAGACTAAAGAACCGTATAAAAGGAAGCCTATTATAAAATGAGAACATCAAGAACAACTTGTTCTAGAAGAGTCCAGGAGAAAAAAGTATTTACATTGGGCATGCTTTATTTGGAAAAATAAAATATGTTAGAGCTTTGTTATATGATAAAATCATGGTTATCTACACAAATCAATGACGTATTCAGCTGATATATTCTTCAAGATTGCAATTCATAGAGCATATGGATTTCTGGGGCATAGAAGTGTCCTTGAGGAGTAGGGCTTCATAGATCTGATTTCCATTTTTTTTTTTTTTTGGTGAAATGAAATCAAGTCATGCCCATAAATGAAAACCTAAACCTCAACAACAACAACAACAAGAAGCCTTAATCCCACTAGGTGGGGTCATTATGAATCCTTTGTCCATTGTGTCCCATTATGTGTCAAATTCTCATTTAATTCAAGTATACTAAGATCATTTTTATACATCTTAACCAAGTCTTTTTAGGTCTACCTCTACCTTCTTAAATCAAATAAATCTACTCTCTAATCATTGTCGACGTCCGGCTTTATGTGGCCAAACCATCCAGGCACTCTCCTAATCTTATCTACCTGAGCTACTCCAACTTTTTCCGAACATACTCATTTTGCATTCTATCTCTAAGAGTAAAGCCACTCATCCACCGAGCATCCTCATCTCGTAACAAACTTAGTCTTATGCTTCTTTCTTTATTGGCCAACATTCTGCATCATAAGTCATTGCAGGTCTTACCACCATCTTATAAATAATAATAATAATAATAATGAGTTATACAATATAATGCATTGGTAAAGAACAAAATTTATAATAGACTAGAGTTAAAAGTGGGTTTACTATGGTCACTTGGCCCGTAATAAATCTTCATATAATTGTCTAACAAGTGATATCTATAATTACATGCAGAGTGTGGTATGAATCTTCATTGCAAAAACTATCATGATTAGCACTAAGCAAGAATGAGAAAGATTAACAATTGACATTAAGTTATCAGCCAATCATGTGTTGTTCATTAGAGCTAGGTCTCCAGAGTAGAGCATTAACTATGACACCATATCTAAGTGAAACACCACAAATTAATCAGTTGTGGTTACAAGAAGAAAAATGTTAGCTAGGCGAGTTGGAAAGCTATATGCCGCAACTTACAACAAACATGAGCAAATTTAAGAATGCTTCAGGCAGTTTGTTTTCAATAGACACACACAAACATGAAATATTGTAATAGAAGTGTCATACGACATGGAAATCTCCTCCACCAGGGCTTCACAACCACAGGTAACATTTGCATGATAATTTTGTTCATCTTTGTAAGAGTAGCAACGTCTTATCACACCCAACAACATAGTACAACACCATATAATTATATAATTACCAAAACAAACCCTAAGCCTAAAATTAAGTTTAGATATGTTGCACGAAATTTGGAGATCATGAGTAGGATGGAAAAAAAATAGTCAATACAAGAAAATGGGATAAAAATGGCAATTTTAGAAAAATTTGATGGAAAAAAGAAAATTCTAATAATGCTGGGAAAGATCATAAGTTACCACATGTTGAGGCTATTAATGTAGCAAAGGATTGGGGATGGCATTCGATAAAGAGCTTACATATTAATTTATAGAGGTGAATTGTGAGTGATAGAGCGATTGTTATTAAGTTATTATTGTCAATGACATAATGCTTATGTTACTCAAGTTCTATAAAAAAAATTTGATAAAAATTCATTTTTATGGCATTATAGATGTACGGCAAAGGAAGAGAGTAAAATTATTTGTGATGACTTGTTCTAATAACATAAGTTATGGGAAGATTCATAATAATAAAGTATATAAATTAAAGGGAGAAGGAGAAAGAACAATTATTTTAATTTGCCAACAACAAATGAACAATAATAATGAACAACTTTTAGGACTGACAATAGTATTCATCTGCAAAATTGGAGCTACTAAACTTCTTTGTAAGCATCTCCATACAACAACAACAACAACAACAACAAAATTAATCCCACTAGGTGTCACATGAATCCTTCTCCATTGTGTCCTATTATGTGTCAAATTCTCATATAATTGAGTATACTAAGATCATTTTTTTACATCTTAACAGTCTTTTAGGTCTACTCCTTTCTTAACATAAAGGAAAATCTAATCATCTACTAATCGTCATCGGACTGAGCTTTTATGTGGCCATCTAAAAAGCACTCTCCCTAATCTTATCTATCCGAGCTACTCCAACTTTTTTCGAACATACTCATTTTGCATTCTATCTCTAGTAAAGCCACTCATCCACCATCCTCATCTAAACACTTAACTTACTCTTATGTTTCTCTTTTTTATTGACATTCCATAAGTCATTGGTCTTACCACCATCTTATAAAATTTTAAGTTTAAATTTTTTATCACATAATAGGATGCATTCCTCTTCAACCATCCAACTTGAATTCTACTAATAATATCTCCATCTATTTCACCATCATTTTGAATAATGAGCCTAAATATCAATGCCACTCTTATTACATCACTAAAAGTCACAACTAAAATTTCTACAACTAAAATACACTCCATATATTAGGTTTAGATGCTTCGAAAACCTTTGACTCTAAAGTTGACCTCCATAATTCAAGTTTACGTTGGACTCTCTTTAGTCTTATCAACAGAAGAATGTCAAGCAAAAGCATACACCGTACATCTTCTTGTAAATGCCTGAACATCCATAACTAAAGTAAAAAGATAAGGGCTTAATGTTGATCCTTGATGTAATCCAAGCGAAATAGGAAAATAGTTTGTCAATCCTCCTTGTGTTTGGACACAAGTGGCTCTAGTATACATATCCTTAATGACGAATATAACCAATATTAACTTTTTTTGTTCTAGAACTCTCCAAAGAACATCTCTTGAGACTTTATCATAAGCTTTCTCTAAATCAATAAATATCATATGTAGATCCTTTTTCTCTATGCTTCCATCAAACCTCTTAACAAATGTATAGCATCCATAGTAGATCTACGGCATGAAACCAAAGATTGTGAAACTTCGTATCATCGTAATCTATGCTCAATTACTCTCTCCCATAATTTTAATGTATGGCACATTAACTTAATTCCTCTATAATTTGCACAATCTTGTGCATCACCTTTATTCTTAAATATAGAACCAACAAACTCTTTCTCCACTCATAATCTTTAGTCTTTAAAATAACATTAAAAGATTTATAAGCCAAGAAAATCCTTGATCTCCATAGCTAAGAATAAATAAATGTAAGCCTAAATTAAAGTTTTGTGTCCAAAATGATTACAAAAACTAAATTGAACACAACATATAGAACTCCACAATAATGAAGGGAGAAAGGGAACGAAAATGATGAGGAGGAGCAAATGATGAAAAAATAGTTAGATATATTTACAAGCTGAAACTGAAAGTTAAGAAAACATAATTCAATTTCGAATTAAAAACACCTCCTTTTCCATCATTAGTAAAGTCAACCGTCAGCTTACTTATGATACTTCATGCGATCGAACGTTTGTCTGCGACTTCATAATGCTATCCAACTCATTTAACAGTATAATCACCCTTTCCAAAATAGATGGCTAGTTCGGACAAGGCAAATAAAAAAAATTTGCTATAGAACAGCGACAGATTCATTAGGGACACCTGCCCAAGACATAACAAAAGAAAAGGGCAAGCATAATTTTAAGCTGAATTAACAAGCCCGCTTGCGTAAAGAGACCATGTTTTAGCTAAAAGGCTACGGCAGAGTAAATATCTCAATTATCAAGAAACAACCCCACGGTCACATCTAAAAGTTCGAGACAAGGACCAGTGAAATCGATTTCGAGCAAAAACTTAGAAATTTGTTTAAGGGAAAACTCAGATAACTGCTGCAGAGATGGGAAACATTAGCGTGGATTGGGATTTCGCTCAGGAAGGTCATCAAAGATACTGAAGAAATAAACTTACAGAAAGTATAAGAGGGGAATCAAGGACTGGGTTATGGGGCAGACGCGAACTTGCCATTGGACAGTTTTTTATAAGAGGCGCCGTCGGCGGAAGCGATGATGAAGATGAGAGCAGGAGATCATCAACTCTCCTCTTTCTGTGATGAGCCTCTCGTGCCCAGCTATCACCGCCGAAGACGCTCATTAACCCCCTGCCGTCTTTCTGCCCCTCTTCAACTAGCGTTCTCTCTGTCGACCACGCTCGCCGTTGCCCCTAAACCCTGATCCTCGCGAGTATTCCTTTTCTTTTGGCTGCGAAACCTTCTGGGCAAATGCGGCGCGGGTTTAAATAGGCAACAGGAAATAAAACTTACACATCTCACAATTTCTATGTATTCACATATCTAATATATAGAATATAATATTTAAATTTTAAATATTATATGTATAAATAAAAGATTCATTCAGTTTTAAAATAATAATAATAATATTTTTAATATAATGTTAAGAAAATAAATATTATATTTATAAATATCAAAATTTAATTATTAGATGTAAAAATATAAATAATTTTAAATATCTTGTGAGAGAAAATTAGCATGCTTTTGATCACTATTTATTCTTAAGTTTTTATTATTTTAAATTTTATGATTTTCATTATATATTTTTATATCAATAATATATGATTCTATTAATTTATCCTATAAATTTTATTAGAAACTATAAATTAATTTAGACATGAGGCCACCATTGTTCACATGATCATCTTTTCCAAGAAATAATAGTTAGACTTAACAATGATCACATGTCGCAACTGTGCAAGTTTATTTATGATAGTTAAGAGATATTTTGATATCATAGTAATAAGAAGTATATTATTAGATATCCCTCAAAGACATGATTAAGTGAAATTTTCTTCATCGAATATGATTATTTTTGTCTAAGTTGCTAAAATAGTAAATGTAGCTCACTATAAATGAAGATGTAATGTTGAAGATGCCTAGAACAAAGTGATTTATATTTGGTAGTATGTGTGAAGAAGAGAGGCTTTTTTAGAAGATATCTAATTTGAGAGGGAGGATAAATCTAACAACTCTTGGGATCCCAACCGAACAACAATTATACTATTATGATGAATGAGAATCTTTATGTTGATCTCATTTTTGGCTTGCCTAAGGATAATTCACTCCTCTTCAGATTGTCTTGATGATCCAAATTCATATGATGCTCAATGAGACAAAATCATGTGATCCCTTGATATTCACATGGAACATCTCCTCAACAAGCCACCATCTTATCCTGTTAACATCTCCTCTCGACTTCCCAACATTCCCTTAACAAGTCACCATTATGAATTATCAACATCCTCTCTATAAGTTGCCATCTTGAGTTTCCAACATCTCTTCAAGCAACGTATATTCTAAATATACTAACATTTCCTTAGCATTGTACCATTTTAGCTCAATGACGTTTCCTTGACGAGCCACCATCTCGTTAACAGGATGTTATCTCAATTTACTAGTGTCTACTTAATAAATTACTACATTTATCATTCAACATCTGCTTAATTTGTTGTCAAATGATCTTACTGACGCATCTCATTATTGCCATATTCCCCTACCATCAGCTTCTCAAGATCATGGACTTGTCATTAGCAACTTCATTAACATCCATTCTTTTCCTTCGTCATCTTATCCAAATTACTATGATTCATCATTATTTTTTTACTTCGTTTGAATTCATTTATACAAGATGGCTAGCAATGGCCCTACCTACATTTAAGACTACATAGTTATGTATGCATCATCCTAATTTAACTTGCCATATCGAAGTTAAGTCAATGTGAAATCGCCATTTTGACGGAAAAAATTAGCTAAACATGTCCCTACCAAATTTTAAATTTACTATTTTCCTTTCTTTACAATGAATTAAACAAATGATTTAATGAATTCATCATATTTTAATTAGATCAAATAATTCAAAGACTCATCAATATCAAAAGTAGTGCCAAATTAATTCCCACAGCAATTCTTTTCATATTTTGAATCTTCTATTAGCTCATTTTATGGCTTAATTAAAAATCTAAGTGATTGAAAGTGCTGATTTTTTTCCTCCTAATTTCGTGCTAATAATGATCATCACAGTAATGAAATTTTAAAATATTTATAAAATTTAAAATCAATATTAATATTCAAGCAAATCCAACCAAATAATGAAATCTGATAACTTTGTTAGAATTAAACATATAATTTATAATCTCAAACTTTTAAATGCATCCTATAAAGCAATAATTACAAAACATCTCCAAGTACATATATTACGCTTATAGATGTGATCCTCCAATTTCCACTGAAGATTTAAGAATTTACATATATAACATCTAAATTTTAATTTTTTTTATATATAATATCCAAATCTTCAATATCATATCAAAAATATCATTATCACTAACTTTTTAAAAATAAAATATATTTTTATAAGCATAAAAAAATATTAAATAAATAAATATCTAATTTTATGTATTAAATATATAAATACATAAACAATGGTGTAATATGTATATAAATCTCTCTTTTTTTTTCTTCCACTTAATTTTTTTTTCCAAAAAACAGTAATAAATTATATGAAAAATATGCTCAGTTTATTTTACGGAGCTTTATTTGAAAGCCCTCTCAACTGCCATTATAAGCAGCGGCTTTACTTAAAACTAAACATCAGAAAACAAATTACATGCAAGTTCATAAATTCCATCAAATTTTCACTCGATTAACAGCCCCCGCCCCCTAAGGGAATACACTTGCTCCTGAAGCCAAGTAATCTCAATCAATCCACGCAAAAGAAAAAAGAAAACAAAAAAAATCATTAAACGCTACAATAAAATCGAGACATATAATCAACAAATTGCCCCAAAAAGAAGATAAATCAACCCTTCAGAAACCCACAGTAATGGCGGCAGGTTCTGGCCAAAACATGATCATTAATCTTCTGATTGAGATAACACCAAACACTGCAAGAATCTTAACTTGATACTTGTTTTACCTTCTTGTTGCAAAATTTAGAAGAACGATCACAGAAGTCAAGCATTCCATCGAACATTAGTAGTCATGTAGTTTCTCCATCTGAGCATAGTCGAAAATTGATCAAGATAGCATGATTCTAAGCATTGTAATCGTCCAAGCCCAAGTCCCTCAGTGCATCACTGGCAGCATTCCTGCAGCTGTCGTGACTTCCTTTAGCTTTCCTTATCAGCTTCTCGATGCCAGAGCCAAGAAGAATAATCCTGCGATGTACAGTACCAAATCAGAATTTAAATACTGATTCACAAAACGCTATCTTAAATGTTTGACTCGAGGAAAAAATAGTTCTAAAACAGAAAGAAAAAGGTTAACACCTCATGCAATTAGGGGCTGTTTGGTTGCGTAAAAGGAATTCAGTGTAAAAGGATTACTTTATAGTTATTTGGTTGAGAGCTTTATAAATTCATGACTTTGCTTTTTTTTGTTTGGTTGACAAATAATGTATGAAAGGTTTGGCATCGTGATTAGGGGCCGGAGGCAGCGACAGATGTGGCGAGGTAACCGGATCTGCGGCCGGCGGCGGATGGGGCGATGGCTGGCGGCCCCCACGTACTATTATTTGGTGTATTTGGTGCTTAAATCTGGCGAATTCAATCTGTATAGTCGTTCAGTGTATTTGAAATCATTAAAATTTTACTCTTTACAATCAAACGTTTGAAAAATTAGCGTCGCATTTGGAATCAGCAACCAAACAGCCCCTTAGTGTTTGTGTTAATTAGCACATCTGGAACATTAGCTTGGTAATCGGCAGATGAATTTTTTACTAGAGGCCTCCATACAAAAGACACTAATGGCTTTAGCAGTGTTCAATGTATTGATTTCCAGGTCTAGGAACTAAAAACCATTATAAGTTTCCAACACTAAAATCCGACTTCCCATTAAACCTACCCCGACTTACCTAGAAATGCCTTTGTGCTGGTTTATCAATGTATATGTCTCTATGTTGCTTTTTCAAAGTTTTAAGGAGCATGGGGCATGGGGCTTCCCTAATATGTGTATATTTCGTCCAACAAACAAACATAACCATAAAATAGGCCTAAATTAAACCTTTTCAACATATTGAAGCTGGTGGCCAATTATCAAATTATCTTTCATGTTATAATGTCAGTGCTCGATCAGAAGATGTCAATTTTTATTAGATCTGCAAAAGGTATGATGAAGTGAGACACAATGGTAATCAGTTTTGCCTTGGCCGTACAGCATAACAGTTGATCTATCCCAATTCAGACTGAGTTGCACTACATTCCATAAACAATCACTTTGGAGCGCAAGCGCTTAAGCCATCACATTCATGATTTCTCAGTAGCATTAATATTAATACCTGTTTTCAGGGTTCCTAGCCACCAAATTGCGGATCATGAAGCAAGATTGTCTTTGCAATTGATGTGAAGCAGGGAACTTTTGCATTGCTTGGATCGCTAAATCCCCAGCCCCAGCTTCTACTGCAAGAGCGGCATTCTCTGGGGATCTTAGTGAAAACACAGTAATAATTGAAATAACCTGCAACATGAATTAACTGATGCATATCAATAAATGGCCTATCTGAATTTTTTAAATACCTCTAATAGTGTGTATGCCTAGTGTAGTGAGAGCAGAAGTCAAACACCATAGAATGATTAGGGCAAAATACCTCTTGCAAAATAGAATCCTCTGAAAATCTTGAGCACAATTTGTTAGTTTATCAAGACCACCTTTCTGTACGATAGCTCCCTTGTTCTCATCATCCCTGCCAGCTTAAATGGAACACAATTTAAAATAAGTTAATGTATTCTCCTAGTCGGGGGGTCATTTAGAATATGTTTTGCAAAACGATGAAATTTGCTTTTTTTTTCTTTTTTTTTCTTTTATTTTCTTTTCTTAGATAAACTCTAACATTGATTTCAAACTCCACAAGCCCTCAACTAACTCTCATCAAAAGTGAGAATTTTCATTTTAAACTTAAAATAAGTGAATAAAACCATCATTTTCTCAAATATGTTCTCTATTTGCAAACTTAATAAGCTCTTGACATGAAATTTTGCTTGAGCATATAAGAGTACCTTAGATAACAAAGAACAACAGGCTATAGAAACCGCTTTATTGCTAGCTTCATCACAGTCATCTATACATTTAAGAATAATGTCGATGCCACCACTTCCAGCTATTGAACGACAAATTTCATCCTGTAGAAATTTTCCATTCTTAATAACAAATAAAAAATGATACTCATGCGTAAGAAATACTGGAAATACGCTCTTCATATGATAAACATGACATATGCTATACAGAGACTATAATGCTCAGAGGCATTCAGAAAGGTCGTGTGCACAGGCTAGTTTCACACCCTATCATGTTCATGGAAGAATGATTAATGAAATTACCGCCTTACTGACAATAGATCAGATGTGAAGCTTGTTATCATTAGGTTCAAGATGCAAAAGAAGAAAAAGAAAGAGAGCTTGACCATGCAAGCAGACAATTAATGTTTGGTCATTTTATTAATTCCTCTTTTTTTGGATTTAGTAAATCCTAAAATTGATAAATCCTATAAATTCTTAAATCATTTAGTAAATCCTGGGAAGCGGTTTCATTTACAAAACTGGAGTGCACCGGATTTACATATATAATTATAATTTAATAGTTAATTGATTTTACTAATTAATAGTTAATATAAATACATTATTTTAAGTTAATATTAATATTACTAATAATTGATTAATTAATGTATTCAGTAGTTAAATTTTGCATATTACTATCATTAAAAATTAGTATAATTATTAAATGTAATTATGGTTTGATAGTTAATTAATTTTAACTAATATAGTAGTTAATATTATTTTAAAATAGTTTAAGTTAATTTTACCAATTTAATTTAATATTATTAATAATTAATTGATATGTTATTCTAAGTTAATTATAATTTAATAAACATAATTATTATGCATTTGATAGTTAATTAATTTGAATTAATTTGAATTATTGAGTTAATGATTTAAATCCTCAAAATACTTGTCAAATAACTCTCTTTAATAGAATTTAACTATTACATGTCAAACATAATTCAAGATTTAGTATAGGCATGGAGATAATTATTACTTAAATATATCTTAAACTTAATTACAACATGATAGCAGGTTTCTTTCATATTTTCTTCAAAAAAAAATCTTTTTTAAATTCTCAAATAATTTATCAAATATCTCCTCGGGATTTAGCAGGATTTAAAAGTTCAAAATTTACTAAATTCAAATGTACTAGATATACTAAATCCTACTTGAATTAAATCCAATTTGTTACCAAACACCCCCTTAGTAATTAATGTTAATGAGACAAATTAAGTTAATTAAATTAATCTTATTTATAATTAAATTTATTATATAAAATTTTTAAAAAATAATTATATTTATAAACAATAACTAATCAAAATATTATATTCTAATTAATATTTAATTAAAATATTATTTTAAGTCATTATTACTTGTTTAGCTTGTTTAACTAAAAAATCTTAATTTTAATTAATTTATAATTAACTAGATAAGAATTATGAGGTTATTATTAAATTAGTTTTTAGTTTAATTTAAGTTTAATTAAATTAATTTGATCACCAATTAATTATTAATTAATATATTATTGTAAGTTAGTTATGATTAATAAATATAATTATTATTGTAACAAATTTGATAGAAAGTTAATTCAAAATTGCAAAGAGTTCAGGAGATGATTTAAGACATATAATAAAATACTATGATATAAGCACAGATAAGCAATAAACATAAATTAAGAAAAAAAATATTTGGTAATATAGTTTACTAATACAATTTTTTTTTCATATCTTTAATTAGCTATAGCATTGGCGTTATCAAAGAGTTAAAAATGAAATTGCATTATCATCATAATTTTTATTAGATAAATAATGAACATTTATTTATATTTTATAATGAACATGATATCTTTGTTAAATGATAAATTTTAATTTCAATATTACATTCTTTTTTTGATTTATTTTCATATTCTTTAAAAAATTATTATTTTATTAAAACAAACTTAAATTCTCAAATAACTTACCAAACATCTTTATTTCATTTAATAAATCTATTAAAAATTTTAGGTTACTAAATCATATGCAATTTATAAATCTACTAAATAAATCTAATCCTTGCCAAACACTCCCTAAGGATATACTTTTTGAGGATGCATTATAAATGCTCCAATAATATACTATTGAAAGTTCTATTTTCATGTATTATTCAAAACAAATGCACTCAATCATAACGTATAATTATTGTGTCCCTCAGGTATGGAAGGCCTAATGAAGGTATCATGGGGCTGGTCTCAAAAGATTAGCGCTAAATGAAAAGAGTAAATTTCCATCTCAATGACAGATTGAGATCAAGATTTCTTTTTCTTAAGAAATAAAATGAAAACACCAATTTGAACTCCTTCCAACTATGTCCAACAACAACAACAACAACAATAACATTTATCCCACTAAATATATACGAATCCTTCATCTCCATTTGTGTCTATTATGTGTCAAATTCTCATTTAATTCAAGTATACTAGGTCATTTTTAAACATCTTAACCAAGTCTTTTTTCTACCTCTTTCATAATGCTAAATCTCTCTCTAACTCTCATGACGATTACGCTTTATGTGGCCAAACCATCTAAGTGTTTCTAATCTTATCTCTTAAATTTCTCTTTTTTAAAATACTCATTTATTTTATCTCTAAGAGTAAAGCCACTCATCCACCGAGCATCCTCATCTCGTAAAACTTAGTCTTATGCTTCTCTTTATTGGCCAACATTCTTCCCTTCCAACTATGTCCACTCAGAAAATTTCCATGACATTGGTCATGGAACCAAAACTAAACTACATCATCACATGGAATATCACATTACAAACCATATTTCAAACATATCTATATCTAATATTTCTAGTTCAATCTCACCAGACACCTTTTTTCTAAATGCAGATATATAGAATACAAAAAAATTGAGAGAAAAATGTTCATCAAATGTCAGATAGAAATTGAGAATGTAAGTAGTCAATCACATACATATTTTTTGTTAAAGAAGAATAAGTTGTAATCATAGGCAATATGTCAATCAATTATGTAAAATTTGCAATTCCAGTAAGCATCATCCAAGAAACTCACATTGACAGCAACAGCCTTTAAAGCAATGCATGCTGAAACTAAACTACTCGAACTCAGCCCATCATGAAGCGCTTCAACAAGAGCATCTGCAATTCCAACTTTAGCAAATCTTCTAGCATATCCATAAACCTGGTTTTGTGATTTCAATCAAGCTAAAACGCATATAATGATGTGTAATTTTGAATGGAAAAGAAACAAATCAACTGAGCAGTCACTATTAATATCAAACAGTTCATAGATCAGATTGATAATAAACATGAATGCATAAAAGAAATAACTAAAATGCCTCTAGTTACAAGAATTCATTATTCGAGCTTCTTTACAATAAACATGGATGCATTCATTAAAACAAAGGCTCCAAGATAGACAAACAAAACATAAATCTTAAATTCTCAACCTGCACAACAAATGCCAAACACAAAGATAATCGATGGCTTGATGCAGTAGTCATTACATATCTTAAAAGCGTAAGGATATAGTTAAAATTATAAGATGAAAAATTATTAATCTTTCAAGATAGGTAGTTAAGGGAAAACTTGAAATTATATACTTAAGACAAACCTAATAATGATAAGTAATAAGATAGCTAGTTTTACTAAGAAAGTTTTCATAGAAAATTTAAGAGTCTTGACATAGATCATACACAGAAAAAATCAAAGTGATCCTTAGATTATTTGCATGGCACCACAGTAGTCTCAGATTAGTCATTTGAATCCTCAAATATGGTATAAAGTAGTACTATTGGATAATCTTTGATTCTATTTGAAGAGTTAAGAGACTAATTTGGATTGAATTTGTCATGATTGGATTCATGTCATGATTATTTAACAAGTTTTACTGGGTCATTCGCAACCCTCCACTAATTTTATTGAATTTGAAGAGTCAAAATACTAAATTGAATATATTAGAGTTTGAGACTAGAATGACCTCCATAAATAATCCAAAATCATTTTAGCCTTTTTTCTCTAATACACCGATAGGCGATTTGATGAGAAAGAGAAGATAAAAAGATTATCAATAAAAAGGATATATTCTTTCAAAGAGTAGCAAACATTAAATATCATTATTGTTTATATTGATGATAAGAAAGCTTGAAGTATTGCACATAGTATAATAAGCAAAATAAAAGCTACAATTTTAGATGATTTATATAATAAACTTGATAATAAAGAAGGGGAATAATGATAGAATAATTAAACCAAGAGATAAAAATTTAGAGACTTTGATTAAATAAGATGTATTAAAAGCGAGATAATAGGATTTAGTAAAAGATGCAAACATAAAAAAAGAATAAAAATAATACATCAAGAAATTATCAAATGAAAGTTTTAAGGAAAAACTATTTAAAAAGAGAATGATCACTATAATGACATAATATAGATTGATCTAAACAAAATGAAGTAAGCTCTAAAAAAGATGCATGCAAATAAGAATTAAGATCCAGATAAGGTACTTGTTAATATTAAAAAAGTTATGAGAAAAACTATATAGGGTAGGCTAACAAATATTTTCTATGAAATTTTAAAAACTAAAGTTTGGTTAATTTGTGCTTGCTTTGTTTCAAAAAGTAGGTTTAGTGTTTTTATAGTGTATATGGGTACAACTTTTTGGTTGCTTTATGAAAATCAAATACTAAAAATTTCTTTCAAAATAGCTATCCCACAACATAAAATTTGAATCTAAAAGATCTAATAACAATAACTTCACCAAAAGCAAAAGCACAAACAAACAATGTGCTAAGAGGATTTCAAGATTGTGTTAATTATAGACGAATCAAATTTGTGAGTCATACAATGAGAAGAGAGAGAGAGAGAGAGAGAGAGTAATGGAATACAATCTTACAAAAATTATATTAGTTTCAAATAATGAATTTGATTTCAAATCATAAAGATGTACTATAAAAGATTTTGTGCCCAAAATTATTAGAAAAGTATAAAGCAAAAAAAACTTCATATAATCTGACATTTCTAAGTAACATAAATATTTAATTGGTGCAACTTAAAATTGAATTGTGTGTCAAAGATATGTGAAAAAAAAAAAGATATCTAAGATGGTAGAGTGATCAAAAAAATTTTAATTACAAAAGAATTACATAAACAATAACATTGAGCTTAAATCTTTTAGTACTGGTGATAGAAATGTTACAAAAAATATTCAATGTGAGGTTGAATTGGTGTAACATCTAGCTTCTAATAAAAATAATTACACAATAATGAATTAGCAATATGTGATAAAACATAAATCACATTTAAAAGAAATGATTGGTGCATGAATTTTTTTTTTCAAAATTTTAATTAAAAATCAAGCTTTTAAAGCATGCCTAATCATTAAGACAAATGAAGTCAAAGGCATAAAATCATGAAAAAAATTAAGTTGAAAATCAAGAAAAATAATCCCAAATGAAGGAAAGATGGGTTTGACTCAATCAGCCCAAATGGCTTAGTGCAATAATGCCATTTAGGCATAACTTTGAGGGCCTTATGTCAAGCGTTGGTTAGCTAAGTGAAGTCAGTCAACCTACTGTCACAATAGCTAGGCAGTATTGGGCTCAATCACACCACCATTATTCCATTGAACCAAACTAATAAGAATGAGGGTAAAAAACAATAAATATTACAATCTTCGACACACATAATTAATAGGAGACAGAGCGTGAGACATTTTTGCTACTAGGGCTATAAGAACCTCAAATCCAAGGTTGTTTTCATTATTAGATAACTACGACTAGGATTGTTTGTTGACATCTAAGTTTGCACTTAAGAAATTTTATCTTCATTGCAAGAAACTTGTCATAATGCAAAACTTGGGATTAATGCTCTATTATAATCTGCTTTGATTTAAATCTTCACGAAATATCTCAAGTTCAAACTTTCTTTCTCATCAAGCAATGGCCATGACGAGTTTATTTAAAGCCAAATCATCCTCAATATTCACCAAATCATAGCGAAATAAATCACAATTATTGAAGCAAAGGGAGATTAATAACATAACAAAATAAGGCTTGAATGTAAAGATGCAAAGTCTAAGTTATCATATATGGTTATGTTGTTATTTTATTATATTTTTATGTTTATGGAAAACTTAAGTGCTTGATAAATATGTAATAAAGAATACTGATTATATTTATATTATCATTGTGGTAGGGTTATATGCGAGAATAAAAAGGTAAAAGAAGTGTGTAAAAATGAACCCTAACATTTTACTTAATAAAAGGTTAAAATTCTATTAGGATTAATGAAAGATGAGAAAATATGAGTTTGTAAGCCTCCATGGATGACCTACCCACACTTCTCCTTAAATCTTTTCTTGTGAGTACTGGTGATGATTAGTAGCTAAGAAGATAACGGTCTCTTGCTGTGTGCTGTGAGCTTCTCTTCATTCAATATCTTTCATGCTGAGCAGCTTTATCTCTCCCTCCTAATCATCTTCATTTTATTCTCCATCTTGTTCCTTTTATTTCTTTATCAACTAGTATCAGAGCAATTTTTTGTTCAATGGATCAACCTTTTGTGTTGAAAAATATTTTATTGCTTGCTTTTATGATATTTTATTATTATATTTGAAAAATATTAAATGAATTCCATTTTGCTTAAGATTTTTATGGTGTGATCATACAACTATGTAAGAATACTCCTTAAAATGTCATGGCATTATGAATTCGTTAGATCCTTAAAAAATTTTCAAAATCTAGAATTTTTTATGTTCTTTTTTCACAGGAGTTTTTATGTTAAACTGTTTTACATTTCATATGAATTGAGTTATTGCTTTTGCTTTTTCCTCTCTATCTCATATAACTTTTCTCAAGACACTCTCTTTGAATTCATATTATAAAATTTCTTATATCCTAAAAATTGAGACCTAATCCAATTGAAGCCAAACATGATCTAAACTAGCCCAAATTTCACCAATTAGCAAACCTAATCCATACCCATTATCAAATCAAACACCTTACATCTTACTTGAATTTTTGAAGTATGATCAAATAAGTTAAAATATAGTCAACTCAATCAAAACTTAGTTAAACTCCACTTAAATGATACATAAATTCAACATGATCCTTCATATTTTCAAAATCATTTTATGCTTCACAAAATCCCAAACACATTTGTTTACCTCACTACTAAGTTACATGGCCAATTCCCATCACCATGTTTCATTAAGAACATAACACCACATCCAGTAAGATCAAAAACCAAAATAAATATATATAAATTCCTCAATTACATTTAATCTTTCATATGCTTCACAAATTTCAATTTTATTATAATTTCATATTTGACCAACCCTTCCCCTTCTACCTTTAGAGTTTTTGTCTTATATCTTTCTTCATGGATTACTAACTCTTAATCATACAAGCCCAAGGAATAGTTATCACAGCATTCTTCAAGATCACTTTATCATAGTTATTCATCTTATCATCCTCCAACTTCTGCAAATTCATGCAAATTTAAAAGTATTTGTTTTATTATTTAATGGCATATTAGATTGTTCATGTGATTATATCTATTTATAATACATAATAGGCCAAAGTCAATATGAGGATAGTTAATTATGAAATTAAAATAAGGTCTCCCTTTAGCATCTTATTTAGAAAAAGATTTCTTTTTATCTCCAACTCATGATATTAATTCTTTCTTTCTCTCACTATTCCTCACTCCCCTCAAATGGCATTGATTAAAAAATCGTTCGAGACATGTCTCAAATCAAAGTGCAACAATAGAGCCTCGAGGCTTAAGACTCGGTTGGTTGAGTGAGGCTTACGCCTTCTTTGACCAAGGTGTGCACCTTGAGGCGCTATGAGGCCTTGTCTTTTCTTATTTAGGGTTTTGTTATTATGATACTTAAGCATTTTACATATCACACACTAGGCTTAGGGCATTCATTCCATTTCTTTCTTCAAGCAAGTAGCGAGAGAAATCTATGAGCCTACCTATGACGCTTCACCAAGCATCGACGCCGCCATAGGATGCATCGTCAAGTATCAACACTGCACCAATACGCTTCGCCGAGCATTGACACCGCTCGGAGTTGAGCATTGACATCACTACATAATGCTTCACCGAGCATCGACGTCATTCTAATGCTCATTGTCAAGCAGCATCTCATGAGCCTTGAGTCGCGACTCCCTCTTCTCCACTATAGGTAATTTTACTTTCTTGTAAAAAGTGAGCACCTCAATTAAATTTTCACTTTACATGAAAGTTCAACTTGGAAGAGTAAACTATTGCTTGTTAAATGCTATTACAGCTATCATATTGAACTTTATTAAGGAAATGCCAATTTTTGTTCTCAGAGCTGATGTGGGATGCATGTGTCTATTGATTTGCTCCAAACCTTATCTCATTGTAGTTGTTTGTATTAGTTGTTATCTAACTTCCATATGTTTGGTTCGCTTCACACCAAATGATGGGTGATAACACTTAGAAAGATAAATTAAGAAGCGATTATATTAGAATGCTTAGAGTAACATCTATTAAAGATAAACTAAGGAGCCGTACCATCACACTGTTGACCTATATGAATGCTCCATCAGTCAAGTCGAGCTCACAAGCGAATTGATAAACCGGATCACGGGCCTTTCATCAGTTTATACTCCGTCGTTGAAATCAATCGGAAGTTCCAATCACGACTTCATCGCGTTGAAACCAAATTGATTAGAATATCGTGACAATTCACGGTTGGCCGATCAAGAAAATCCACGTCGCCCGGCGCATATCGACGAAAGCTGCGGCGATCGAGCGACATCCGTTCATGAAATTGATGGCGTCGTTAGCATCAAAATGTCACCTATCAAATGATTGTATGCCCAACCGGACAGTGCGAATGTCGGCGGTCGAATCGCTTTGAACCAAAATTGATTTAATTCGACGCCAAGATTGCCCAAATGACCTCCAATCGTAAAACGGATTACGCTGTTGAATCAACGTCAATTTTTAACGATATCCATATTATGTAGGTTTAATTTACAAGATTCAGAATTTTACGTGATATCATCAACATTCAATTTAACTAAACAAAGTTAATTTAATTTTAATAATTAAATCATAATATGATTAAATCGATTTTCATATGAATAGGGATTAGTGATCAGATTATACTCTTTCCATAAATACTCCTTAATGACATTCAAAATTGCACTCCAATTTTAAAAATCCCGCCTACATACATAAGGAAAGTAATTCAATTCAGGCTCCTAATTTTTTCCTCCCAAGACAAGGAGACAGAGAATTTCTGAACCTCTCGCTCTTGAAGCCTCGCTCTCCTCTTTCATATCTCCGTCATTGCGTATTGGGACTCTCTTTCTTCTCTGTTCTTTCTCTCATCAATTCCAAAGGCTACCCAAAGGCAAGCCAAACACCTCCTAATCCATTATCTGTCGAACTTCCAATCCCGCTTCTCTCCCGTCACACATATTCACTGAATCCAGAATCTCCTCACCGACCTTCGTTCATTGCACTCGCATGCCTCCCCCTAATCCCGATCATTCTCTCCCTCCAACTCTCACACCACAAACCTCTGTTTTCTCGTTAAAACTGCTACTACCAACTATCTGCAGATAAACCAGCCCCAACCAGTCACCTACCCGCTGGAACAATTTCAGTGTAGATTGACCGACCTAGAGCCGATCACCTTCCAGTCATTTCTGCCGTCAGCACTATTCAAGCAAAATTTCTCTTCTCACAGATTCTAAAGCCTAGCCATAAAATATCCATTGATTTCAGGTTTTATACCTATCGTAATTACTGTTTTATCAACTTATCACCTTCTCGCTAACTGAGAACATTGCCATTTAGTATTAATGATAGATTTACCCTTGATCTTTCTTGGGTATACTTTTCCTTTCCAACCATTCCACCCATTCCACAAATCTTACGAACCTACCTCCAATTTTCTGGCCAGAAAACCCAATTTATCCATTCAACTCAAAATCCGGGCATCCTCTTGCGCAGAGGTAACTCCATCGGTGGTTCCTCTCGGTTTTCCATTTCCATCTAATTCCCTCTTTCTCCGGCTTCCCTTTCACACAAACAACGGTTCCTGAGAGGCAACTCCGTCATCAGTTGGTTTTCGGTTTGACGTTTCACCAATATAATTCTCCTCGCTTCCCTTCCACGGCCAGAAACACGTCATCGGGTTCTTCTAGTTTGACATTTCCCACTTATTCAATCCAAATAATCAACACTCCAATATCTAATATTCAATCTCTGCTAGCCAAACTCATGCAAAATCATTAGTGTTGTTGATTGTGGATGTATGAAAATATGTGAACAATATATGCATATATATATATATATATATATATATATGTGTGTGTGTGTGTATATTTCTTTATCAGAGATTTGAAAACTCATGCTCATCAAAGCGTGACAAGATTTATTTTGAGCATTCTTCCTTCGCGTGGGCAAGTAAACCAAAATCGTTAGATGTTGCTCATTTATCAAAATCTTGTCAATTTTACATTTGACTTAAAAAAATAGGAAGAATATTTGTATATATTTTCTTTTCAGATAATTGAGTTATATTATCTCATCGAGTAGCAGATTGAAACCAGATTGAACACCAACGTCCATCGAGGCGTGGCAAAATAATTTGATGTAGCTACCGGATGACAATCTCAGATCACAAATTTAGTCAAATTTTGAGACTTACAAAAAAAATGATTTAACATTATGTTAAATATAAAATATAAAGTCTTAAAGAAATGAATTTGAAAGAGACTTAAGTACAAATAAAGTTGAAAATCATATTTCAAATAAGAAAATAGAAATCAAACTCAAGTGAACCTATAAAACTTAAAATAAACTTGAATTCCTTTGATATATATGAACTGAAACTCACAAGAGACTTAAGATAAATTTGAAGTCCAGTTATTAAATAAATAAAAAATTTGATCTGGAGTTGAGGATAAATTCATATTGAATCTGAAGTCCTTTTATGTGAACAAATTATATTTAATATCAAATGAAGTAAAGATCTCAATTGAATATTAAATAACAAATGATTGATGACAAATCGAATGGTCCATTTATAAATTGAGTATAAACTTTTGTAGCTTTCTTATAAGTACAAATTCAATTAGGCAACTCATGATCACTCATGAATGTAGCCTTTAAAAGAACCATTTGGACCTTGCGTTTAAAATTAAAATTGATACATATGAGATTTGTTAAGTATTATTTTTAAGTTAAAGTGAAAATCAAATGAATTTCAAAAGAGATTTTCACTAAAGATGAGTAACCTGTTGGCAAATATAACTAAAGCTCATTAAAGACTACAAGCCAAATAATATCTGAGAATTGAAAAATTCAATAAATACGCCATCGGTTCAACATCGTGTATGGCAATCACGTTAGTTAAGGCTTCAATTGAACCCTGCATATATTATGAAATAGATTAAAACTCAAATTCAATGTTTTAAAATTATGCAGTATTCTTAAATCGCATGACCTACTTATACCACATAAACTTGTTGTCAAGATGTTGCACGGGTTTAAAAAAAATAGAAGAATGATGAAATCAATTCAACCCTTTAAAAACTATATGCATGCGAGTTAATGAATATATTCATATGCTAATTCAAATCAATGAAAAAGATAAAAATTCAACTCCATAGAATGTGATCACAATAGGCCTAATCCTCTATGCTTGTAATAGAGTTGACAAGGTCTACTAAATAATCAACTTCTAAATGAATTTAAATTACATTATATCATAAGACTGTCTTATATTTGTTTGGGTTGACAAATTACTATGATATCAATTTCTTAAAGAATTTAAATTACACACAAGTCATAGGCCCGATACTCTACTAGCAAATAAATAGAGTTTGGCAAGGTCTACTCAGATGATGACCGCGTTGATTGAAAAATCTCAACAAGATGGGATATTATCATCAAAAGATACTTGAGCTCTAAACTAATTCATCATAAAACTAAATTTTAACTAAATAAATATCTAAACTAAATGAAATTTATTATTTAAATACTTAAAGCAAACAATTCATCCACTCATCCACCATCGTTTGTTGAGGATGACAGATTAAGAAAACTCTAGCTCACAAAAGAGCTAATGTCAAGTCAAATAAATCACTATGTTCAAACTCAAATAATCTCAGTAGAGCGTGACGTATTTCTGTCGTGATTTTGAGTAAGCTCCACATATGATGCGATTACAGAGTCCTCGATCGGTGATTTACAAAAATGGCCTATATTACACGGTGTTGCTCATGTTCATGGCTCAGAGTTATAAATCATAGGGTATATTTAATAGCAAAGCCCTTCACAAAAGTAAACTTAAGTCTGTCTCTTGACAAACACCACCACAGTCTAAGAATTTCTGGACGTAATATGTTGGTGATAAGATCCTTCTCAGTTGGGTCATTACCTCTTACAGTAGTAGACAGACGAGATGAACCATGGATCTAGATGGACGCTCATCATTCCCAACCATCCAGCTAATGATGATGAATTTCATAAGTTCTAAATCTAAGTTATAAAACTTCACATACTACTATATATACTACGTCGATCTAACAACTAGCCTTAATCGAAAGTTCTCTCTCTCACATTGAGAGATAATTAACTATAGGTGCCCATAGAAACCCAGACAGATCTAAAATTCTCAAAATGAGAATGAAATCTTTGAGTAGTGTATTATCTACTATTCCATCTGCTTTCTGAAAATTACACCGACGCACTTTGAATCATACTCTCTTCAATTCATTGAGAGGTTTGTGGCGAATTTTTGAGCCACGTCTCCTCTTCTTTTCATGAGCTATAAGCTCTTACCCAATGATGCCATTCTATTATTTTTCATACGATTAAGCATTAAGTATAGTAATGATTCTAACATGACATTACTTTAGGTTTAGTAAGCACAGTATATTATATTTTTATTTTTTATTGAATCTATTTTATTTATTAATTGCATTGTAAAATAATTTTTCTTTATAAAAAACTATGATATATTGTTCGTATTGCATTTCTATTAGGTTGTCAAAATAATATATAATGAATTGAATAGTTGTGTTATTATTTCATTATTTTAATTCAAAATAAAATGAATTTTATGTTTATTTTAATATTTGGGATCATTATCTATAGTTTGTGCCATTAATGAACTAGGTGAATATGTTATTGATAGTTTATCATATTTCAAAATTATCTATAATTAATGACTCCAGTTTTTGCCTTTTAAATATTTCCTTAAAGCATTCATTCATCTCTTTTTCTCTTTGATTCTTTCTCTACACTATATTTTACTATCTTCAATAATTAAGGTACCAAATGTCCACCATGATCTTCTCTTTTGCTACCCCAGTTGTCATCGCAAGTGCTGCCTCCATATAAACAGTGGAAAAAAGAGGTTAATTGTTAGCAAGAAAGATTGAAAAAAAACATATGAAAGATAACACCATGCTTCCGCCTAAATAGTGCTTGTCTGATGTAGTTTTCTATGACTATAAACCAAATCTCCTATTCACCTATTAGACCAGAAATCAAATCTCATATTCAAGTTATCCTTATAAAATATTCTTATTGGATAGTTAATTAGATGGATATAAGGCATATGCCCGACAAGTTAACATGGTTATCTGATAGCACATCCAAAACAACATTAAAAATTAACTTCTTGTCAGATCAATGAGCAATACATTAGCATGTAAATACAGAAAACAATAAATCATAAATTAAATTGTTAGTATAACAAGACTGTGTATAATTGCATAAACATACTTGAGAAACTACGACACGATTATCATCAGGAGTTAATAGAATGCATATGGCATTATATAAGCTCTGTGGCAGCTTTAGCCTGTTCTCGCAAAACCTTTACAATAAGCTCATCAAGTTTTAGTTCCATGAAAGATTCCTTGAGAACTTCATTGGCAGTTGAAGCGGCGGCAATGACCAAAAACCCATTTCCTAGTATAATAGCATTTCGGGGGCCTTCTCTAAGAATATCCACAACAATTTTAGGACCACCACTCCGACCAAAGGTGTCAGTACTATGAACATCTGTGGGATGAAATACACTTAGTAAAGCATAAAACTCTAGAGGATGTTGAAAAATGTAGTAATGTAAACTAATCAAGCCAAACACAGCTCCTAAAATATAACACTATCCCAAGGTCAGCCGATAAGCAGATGCTTTCGAATGATCTGATTCCGATCATGGATGTTTTCCTTCAAGGAAAATCATCTTCTTGACATGAAGCAGCAGTACAGTCAAACATAAAATAAATAAATAAACAACAATACCACCGAACTACAATGTACAAGATTTGTGAAAAAAATGTACTAGAAATGCAACAAAATCAACAAATCTATCAACAAGATATAATTCATCAAACAATGTATGATATTTCTTCTAAACAAACAAAATGTAAGATAAAGGCTTCTCACCCTGAAGAATAGAACTCAAAACCCTGAAAGCTGAAGCCAGAGGCCTCTCCAATCTACCATAAAGGCAGCCACATATTGAAGTTAGGAGCTCCACCACTCCATTCTTAGTTGCAATGGCAACATTTTCGGATCCTTCTACACTGCACAGATCATAAAGCTTGTCAAGCATCCCAGCCATTTCCTCTAGATCCACAGTCTCGTCAAGCACACCAGCCTTTCCACCTTCCAATTTTGGCAAAAAAATGTTCCGTAGCCCATCCAACAATTGCATGACAGGATCATCTTTCGCACTAGTTACTCCAGGAACACACTTAACAATCCCTGAATATTTACAGAAGGCAAGATCATAAAAAACACAGTCCATTTAAAATTATTATACTAGTAGGAAAATCCATACGATAGATGATAAATCCAAAAATCAAATTTTTTAGATCATATGTTTACCGTTCAACCGCATTACCTGCAATCTTTAAACCCAACTAATCGAAAATTTTCTTATATTCTAATTCAGAACAATTTTATGGAAAAAATGATTCGGTTTATCATTGGCGACTTTACGAATATAAATTATCAATAAAACATAGAATTGGTCAATTAAGTCGCCTCATGCCTTATATTCAAACTCGAATGGAAAAGAGAAGAAGGTTATATAGGGGGGACAAGACAAGATCTGCTGACCTGAGAGGTCGACGCCCTGAAGAGTTAGGGTTTGCAGGGCATCTTGGAGGGCCTCCTCGGGATCCATACCGAGATCTTCTATGTTCTCAGCCACCATCGCCTCGAACGCTTGCTGGGAGATTGTGCGCTTAGACGATCCCATCTTGCCACGATTGCCACCTCTCTTACTGTTTTCAGTCTTAGAGACGGCGGAAGTGATAAACCCCTCGATCCAAAATATTTCTATTAGGAATCAATGATTAACACTAAAATCATCATTTTTTTTTTCAAAACTTTCATTTTAATGAATTCAATCTCATTCGGGGTGAAATGCATGATGGAAATGGGTAATTGCATGCGTAATTATCAAGATAAATACAGATGATTCAAATCCAATAAATAATGGTGAAAATTACTCGATACGAATAGTTAGATTTTAGATCGACTCACGATTTATCAATAAAATCAATTAAATGTGTTTAGTTTTTTTACCTTTTTTTTTTTTTGGATAACATAGATTCTCGATTTTCTTAGTGATTAAAATATATTATGGTATAAAAATAACAAATCTATTTTAATGTAATCATATGTATATATCAAGACAAAAATATGATGTAATTGATGTTTGTTGAGTTACATTAATATTTGTGTTTTATAGTGTTTATCAAAATAACATATGAGATAAACAATAACAACAAGACTTTATCCAATTATGTAAACTATATGAATCTTTTTCTTCATTGTGTCTATTAACTGTCAAAATCTTATTTAATTCTAATAAAGCTAAGATCATTTTTTGCATTATAATCAAGCCTTCTTGTCTATCTTTCTTAACATACATGCATCTAATACATCTACTCTCTAATTTATGACTGATTTTATGTGGCCAAATCATCTAAAGCGACTCTCTCTAATCCTATCTATCAATATAGTTATCCCAATCTTATCACGTATATATTCACTTTGTATTTTATCTCTAAGAGTAAAGTCTTTAAGCCATCCACCTACATGAGCATCCTCATCTCTACAACACCTAACTTAATGTTATGATTCTCTTTAACTGACCAACATTGTACATCATAAATCATTGCAGGTCTTACAATCAACTTTTAAAAATTTTTCCTTAAGATTAGAGAGAGAAAAGTGGAGGGTTGTGTTAGATAATATCTCATATGGTTGATTTATTTATTAGTGATAAGGTCTCTATGCGATGAGATGGATTTAGAAATGTTCAACTCAAAGTTGAATTTGATTGATTTAAATGATTATGCATGGCATGTCATTAAAAAGATATGTCTAATGAAATATAAATCATTATGTAAAATTTCTAATCTCAAAGCTCGTAAATCGACTTCAAAATTATTTATACTCAATTTTAAATAATTTTTTAGTTAAAATAAGCATCTTAATGAGATAAATATAAATGAAACAATAATGCCTTGATCTAAATTTAACTTGTCCTATATCAAGCACTAAAAAAATTTATAAAGAGACAATGAATCATCCTCAATACAACAAAATTATTTATCTAGTGCTTCAAAGTAATAAAATTCATTCGCAATGATGACTGCTTAATGAGGTTCAACTCCACATAGATGAGATTGAATATACAAAATAAACAATTAAAAAAATATGATCTAAAATTATCTCAAAAACACACATATTTATAAAGAAAATTAACTTTCATTTAATTAAAGATAGAAATTCAATCACATCAACTCAAAAGAAAATAAATTACAAAAACATCATTCTCAAAGTAACTTCTTCTCCAAACATTATTTGTCTCGTTATGCGGCACACAAAAAATTCAAAATAAAAAGATGATTTCATTAAAACCTTGTAACTCTCGTTTTTTGTTTTTTTGGGAACGGGGTATCCACCCGTAGCCCTGCTCACTTTGTGGACACTTCCAAGATTATAAATCACGACTGCCCAACACACACAAGTTCCGCCACTTATTTTCTCCCCATTACAGGATGCACCCGCTAGAGAGGATTGAGCACGGACCGATTGCCTTCACCCACCAGCGCTGAAATGGGTCTTGTAACTCTCGTTGATGCTCCAAAGGATGACTTGGAATAACTACAAAAGCCTTAACTCGTCTTAGAGAAACAAGGAACCTCATCCCAACACAACAAAATTCTAAATAAAGTGCAATCTCACAATGGAGAAATCCTTGGTTGACCTAACAAAGAATGAGCTTTGAAGTCTTAGAAAATTTCCTCGTAGGCCCAATTTCGTTGTAATCTTATCGTATTGTTGGTGAATATCTTGGAAAAACTCTACAGGAAATGCGTTAAGGTGTCTCTTATCATGCCAGGATGACTTTGCCTCCAACTGGTTAAGGCGATCACTATCAATATGGCTAGAAACATCACTCGGGCAAAACTCTACTGTACAATCATCAAACTCTGATCTTAATGCCAACTTTGGTTAGCCACTTTGCCTTCTCGATCTTAATGCTAACTATATACTTGCTACTGCCTCTGAGAACTGAATCTTAACGAGTAACTCTTAGAATCTAGACTCCAAAAATATCCAAATTTAGTGGTCCTTCTATTAAATAGACACATGTAATTTTCTTGTAATAAAAACCATTAATTATATTTAAGAAAAAATTACATTCAAAATTATTTATAAATATCTTATATAATTCAAAATATGTGTTGGTGAACAATATCTAAATGATTAAGAATTTGGACTGTAACATATTTTAGATTAAACTATTCAACATCTTTACATATTTATATGTTTGTCATTTGATAAAACAAAAAATATATTTTTTAAATTGTGTGGAGTCTTCACTCATTCATTTTACTTTAGTTTTCATTCGTTATTCGCGGTCTAAAGAATTCCAATTATTTGTATACCAATTGGATGAATACTGAATTTGCTTGGTTGATTATATTCTGAGTGTTGACTTCGATTAGGATTTACATTCTCATTATTAATACATTAATCCCACTATGGCTACAATGGCTGTAATGACAAAAGGTTTCTATATTCTCTTGGCAATTTTTTTAAAATGAGTACGGTTAGAATCTGAATTAGCTAATTAAGTATTAATAAAAAAAAATTTAAGAATAGGTATAGTCGCCCAATTGGTGGCATTGCTATGTCATTCCGACATGGCGTGGCGTGCCCGTGAAAAAGTGGCGTCATAGGTGGGCTCTCATTATTGAGCTCCCGGCCTAATTGGGCGGTGACATATCATTAGGGGTCGCCCCTCGGCTATCGATCTCATTTTGCTCGATTATTTGAAACTCGCTCTCTCGCTTGGAACTCCGACCAACCGACGGTCCTCCCCTCTTGGAACTTCCGGCGCCCGCGTAGATCGACCACTTTGCATTGCGTCTTGTCAGGTATTCGATAGAAACTTTTTTGTTTTCGCATTGACGGCGTTTAACTTACTTCCTCTCTCATTTACCAGCGTTGGAAGTCAACTTTAGCTTTTGGCGACGATTCTTTACTCCATTTCATTTGAGGAAAATTCCCTTTGGCGGATTCTACATTTTTTTAGCGCACATCCCTGTCGTTCTTCGTAAACACATAGTAAATCACTTTATTTATCAATTTATTTAGGTGTTAAGTAGCCAAAAGTAGTATTAATTAGGGTGTCGGTTAATATAAAATTCTCATTATTCATATAACTTGTTTTGTAAGAATGAATAGAATTTGTTTCGCTGATTCTTTTCTATGGAAGCGGCGAGTATCGATGAGCAATTGATCCAACTTATGTGGGAGGTGAAATCGTCCAGTTAAGGTTGACGTCCGTACCTTCGGAATTGAAGCAGCAATTATGAAGCTTGCACATTGATCCGGGCGCCACTGCAATCACTCTTACGGTGGTTATCCGGTGGGTAGGATTTATAGCGTCTGTCATATCGCGATGGCGTTTTGCGAAGTTACACTTGACAAGCTTCGTCGATGTTGGTGTTGTATGTCGAAGTGGAAGATGTTAATATTGCATCCACATCGGTGATCGGAGTAAGGTCGGTAGATATACGCTAACACATACAGATTTCATCGCCAAGCACCTCAGGATACAACGCGCTCGATGAGTTGATTCCCAGTATATCTCGTCATAATTTATCGATTATACTTGTAATAATTAATATGATAATTAGTTCTTGAACTTATAAGTTATGTGATGATGATGTCTCACCGTTGGATGAATATGTGTGCCTCAGTCTTTTGATGGAGATGAGTATCGGTATGAGTAGTGGCTCAAGTAGTGAGTCGGCGGGTATTAGTGATGATGATTTGGTCGGGTTAGAATCACTTGAGAATATACGGTCATAATCTGGCGAAAAATCACTCATTTGCAATATTGGAGTGAGAGTCATATGTTGTCCACAAATAGTATGTCGGATGTGTAAAACTAAGGTGATGGGACAACGATGTTTACTTTGGCGGCCCATCGAAGCGCCTAAATGATGAAATTGAAATTCCAAATGACATTGGAAGGTATGTGTTTTAAAGTAAGCGGGTATGCAATTTCTTGTCTGGTCCATAGTAAATAATGTTCAATTAGCGTTACCTCTAACCGGAAGAACTACGGTTGTATGTATGCGGCGATAGTCTAGAAGGCCACATGGTGGCGTTTACATTGTAGCGAGCGATTAGGGGTGCTTGGAGAATATCAAAGTTGGTGAAAATCATAGATGTGTCAATGCAGTAAGTTCATCCGGTCATCGGCAGTGTAGTTCAAATTTCATAGCGTCTACATCAAACTGATCGGGCAGATTGATTTGAAACCTAGAGATTATAGGTAGAATGGAGTCGAAATTCAATGTTAAAATTTCATATATGAAAGCATGGGATGCAAGTAAAGGCAATAAAAGAAATATTCGGTAGGCGGGAAGAGTCTATAGGACTCGGTCTTTATGTCAGTTTTACTTACTTTACAGTACGTCTACGAATTCAATCTACCACTACAACATTTTGAGAGACTTTTTTGGGCTTTTGGACCTTCAATAATGGGATGGAGTTCTTTGAGACCGGTGTTGAGCTTAGGTACTTTTCTATTGGGCAAGTATCGTGGCACATTAATAGTCAATCGATAATGGGTTGTTTCCTCAGCTTTTCTTTGTTGTGGAATCGAGAATGTTGATTCGTGATTGTGGTTTTTGTTGTGCTTGCATGATATGTTACCCGTAGTGTCTAGTAGGCGTGATTTATGCATAATCGATAAACATCTTTGTCTCTTGCGTGGATGCAAAGAGATTTTTAGGCGGCATAGGCATTGTTTGCATTTTCAAAATTTTAAAAAATATAAATGAGAGAATTCTTGATGTTGAGTTTCTATGCCAAAAGATGTATATGGCGGGTATATTATCAATTCAACCGTTTAATGCTAGACATTAAAAATGTTAAAGAAGAAGCGTCTGATTGGCTTGTAGGCGTGACCATAAAATGGACCCTTGTGCACGCGATGGTGGTATCGTTATGGGACAATGACAAGCGAATGTATCGAGTGCTTTAGTGTATTGAAATGGGCATGTGGTTTACCGATTCAGCTTTAATCCTTATTACTACTTAGTAGCTTTGTTCATGAAATGATTATCCACTTTCGTAAGAGAAGTCAACTTGTCTATTTATACCCATAGGTTCTCCACTATTACAAATCTTGAAAGGGAGGCTAGGCATTTCCACGAACTGAATATCAACCCACATGAGATGCGGGTTTTGGCAGTCCGGTAGATCATTGAGTTGATTTACTAGATAATGGCCTATGTGTTTGTAATTGTGGCAGAACGATCATATATCATTGTCCATGCCCACATGTGATTGCCGCATTGGGATTTCGACGGTTAAACCATCTCACGTGTGTGTCACAGTACTACACTCTGTAGTTGTATAAGCTGACATACATAAATGAATTTCATACTCTACCAGATCGCTCTGATTGGCCATCTCTCAGTGAAGAGCATGGATTAGTCACGTTGCAGCCACCTAACTTTCGTAGAAGGTCAGGCCGACCACGTACGAATAGATTCAGAAACACGATGACAACGTAGGTTCAAGTAGCAGAACTTGTAGCATATGCATCAGTCTGCTTCGCATTGCCCCATAATATTGACATCGGTACATTTTCAATAGGATAATGCTTATTTTTCTCTTTCGGTTGCTTGATCTACTTAGATATTTTTAATATATTTGAGATTCTTTTCGGCAGAATGATGGTAGAGGGCCCGCATACTAGGCGTCGGCGACATAGCTGACGATCTGAGCAGGAGGAAGGCGGTTGTCACCGGTGTAGGGTTTAGGGCGATTAATACGTATTACATTTTATTTTTTTGTTTCATTACAAACTTCAAAGTCATGTACACGCTAACTTTGATTACGGCATAATGAATTTTTGTTTCTTGTCCATTTGTGAAATGAATTGGTTGATTAGTGTATGTTTATATGCTCAAATTTGAAAGTAAAGGTGAGAAAATTTAGATACTTATTGTATGTTTATTTGTTAATAGAATATCACAATTATTCATATATTATAAATGTAGCACTTATCTAATAAATAACACAAAAATTAATGAAAACAATTAACAGTGCCACAATAATCTACAAAAGTACTTTGATTCCACTCCTTGGTCACCATGTTTGCCAACTCCGGTAGGATGGAAGATGCTTGCAAAGCTTCTGAAATGCTGTATGAAAAGAATTTGATATCATACAATGTCCTTGTTGATGGGTATGGAAAGAACTCAAACTCTAAAGAGGCGGTTGAGATCTTCCAATTATTGATTTGGGGTGAAATACTTTTGCGGGCCTTAGACCAAATGGACAAATATTGAGATAAGCGAAGCCCACCCTAATTGGGCGGCAGCTGATTATATAATTCGAACTTCAATTAGTGGGGAAGATCCACCTACTTATATTCTTGAGCGAACAGACAGGTTGCATGATGCAGAGCGCCAAGGCGCACCATGCCAATGAGAGAATAGCATTGCACCGAAAACAATTCCACCCTTCCATAAAATTTTCAAGTCATTATCATCGCGAAATAGTTGTTTAACACAAGCAATTCCACCTTATTAAGTCTAACCGGTACTTTATTATCACACTGATAGGATGCATTCCTCCCACTATCTAAAACATTCACTCGTTTTAATGACTTCATTAGTTATTGTCCAAACCCATACAAATCTTCTACAACTAAGATTACACTCTATGCATTTAATTTTAAATCTACACAAATGAAAACCTTTACACTCTAAAAGATCGAACTCCATATTTCAAGTTTCTCCGTAAAAACACTATCGTTGCTTGGTCCCAAGGCCCTAATGAGAAAAGTGGGGAGTTGCATTAGATAGTGGACATCCAGCATAAAACTTGTTCAAAAACCATGACATGAAACCTTTAATACATTAACTGCTATATACATAAATAAAAATTCATTGGTATGCATGTAAGAAAGTAACAACTAATAAAATGTACACAGATAAAATAACTACTAAAAATTAGAAAAATAACTAATAAAAATTCATTATGCCATAATCAAAGTTAGCGTGTACATGACTCTGAAGTTTGTAATGAAACAAAAATAAAATGTAGTACAGACACTGTCCTAAACCCTACCCATGTGACAACAACTTCCTTCCTCCGTGTCTGCGTTGGAATAGCACCACTCAGGGTGTGTCTTGGTTGCGCCATCATCTAACTCATTTTGTACTCGCAACATTGCTATTGGCTATGGAACATACTTCATTCCACACCTGCAGAAAAGCAGTTTAAACATATATATAAGCTGCATAATTTGAAAGTGTAGTTAACAACACATACCTCAAACCGATATTGAGACCAACAAGCTCTGCAGGATATGGCACATGTAAAGTCAGCCTATCCACATGAATATGCTCCCAAGCCCAAATCAAGGAGGTGTAGGCAAACCATGTTGGCCCTCGTCTTGTCGACTCCCATATAGATGAGCCAAAATTGCTCCACATGACATCATGCTAAAGAATCCAGATCCTCCGAGTGGTAAATCGTAGGTGGACCTCAACAGTATCGGCGGTAAGAAGCGAAATCGAATAAAATATAAGCCCGCGCACAAGAACTCCTCGTGCTCGATCATATGACTCCACAGAAAGTTCACCTGCCACCTGATGCATATCTAGCATGTGCGGCCCATCACGAATGTCGACCTGATATGCGGACTGATCGGATCATGATACATCACGCCTGGTAATGGGTGTCGTCATAACAAATAATCGTGAGGCCAAGTGTCCCATCTCTTCTCCTCGATCACAATGGGACTATGATAGGTGGCCCATCAATCAGTCCTAGAATCATCGCCCGCGTCACGGGCGTCCGGTCATCTCACCTACGAGGTGGAAGGTATTGTCTGGAGACCATCTCTCCAAAGCGGTAAGCGATGATCCGGGATGAAGCGTGGCGACTCACCGCAGTCGCGAGCCCACTCTGGCGCCTCGATGAATCTCGTGCATGTAATGGGCCACTCCTTATAAGCAAGTGTGATGCGGCCTCAATCTGTGCTCACGAAAAAAAAAAATCTAAAGTCCAGAAATAAAAGGTAAGCGGTAACACATTACGCAAAAAAAATTCACTTACTGATGTCGGGGTGGCGGCTCGATCACGTAGGGAGGCAATACTAGGATGAACCTCGGAAGGTGCACTCCAACGGTCGGCCTCCTAGCAGACTCGTCATGCGCGTCTACGGCGGGCGGTGCTCCTCGCCATACTGTCAAAAGTAGAAGATTATGGTTTACAATCAACGCTACATGCTGCAAATTATAAGAAATAACGGATCAGCAGCTAAATAAAAGTAGAAGATTAGTTTTTGATTTTGTGTGCACCCAATTTCACATCTGTCGATTTCCAAATTAGTTATATAAGCCAAATCTTAACTTGAAAGGAAATACAAAAAAACTAAATTCTAAATAACATAAAGTTCTGTTATGAAGCATAAGAACTTACATAATAAAACTAAGATTCACATTTAGAAATATAAATAGTGACAATTCACACTTGATTTAAAAGTGCATATAGCAATGAGTTATATATTGTTTAATTGTGATATAGCAAACCTATGCTTCATCATAGCGGTTGTTTGGTAGCTAGATTTGAGCAGAATTTAACCTAAATCCTACCAAAAGCAAAATTGACAACTCTAAATCCCATTTTCTCACTGTTTTACCTTCGATCCAAGATTAGAAATTCTCTGCATTGCGCAGATTTAACTTAACATAATAGCTCGACCCAATAAGCAAACAACCCCCTCTCTTCCCCATCTAGCAACCCTAAACAGCAAGCATTCGGAATGCGAAGGCGAGGATGGAAGAAAGCGGAAGAGAGGAGATCAGAGAAACGACGACGAAGTAGAGAACAATGCAAGCGGTGAGACCTACCGTGGCCGAGTTCGAGAAGGGGGGGTAGGGCCGTGCTGGGGCGGGCGTGGTGGGAGTTTGGTTGGAGTTTCTGGCGGAGAGCGAGTTTGAGTCGAATCGAGCAAAACAGAGGAGATAGAGCCGATCGGGGCCAATCAGCCCTAATGATATGTCGGCGGTCGTGATTAGTGGGCGGCCGACTCTCATCTGAAGCCAGTCGCCCACTAATTGGGCGGCCAGCTAATCTAGCGTTGCACTTACGACGGACCACTCTTTCATTAGCGCGGCCACGCGTCGAACGACGTGAAATAATCGCCAATAATTGGCGTATACCTATTCTTAAATTTTTTTTATTAATATTTAATTAGCTAATTCTAATTCTAACCGTACTCATTTTAAAAAAATTGCCTATTCTCTTTATATTTTCTTCGTTCTACTCTCAGTTGTACTATGTAACTATACCAGCTGCTTAATGCCTGGTATTAGGATTGCACATCTAAATATGAAATAATGCATCAGATGTTCATAGAAGAAAATAAATTAGCAGTACAGCATATTCATACAATATCATGATATTTTAAAAATTGCATAAATGTCATGGAAGGCTCTTTTTTCACTTCAATGAAAATATTCGAAGTTAATTTTTCTAAGGTAATTTTTTTTTAGAGTTGAGAGAATTTAATTGCAAACTTAAATATAATGTATATGTAAATTTTGAACTTAAGATTTTATAGTTGAAAGCCTAATGTCACGGGGAAACTTTTCTTAAGTGACGTCTTAGCTCTTCCACGCTAAGTCACTAACTTTCATAGCAGATAAGAACACCGAAAACTCTTTAAGAGAAGAGAGGTTAGAGTAAAAAAAATACTTTACTAAGCAAAGGAACTATTACAATACAAGTTGCTTCAAAACTCTTCGATGGTCCAAATGGGAGGGGAGGTCCCCTATTTATAGTCCTTTCCCATGGACAACCAAGAACATTCTAGAGTACATTAAAATATTCTTGATTCTAGAGTATTCTACACTACTCTATAGCATACACATGATTTCTAGAGTATTCCATAAGATTCTGGACTCCTCTTGAAGCATACATCTTCTTAAGGCTTTCTGGACTTTGGTAGAATCTTCTGGAACCCTCCAGGGTCTTCCATCTTCCATATACCTCTAGAAGTTTCCCTCATGGAAGTAAGAGAGCACGGTTGTGACACTCTCCCCCACTTAAGCTTGCGATGCCCTCATCGCATGTCTCCGTCATGGTAGAGTTGTATTTTGTCTTTGAATTGCCATAGAGTATCTTCATGTTCCCAGCTGGCTTCACTTTCTGGTAGACCCTTCCATTTGATAAGATACTCCCTGTAGTTTGGTACTCCTCTTTTGCGAACTACCCGATCAGACATTATTTCTTCCACTTCTTTATCAAAAGAGGTGACCACTGCTGTGGGAGCTCGTATGGATATTCCCCTCGATGGATCCTCCAAGTCTTCATGATATGGCTTCAGCATACTTACATGAAAGACCGGATGAATTTTTAGTTTTGGAGGAAGGTTGAGCTTGTAGGAGACTTTCCCTATTTGCTTGACCACTTCAAAAGGCCCCTCGTACTTGCGTACTAATCCTTTGTGTACCTTTCGGAATGCCTTGAATTGTTGTGGTAGAAGCTTTACAAGTACCAAGTCTCCTTCCTTGAACTCCAAGTTCCTTCTTTTCTTATCTGCCCATTTCTTCATCCTTTTAGTAGCCTTGTATAGGGTTGCTCGGGCTATCTCCCTTTGTTCACTCCATGACTTGGCAAATTTGAATGCTGCAGGGCTTCTCCCTCCATAGCTAGTGACAAGGGTGAGAGGCGTCATGGGCTGTTGTCCCATGATGACTTCAAATGGGCTCTTCCACAGCTTCTTTCTTTGCAAGTTGTAGAAGGCGCTACATCAAGGAGCTTCGCCCAATTTTTTTGGTTTGCATCCACATAATGCCTCAGGTACAGCTCTAGGAGTGCATTGATCCTTTCTGTTTGTCCATCGCTCTGGGGGTGGAAGCTTGTTGAAAAGTTCAGATCTGACCCTAGTAGCCTGAACAACTCTATCCAAAACCTCCCTGTGAAGCGAGGATCTCTATCACTAATGATGCTTTTTGGGATTCCCCATAGCTTTACCACATTACGAAGGAAGAGTCTCGCAGCTTCTTCGGCTGTGCAATCGGTGGGAGAAGCTATGAAGGTAGTATCATACCGAGTCTATCCACCACACCAAAATGCTCCCATATCCTTCGATTTTGGTAGTCGGGAGATGAAGTCCATAGAGACACTTTCCCATGGTCTCGAGGTATAGTAGTGGCTCCAGCCCTCCTTGTTGAACGTCTTGTCTTGTTGGCACACAAGGCGTCCCGCATATTCTTCCACTCCATCTTGCATCCCCGCCAATAATAGTTAGTTTTAGAGAGCTAGAGTTCGTCGTGACATACCGTGATATCCCATGTGAGTCATGACACTCCTTTATTAGATCTTTCCTGATGTTGCCCCATCTTGGCACATAGATCCATGTCCCTTGGTGTAAAGGATGTCTTCTTCCATCCAAAATCGCCGAAGTTCCTCCTTCTTTTACAAGAGTAATGATGCTTTGGGATCCCTTTAGTCCTTCTTTGATCTTGTCCACCAACGGTCGGAGACTTGTGAAATGCTAGCTAATATGGTCTTCCAGGGCATCCGCAACCACATTTGCCTTCCCGACTTATACTCAAGGCATAAACTCCGCTAGAAGTCTTGCCATCTAGCTTGCTTTGGGCTCAACTTTTCTCAAAATAACTAGTAGCATTGTCCGTCATGACATTGAATCTTGACCCAAGTAAGTAGTGTCTCCATACCCTTAGGCAATGTATGATGGTCATCTCCTTTTCTTGACGTAAGCGCTGCCTCTCATTTAACTTGACTTTCATAATAGGATGTCCATCTTGCATGAGCACTCCTCCTATGGCAAAATCGGATGCATCAGTAAGTCTTCGCTGATCGTGGAGGCTAAGCACCGCTCACTCATGGTGTTCTTGAGGTCTTGAAATGCCTCCTGTTGTCCCACGCCCATGCTTTATTTTTTTGAGCAAATTTAATGGAGTCGCCTTGCGGAATAGCTCTTTATGAACCAAGTAATTCACAAGTCCTAAGAAGGATCTTAGCTCACTTACCTTGCGGTGGTTCCCAATCTTGGATGGTTTGCACCTTGTTGACCTCCATCATGAGTTTTCCTTCTCTATTCTATGCCCCAAGAATGTTACTTCCGCTTGGCAAAAGAGCACTTCTCCTTCTTGATATAGAGCTTATTATCCCTGAGCACCTGAATACTTTCTTTAGGTGTTCTATATGCTCTTCAAGTGTCTTGCTATACACCACAATGTCGTCTAGGTAGACGACCACCTAACCGATCGATCCAAGTATGGATGGAACAATTTGTTCATCAAAGTACGTAAAGTTGAGCATTGCCAAAAGGCATAACCAAGAACTCATAAGATCCATACCATGTCACACATGTTGTCTTGGGTTCGTCCCCTTCTGCTATCCGTACCTGGTAGTAGCCTGATCTCAAGTCCAACTTGGAGAAGTATGTGGCATCCCCCAATTGATCAAAAGGTCGGCATGAGAGAATCGGTATTTATTCTTCACCGCTACTTTGTTTAGAGCCCGATAGTCTATGCACATGCGTAGGGAACCATCTTTCTTCTTTTGGAACAAGACCGGGGCGCCAAATGGAGCCTTGGAAGGTCGGATAATCGCTAAGAACTCCCTGCGCCATGTAGCTCCTCCAATTCGGTGCCATACGATAGCTCCCATGGTCGGTGGCTTGCCCGGTTCCATGATTTGATGGTCTATTTCCTCTAGGTGGTAGCTCTTTGGCAATTCTGCGTGAGATATCCTTAAACTCCAAAGACTCGCCACCTCCCTTGGCATGTCTTCCTGCGACACCGGGTCTTCATCATCCCTGTCATGAAGAACGGCCAAGTAGCTTTCCTCTTCCCGTCGAACGCCCTTCTTGAATTGGATTGCCGATAGCATTTTGGCTTCGGGCTTGATGGCCCTTGTAGTTGGCACCAAACAAGTCTGGCTACCCTCCATGATGCACATGCTATTGGCAAATGGTATTGAAAATGCTTTTACCTGGTCCAAGAATTCTAGCCCAAGAATAACTTTGAAGTCATCCATTGGAATGACAGAAAAGTTTAGAGTACCTGACCAAGCTCCCACATTGGTCTTGACTCCACGAGCTACCCCATGAATGGGTCTTACTGAGTTGACGGCTTTGATGGAGCCTCCTCCTCCAAGTGTTTGTAGTCCCAGCTGTCGTGCTTCTTCAATAGAGATGAAGTTGTGGGAAGCGCCAGTATCAACCATGGCATCAGTAGTCTTCCCTTCGATGGCCATCTTCACAAAGAGTAGTCCTTTGGCTTGGGGCTTTGGAGTAGTTTGAATCTCATTTAATACCTGCAAGGATCCCACTTGTGCTGCCATATCTCTTTCTTCAACTTCCGCAGCGTCACTCTGATGACTTGCTAGGAGGGAATTCAAGGCTTTCTTCTGAGGGCATTCCCTTGCCCAATGTGGTCCTCCACAAAGGAAGCAATTGTTATGTGGTCTGGTCTTGTTATCCTTCTGCCTTCCTTTGTCCTTTCCCCGGGCCGAGGTTGACTCCTCCTTGTGTTGTCCCTTGTCTCCCCCACTTTTGACATAAGTACTCTTCTTCTCCTTTGGCTTTGTGGACTCCTTGGTATAATCGATCTTCGCGCACATGGCTTGCAAGATCTTGTACCCCTCCGCCTTCAGCCCGCCATGGTTGGAGTCCCATCCATAAATTTGAAGAGGGAGTCTTTGTCTGACATATCAGGGATTTCAAGGACTAGACTAGTGAAGTCTTTGATATATTCCTGATTGATCCCACTTGTTTGAGCCTCGTTTGGTTCTAGCCTCGCTCCTCTGATTTTCGTGATAGAACGCTTTTGAGTTCTTTCTTAAAGTCATCAAAAGTATATATGGTACACATACCTTTTCGATGTCCCCACGCCTCCACCATAACATAGCGGTCGAAAGATAGAGAGCGCTAACTGGATCTTGGCATCTTCATCATGGATGCTCATCGCCCAAAGTATTGTCCCCATAAGAAGTTGTCTACTTCTTTATGCTAACTCCGCTAAAGCTCTTTGGTTTAGGCACCTCAATACGCTTTCGGATGCCGGATCCACTGCCAAGGTTCGCTTGCACAAAGAGATGTCCGCATCTCCTCCATGCTTGCATGTAGACCATCTCTTCTTCATGAGATCGTTGTACCCCATTAGTCCTCCCTCATCTTTGCCATTTGATTTGAAGGATCCTTCCAACCGGATGATCATGTCTCGATCAAGAATGGATGGTGACGCCCTCCTCCTCGAGGCCAATCACTCTCGCCAGATCTTCCATCTTCCATCCCATTCATAGCCTCCTCCACCCGAGCGGCGTGAATCAAAGCCAGAGATCACCTCTTTGGACCTTCCATGTGGCCTAGATGTAGCAGGATCATGTTGCTCTTCACGACCTCGAACTTGTTGAGATGATTCCACATTTGTGATTTCAGATCCAACAACTTGCTCCTTGCCGGTCTTTGCCATGCCTCCAACCTTGCTATACCACCGTCACGGGAAACTTTTCCTGCGACCTGCGCTTCTTCCCCGACGCTAAGTCACCTAACAATGCAAGATAAGAACACCGAAAACTCTTTGAGAAGAGAGTAGAGTAAAGAAAATACTTTACTAAGCAAAGGAACTCTTACAATACAAGTTGCTTCAAAACTCTTGATGATCCAAATGGGAGGGAGGTCCCTATTTATAGTCCTTTCCCATGGACAACCAAGAACATTCTGTAGTACATTAAAATATTCATTCTAGAGTATTCTACACTACTCTATAGCATACACATGATTTCTAGAGTATTCCATAAGATTCTAGACTCTTGAAGCATACATCTTCTTAAGGCTTTCTGACTTTGGTAATCTTCCTGAACCCTCCGTGGTCTTCCATCTTCCATATACCTGTAAGAAGTTTCCCTCATGGAAGTAAGAGAGCACGGTTGTGACACTAAGCTCTCAATCATTAGACTAAGATGAATTATATATAGAGTATTTTTTTCTCATAACTTTTATATATTATCATGATATTCTGTGTAAATGTTCTGTACTTTGAATACTTTTTTTAGTGTAAGGCAGAGCTTTATCGGTTGAGAGCTTTAAATTTTCAACCGAGATTTCAAAGTACTTGTATATGAGTTATGTGTGTAAGTTAGTGATTAAATTCGCTTAAATATCCCAAAAAAATATTTGTTATTTTATGAGAATGTCCATGCTGTGGCCTCTATAGGTTAGTTCAATTGATTGATGATGACTGAAATTAATGAGAATATTTCTTTTTTTTTAAATATGGAGGCTTATGTCCATAAGAATTAAAACTCAGAATAAAATAAACTTTAGATATATATATCAATCTATTTTATGAAAAAATATACTCATATTCATCCCATAAAGATGATGAAATGCATCTTTAAAGATTTTTTTTTTTTTCGAAACGTTCAGATTATAATGACTAAAATCTTGTTCTTAAATTTTGCTTCTCGTCAATGACGCACTACTAAAATTTACTTAACGGTACCATATAATAAACTGCTTTTAAAATTTATTTACAATCAATCATAGCCGCATAAAAATATATTGAATGGCCATTATATCTAACTCCACAGTTCAAATTTGAGATTCTTAATAGGGGCTAGCCGAGTCCCTATCACGAATGATTGGCTGCATACACTTGCTAATTTAAAAACATATCAAATAACACTTTCTTTTTAAAATTTTGAATGAGACCGCATATCTTCAATTCAACCGCTTCGAATTTTTCATTTTTAAAATGGTAAATTAGCAAGAAAAAAAAGTAGATCAAAAACTCAGATTGAAAGTTCACTTTATGTATTCAAACTGATAATGTCTGCTGCGGCATGAGGTTTCACATTTCAGGCTTTTACAGCTCTGTGTTTTCTAAATTTTTTATTGTTTGTGAAATTTTCAAAGCGCTGTTAGCTCATCTTTTGGGAGGAGACAACATGATGAGCTCTTGCTGGTTCCAAAGGCGACTGAGTATTGGAAAGCTTCACCGCTCGTCAAAGTGAGTTACTGTACTAAAAAGTAACCGCTTCATCTGTGCGGTGGTCTTTGAACTCGTGAATCGTGAGATTGATTCTCTTCTTATTTTTCACATGCACGCTACATATTTCACTTCCTTGCTGCGTCGAAGTAAATAACCGTAACTCGAGAGAGATGAAACAGACCCACCCCTTGGTTGGTGAGGGCGAAGCTGGGTACTCTTCACCGCTCGATTCTCTTTAAGAGGTACATCCCACGCGAAAAGAAATGGATCGACACGCGTCTGCGGGCTTGCCCGAATTAGTCCGTCTCACGCCGCAATACGCGATTAGAAAGTGGACACCTTCAGCAAAGAGAGATGAAACAGCTAGAACTGTTATCATTGTACCGAGATTTATTTATTTTGATTTTTTTGAGTATGAAGCACAAATTAATATGATTTTAGAGGAATTATACTTTATTGACTTCATTTTATCTGCAATTGTCTTATTAGATGTATTGTTTTTTATTATATGATATATATTAATAACTGCATTCTAGGACTGTTGCCCTCTATAAATATATATGGTAGCATAAAATCTTGAAGTAAAAATCTCAACTTAAGTTGCCGATAAAATTTTCCTAATGTTCGAATATTTTATTTATTTTTTTTTTTAAAGGAGCTGAGTACTTCTCTTGAATACTCAAAAAACTTCTTCTTCCAAATTAGATCCTCTCAAATGATTGTCTTATTTTGGAGAGGACTCAATGTACGTAAACTTAACTATCCCAAAGAACTTTACTATATTAAAGATAGTTCATTGCACTTTTACTGTTTATAATTTGACTTGTAAGACTCTCCCTAGGAAGCATTACTGCCACTCACACATGACCTTCATCCTACTGCAAGTCTTCTGCACATATTTTTGTAGTCGAAAATCAAGACATAACCAATCTTACTCACCAACAGTGATAAAGGCTCATAAAATAAATAAATCTATCACTAAAGGCACTAGGAAGAGGGGAAAAAGGGAAGGCACAAGACTAGAGTAGAGAGCAGAAAAGAGATTAGATGAAGAGTAAAATGACAAAAAGTAGAAAAAGAAGAAGGGCGCACCTTCAAAGAGAGAGCCGAAATAGCCTAAGTAAATGAAGCATATTTAAAAATTCATGAAAGATACGTATTGTGATATAATAATTTTATAAATAGGGAAAGGTTCAAAGAAGCTCTTGATTAGATTTCCTCCTCTACAAAACTACTTTGCATAAAGATTCTTTCTTCTCTGCTTTCATTCAAATCTTATGCACTATGTTCATAATTAGTTAATGAATAGTGAAGAATTTCTCTTTTTTGCTATATATCATGTTTGAGT
Source organism: Cymbidium sinense (assembly GCA_021442155.1). NCBI lineage: Eukaryota > Viridiplantae > Streptophyta > Magnoliopsida > Asparagales > Orchidaceae > Cymbidium > Cymbidium sinense. The sequence continues at coordinate 11,766,242 of CM038218.1, forward strand.
TAACTTGTTAAATCACCATAAATTTTGCCTTCATCTTATGGCATATTCTTCTTCTCTCTACCGTATTAATACATGCACTGCTCTGCTCTTGAGTAGTTTTATAGTAAGTTAAATCATTAATTATTTCGTATTTATCTCATAACCCTCAATGGCCACTTTTCTTCACCTACACTTCACCTTAATAAAATGGCAGCCAAAAATATTATTTAAATTTATGGCATTTTCTATGCAAAAGTGAAGCTCCAATTTGATCAATATAAGAGTACAACATATTGTCTATATTCATATTCCTTCATGAGAATCATCTTCTTTAAGATTCAATAAGATGAAGATTGTTTATAACACTTGCAACCATCATATAGTCATAATTAATATTGTTCTACAATCTCCTTTGGAGCATCATCTACGTCAAGGAAATTCTAAGCACATTATAAAATAATTTTTTTGGATCATGAAATATGTTTACTCTTAAGGACATTTTGATCTCGATGAAGTTGATCGATAGGCTTGATAACACCATATACCACATCGATAATGAGTTAGCTCTTATAACATTTAAAGCAAACCCTTACCATCGATAAATACTTCGATGATCTGTAAGGGTTCTCTAAACTCACATACACATTGCCCTCTCTTTCAACAAATAGAACTTATTATTTAGGAGGACTCATTTACTAAACTCAAGCTATCTATTCTCTAAACACAAACACAAAGGTTTCTAAGCTTTTCATTCTCTGTTTGGTTTAAAAGTATTTCGAAAAGCTATTTGTCTTTGCTTTTGAAAAGCTAAAACTTTTCAAGATGAGCTAAAACGCATTTTAAAAGCACACTATTCAAACGGTATCAAAATTAAAAATTTAAGCTCTCAAAAGCAAACGCACTAAAAAAGCCCTCCCAAACCAAAGAAACCAAACACTCATAGACACACATAAAATGTAATATGCTTTACTCTACAAATGAATGATTCTTATGCAATACTTACATAATAAATCCTTAGATGTCATGACCAACAAAGAAGGATTACTCCTTGAGTTATATTCTTTATTTTAGATTAATAAATAACAACTAAAGCTTGATCATTAAAGGCGTTTTTGTAATGCCTAAATATTAAATGCTCAAGAAGGAGCACTTATTGAAGAAAAATGTTAATGTTAATAAGCACAAATGAATACATCTTATAGTATAAAAGATTTACTACATATATATTTTTAATTCATGACACCAAAAATTCAAGAAAAAATTGTTAAAGAGAATGTTTCAAGAAATCTATCATATAAGTTGAAACATCATGTATAAGTATTATCTAAATAAGCTTGCACTCATAAAATAATAATAGTAAAATAACATGGACTAAGATAATAAAATAATATAAGTCCAAACTTCTCTTAATCACAACATCAAAGATTTGTGTAGAAAGTTTTCAAAATACTTCAAGATATCTTTGAGAGTACTTAATCAACATTAAAAAAAGTTATATTATAAGGTTTCATCTTACATAATATCTGTTGAGTGCCGAAAATTAGAGTAGATAAAACTTCTGCCTTCGTTAGGAAATTCAAGACGCATGATAGTTGAAAAGAGAATTAGAAACTCTTTTTTTTTGAAAAAACCCGGAAAGAAGGGGAAAAAATCACGGGGCCTAGCCCAATAAAAATATTCCACTATATATCTGCTTTGGAGTACAGAGTTTAAGTTTTCCGATAACAGGATTACAAGCAGATGAGAAATCGACAATGAAAATTCCGTAATCAAGTTACAACAACTATGCAAAGTTGGACTATAATGGTTGTTGATGGCCGGTGGCGATATAGATGACGATCGACAACAACGGTAGTGGTGACAAACTTGACTTCTATTTCTCTCGCCTTTCTCCCAAGTTTGCTTCTTACTCCTTATTCCTTCATGACAAGAATGGGGTCCTATTAGGATTCGAGAGGGTATTTTAGTCATTATAGCCAAAATCTCAAAACACACCTGACTGCATATTAATTCATTTGATCATAGATAATTTTTTGGTGATTTGATCGTCCAAACAATCTTCGATTTGAGTGATCTTAGGCTCATTGGATTCGTTCGAGCCGCTCGATTCGATTATAAGTACGTCAAATTTGGAAGTCATTTGATCATCAAGTCGTCTCAAGTTTCATATATAACTTTTGAGTTTGATTTGAGCTCATTTAGCTCTATTTGACTGATTTTAGTGTTGTTGGACTCATCTCACTAAGTATTTAATTTGATTATTTTCATGCTTGATTTATAAATTTTAGAGGGATATATTATTTTCCTCCCTATTTTTGGATGAAAAACTCATTTCATCCAAAAATATAGGAAAATTTGTAAATATATATTTTTTTTTTGTATCAAATTTATTTATTTATTTACTAATTAGTTATTAATATTTATTTTATTTTATTTTTTATATATGTATTTGTTTTTAAAAGAGAGGAGTTGTGGGTCTCCTAATTTCTTTTTTTTTATGGGTGATGTTTAGCTTGAATGAGAGGGGGTCGTGAGTCCCACAATATTTTTTTAAATTTTTTTCTGAGAGAGAGAGAGAGAGAGAGAGAGAGAGAGAGAGATGAGATGAAGAAAAGATTTTTAGAGGAGAAGATGGAAAGATTTTTTTTTAATGAAGAATATAAATAGTTTTTTTAAAAATGAGTAAGGTGAAGAGTATTTTTTTAATGAGGAATGTGAAGAATATTTATTTATTTATTTTTAATGAGGAATGTGAAGAGTTTTTTTAAATTTAAAATATCAATATATATATATATATATATATATATATACTTTAAGAATATGAAGAGTTTTCATCATTTTATTAATTTTTTTAAAAGAATTTGAAGAGTCAATTTTCAAGTATAAATATCCCTCAAGGGGTAATGAAAAATATGCACCTTACTTTCACTTTTCTTTTTGGTAGTCTCCATCGACCAGATAACAATTATAGGCTCCAGCCTCCTTATCGAGGTTTCCAACCAACTGCAGTATTGATTCAGTTCCAGTGTTTCCGCTTTTTTTCCTCTACTAACTGTATAACGTCCACCGTAGAGACTCTAATTCTCGTGATTTATAGTTTCCAACTAACTTGGTTAAAGCATGCATCAAGAATTCAAGCTCTAATGTGATTCAAAGTTTGAAAAGTGAGATTATCTTTATGGGTGAGCATCCTTCAACAGATATCCAAATATCTAAAGATACAAGATTATGGTTTGGGGATCGTGGGATGATTCGATGATGTAATGCCAACTATCAATAGTGATACTTTGATAATCTTCAAGAAGAAGTTTCATTTTCCAAATGATTTGGTGGTTATTCCTCCTAAAAGATCGCAACGAGCTTATTCTCGTTTGGGTACCTGTACCTTTTGAGACTTTTGTCTTCTAAGATATTTGATGTACGTACCTTCTAAGGCTTTTGCCTTCTGAGATTTTTGATGTACCTGTATTTTTTGAGGCTTTTGCTTACTGAGATTTTTGATGTAGCTATATATTCTGAGATTTTTGTCTTCTGAGATTTTTGATGTATCTGAACCTTCTGAGACTTTGTCTAAGATTTTGATATACCATCTTCCGAGGCTTTTATCTAGATTTTTTTGATGTACTCTTTTGAGGCTTTTGTCTTCTCAGGTTTTTGATATACCTGTACCTTCCGAGGTTTTAGCCTTTTGAGATTTTGATGAACTCACTCTTAAAACTTTCCTTTTGAGGTTTTGATGTACCGTGAACTTCAAGGCTTTCGAGGGTTTTGATGTACCTATACCTTCTGAGATTTTTGATGAAACTGTACCTTTTAAGGCTTTTGCCTTATGAGATTTTTGATGTACCTATACCTTCTGAGACTTTAGCCTTTTAAGATTTTTAATGAATGGAGACTCTGTAAGCCACTTGCTCTCTCGGAGTCTTTCTAGTGAGGACCTTGTCCACTACTAGCTTTCTATCGATGCTTCCTCAGGAGCATGCTTTCCAGGGGAGGAATCCATAAATGATTTTTGACATATCTGAGGTTGTTTGTTAGAGTGTTACTCGGTGACATTTAACCAGTGTGGAAGAAATCAATAGTTTTAACTCTTATCCGAGGTTATTTTTTCAAAGTATGACGTTAACCTGTGTGGAAGAGGTTAAACATTTTGATTCTTCTACGGGCTTCGAAAATTCGCCATCGACCTCTTTGATGAAAAGAGTAATTTAAAATGTCGGTAAAATTTTCAGAAGGCAGATGGAATAGTAGATAAGACACTACCCAGAGATTTCGTCCTCATTTGGTGAGGACTTTAGATCTGGTTCCATGTTTCCTATATGCTCAAGCCCTTATAGTTAATTACCCCTCCTAGTAAATGAGAGAGAACTTTCGATTAAAGCTAGTCATTAGATCATTGAATGTGTAGCGTATAGTAACAGCATATAGAGTTTCAGAATTTGAGATATGAAATTCATCATTTTAACTTAAACCGGACGGTTCGGGAAATGATGATGTGCCCGATCTAGATCCCATGATTACGCATCCCGGCCATTCGCGGTCCTACTTGGAGAAGGTAGTCAACCCAACTGTGAAGGATCCTCAGAACACATGGGTTACGTTATCCAAGAAATCCTTGTAAACTTAGGGTGGTGTTGTGAGACAAGCTTAAGTCTACCTTAGTCATAGAGTCGTTCTATCAAGTATACCTATAATTCACAACTCAAAAGGCGATTGGGAGCATCTGCCACGGTCGGATCGTAATATAATGGAGTCGGACTGGCCAAATCACCCGATCAGAGGACTTTTGTCATAATTGTTTCATCTATGGAGCCTACTAGCCAAGTCACGCAGTCAGAGGACACGGGCCACGTCCTTACTAGCGTGAAATTGATTGAGAGTGAACATAATAACACTTGATTTGACATCAACTCATTTGTGAGCTAGAGTTTTCTTAATTTATCACCCCCAAACAATTAAGGGAAGGTGGATATATTGAGTTTGGTTTAAGTTTTTAATGATAGAGTTTCATTTAAGTAATTGGTATTTGAAAATTGACTAATTAAAATTTATTTAAGAGTTTTAGATCTGTAACTCTATTTAGCTACTAACAAAAGATTAAAATCACCTCATAAGATCAGTTTTTTTTAGATATTTCACTGATTTGAAACTCTTATTATAGGTATTTAGGTTTTGTTAACTCGGACCTAGTCCAAAGACTAAACCGGGAAGCAACCCATGCAACATCCTCAGACACTTGAATTTAATCATTCAGCATAGTGTCGGAGCCCATGCGGGTGTATAATAATTTTAGGTAATTTTATGTTTGAATTATGAGATTGAATTTGTATTTTTCATTTTTTTATTCCAATTTAGCCTGCACAGCCTTTTCAGACATTAAAATTTACACTTGAAATCTCTATGTTCGAGCACATGCAGGAATTTATAATTTTAGATAATTTTAGCTAATTAGTGATTTCTTTAATTTTGAAAATCATGATTAGAATGAAATTCTTTAATTTTTAATCAAAGAAAGCCTTATGATTTTTATAGAATTAGATTTAGTATCGCCTTCTATCCGCTCAGTATAAAGGTTGCGGTACAAGAAGACATTTTGATTTAGATTATAGTTTAACACATTATTTGCATTTAATTTATCTGTTGAGTTTTTGTAATCTTCTCAACTTGATTATGCTCAATTTACATCAATTTTGATAAGTTATACCGATTTATGTTTATCTTTACCCACCCATGCTTATGACAAGAATCACCTTCATATTCATATATATTAAAAATTTGGATTCATTCTTAGATTTTGAGTTTATTTCAAGTTTATTATGAGTTTAATATTAATCCCAAATTTAATTAAAGCTTACCTAATTTTGAGAAATTTATAAGAAAAAAGAACTCACTTTACTGCTTCAATTTAAGCCATAAAGAATTATTATTAGAGTTTGTGAGTTTAATATCAGTCTCCCCAAAGTTTGTGAGTTTAATATTAGCCTCCCCTAAATTTCACTTAGATTTTGAATGAATATTCTATTCTTTCCAAAATTTGCTTTAAAGACTCCCCCTTTTTTCATGTTTGACGCTTTTAGTTTAAAATTAGTTGTAGGTTTCCCTACTTAGCACTCATAAGTCAGCTCATTTTACTCTCTCCTTTTATCCCAAGTCAAAAGATTTGACACAATTTTGGCAGCCTCTACATGTCATCCCCGCAGTGATCTAAGTATTTTACTTACTCAGATGCTCTCTGAAGGCTGGTTGTCTAACACCACAACTTCATCTCTCGTCAGCCCTCTTGAGCACAACGAGATCTTCAGACCTGAAAGATTACATACAATGTAATATATAATTATCCCCTTTTTCTAAGTCTAGAATTTAGACAAATTTTACACTGGCCATCCCCGCATGTAGAATCGGGGTATTTTGGTTTACTGGTATGCCCTCTTGAGTGTAGGTGTCTCATTATCAGAAGCCAATTTTTTCATCTCGTTGTGCCCTCTTGAGCACAACGAGGTCTTCAAACCTGCAAGAAGACAAATAAAATATATATTCATTTCCCCTCTTTTTTTCTAAGTATGAAAATTAGACAAAATTTTAACAATATTTCGTCTAGGGGGAGTGACATCTAACAAGTGTTACTTATGCGCCTCTCGAAGGTGAATGAGGTCATGACACCATAACTGCTTTTTCATCCCACGCACCCTCTTCTAAGACACCTTTAAACCCCGCGAAAGAAATACAAGTATACAATATATATCCATTCACAAATCTCACATGTTCTGACTTATTTTTGGTGCGCTACAATGTGCAAATGAACGGTTGGGTAAAGGACAGTGAGTGGGTGAGCGTGGACGCTTGAAATTGAAAGAAAAATTCGCCTATTGACAATATTCTTCCCCGAATATACAAGCAAAGGTTGGAGGACTGACGAAAATCGAAAGAAGAATTCGCCTCTTGACGATTCTTCCGATGCATAGAGAAAACCGAAGTTACTGGTGCGCGGCGATGAAAAAATTGAAGAAGACTTGAAGATGCCCCGATTCTGCGAATACATGAAGGGCTGAGCGTGCGATGCGAAAATCGAAAGAAGAATCTGACGATGTTCTTCCTGATTCACTGGTTTAAAATGGGAAGCTACGCGGACGCCAAAATTGAAAGAACCGCTGACGATTTTCTTCCCAAGCGTGGTGTAGTGAAAATTGGAAGGGTTACACGATGAAATGTGACGGAAATCAAAAAAGACTGCCTCGACGACGTTCTTTCTCTAATCTGAAAGCGAAGCGAAAGTAGAAGGTTGGCTACGGACTGGTGGGACGCATACAGCGGGCTAGTGGAAGGCGTGCAGCAGGTCGGACAGCGGAAGGAGTTTTGCTAGCCGTAGGTTGGAGGAATGGCACTTGCGGGCCGGAGAAACGGCGGAACCGGCCGAATTCAGTGAGGAACGGCGGTTTTGGGTACGGATTTGAAGGCTGGACGAGTTTCCGGAACAGTGCGGGTACAGGCCGTGGAAGACGGGCCGGAAGAACGAGTGGCCGGAGACGGGTGAGCGGAACGCGGCGTGCGCTTCGGGAGCGGCGGAATTGCGGACGGCGGATCGGCGGAGCAGTCGGCGGGCCAGCAGGATCCGCGGACGGATCGCGCGGAGCGGTCGGCGGTCACGCGGGCGTGGAGGCGGGAGCGGGTCGCGGGCAGCGGTGGGCTACGCGGCGGGCTCGGGTCGGGTCAGCGGACACGGTGTGCGGCGGAAAGCGTTGCAGGCTGGTGCGCTGCGGCGAGAGGCGCGGGAAATGGCCGTGCGGGCCGCGCCGGAGCGGGCCTTGCAGGACGCGAGATGCGGCCGGAGGCGTGCGGCTGCGGGTCCGCGGGTAGAGCGTCGGCGGGATCAACGGGTCGGATCGGGTTTTGCACAACGGGCTTTACCCGATTACACAGGCGGGACGGCTGAAAAAACAACGAGGGAGAGATTACTTTTTTTCTTTTTTTTTTCGACGGGGGAGAGAGAGCAGGAGAGAGAGAGTAGTGGGAGAGAATGAGGAGGGGAAATTTTAGAACGAGAAGAGTGGTAAATTTTTGATCAGTTTTTTCAAGGGAAAATGAGGATAATTTGGAAATTTTTAAATAAATTTAAATTTATTAAAAAATTTTAATTTTGATTTCACGTCAGTAAATGTATATAGTCAATATATATATCGATTTAGAATTTATTATTCAACGAATGACGCAGCTGCTTCAGATCGGAGGCTATTCGGTTTATGCACCAAATTGAGTCAATTTCAGCTCAAAATGTGCGTTGCTATTTTTGACCGCTCGATTTTCGCACAGACTCGTTCGAATTGAGTGTGAAGAGTCTTACTTGATATATTTCAAAGATTGCCAACCCATCATCAATTTCACTAACGAGGTCGCTTTGACTCAGACGCGCTCGAACGCTGATACGCGTGCGATATCGACGACTTCGAGCACTTGATCGGTTGCTCATCAAGTCATGTAATATTTATATCCTGACCAATTTCGACATTCTGAATGCAATGGTGAAGTCCGTTCATCAATCGAAGGTCATTTAAGTTGATTTCAGCGACATCCAATACATTTCACCTCAATTTGCACGCTATTATTTCAAATCGCTCGATATTTGCACAAACTCACCAATTGAATCTCATTTGAATTTAATGCTTAATTTAAGCTAATGATGTGATCAATTTCAAGAATGTAGATCGCTTTGGTCATCACCGCTTTAATTCGAGCATGCATGCAAGACGCCGACGGCAAGCGCTTGATCATGATCATTAAGTCGTACAATATTTATATATTAACTAATTTTGACATTTTGAATGTGACGGTGAAGTCCGTTCATCAATTAGAGGTCATTGGAGTTAATTTTGGTAACTTCATTTGAAAGTTTGTTTTGAACGTGACGTTTGAAATTTTGACATTTTGAACGTGACGGTGAAGTCCAAAGCATTTCACGATTTACGCGCTGTCACTTCAAATCACTCGACAATTGCACGTACTGCTCAATTGAGCGATAGTCTCATTTGAAAGTTTTCGATGTTTTGAAGCTAATGGCATAATCAATTTCATGAACGGAGTCGTTTAGTCATCGTCGTAGCTTCCCAACTTTGATATGCGCGTCGACACATTAATAGCTCAAGCGCTTAATCAATTATTCGTTAGATTTTGTAATATTTATATTTTGATTGATTTCGATGTTTTGAACGCAACGACGAAGTCTGTTCATCGATCAGAGGTCATTTCGACTATTTTCCGACGCTCGCATTTTAACCACGATTTGCACACTGTCGCCTTCGAAGTCCGTCGAATTAAACTTACAAGCTTGTTTTGATTTATGACATATATGTGGAGGTCAACATATTTCGAGATTATTTGTCAGAGTATTACTCGATGATATTAACCTATGTGGAGTAAGTATAAAGTTATGACCTATCTAAGGTTGTTTGTCAGAATGTTACTCGGTGACATTTAACTTGTGTAGAAGAAGTCAATAGTTTTAACTCTCATCCGAGGTTATTTTGTCAAAGTATGACATTAACTTGTGTGAAAATTGTCAAATGAAAACATCCATTTGAGGTTGTAGCCAAAGTTGCTCCCTGACCATTGCCTTATTTTCCATGAGTATGATTGAAGAATCATGATTTGCAAAACTTTTTTTACAACGCTGAAATTACTCATCATCGATTTGCTTCTAACCGATAATCAATAAATCCGTAATATTAATTTGGATGATCTTTTGAGATTAGGCCCCCCTTGTGATAAGAATCAATCATCAACATTTGATATTTCTCTTCATATGTGTTATTTCAAAGTAGAATTCTCTCTATCATATAGATGGTGCAGCTCTTAATTTAAAGTCAGATTGTCAACCATCGTGAAGATGTAAATGGATTGTTTTCCACAGACGACGTCAAATTATCAAAACCGCCATAGATTAAAACTTTACGCCTTACCATTGGGAAATCCAAAGATGCATAGATTAAAAAAGAGAATTAGAAACTCCAAAATTTTTTGTGAAAAAAATTCTAAAAAAGATGGGGAAAAATCACTGGCTTAAAGTAAAATGCTTTATTATATATCCGCTTTGAGTACTGAGTTTAAGTTTTCCGATAACGAGATTACAAGTCATGCATGTGAGAATCCCATAATGAGAATCCCATAATAGGTTACAACTATGCAACCAGAATTGACGAATGGTTGATGGCTTGATGGCGATAATAAAGGCGACATCTGGTGATGACAAACTTCAACTTCTATTCTCTCTCGCCTTTCTCCCAAGTTTGCTTTTAGCACCTCTTTCCCTTTATGACAAGAATGTGGTTCTATTTATAGATTCTCATATGAGTATTTTAGTCATTGTAACCAAAATCCCAAAATACTTCATCTGATATTGATTTATGTGATAATAGATATTTTTTTCATGATTTGATTTTCTAAACGATCTTTGATTTGAGTGATCTTAGGCTCGTTGGATTTGTCTCGTCGAGCCACTCGATTCGACTATAAGCACGTCAAATTTGGAAGCCATTTGATCATTCAGTCAGTGTCTCAAAGTTTCATATGTAACTTTTGAGCTTGATTGAAGCTCAGCCTCTCGATTGACTCGCATTTTTGGTGTTGGACTCATCTCACTCAAGTCATTTAATTTGATCAGTATTCATGCTTGATTTATAAATTTTAGGGGAGGATATAAGTGCGCTATGCGAGAATTTTATTCCGTAGATGTAGATATTCGTCAGTAGTAAAATAGGGAAAAACCGCAAATTAGTCATAGAACTTTCACTATGTGTTCAAAGATCTGATCCTTGCTTCTCGTTAGTTCAGGAGAAGGTGTTTACAACAATATTCGTGTAGAAAAACACAAATGATCTCACTCCAACCCAAGAAGTTTCCCAAAAGCGGCAACGGATCTTACAGAGCAACCTCTTGAGGAGAAAAAGCAATTCTTTTCTAGTCCTCAAGAGCGATCTCAAGGCGATCGATCTTGACCTTCGGTGGTGGTTTGGTGGTGTTAGGCGTCAGTGGAGGTTCTCGAGCTCTGGTCTTCATCGATTAGGTCCTAAGGTGAGAATGAGGCTCTATTATAGATTTTGGGAGTGGCGGGGCCTTGTATTGGAAAACTCCAATCCCATAACCACTCCGTCGGACGGTGACGTCCCCTGATCGACGGTGTATTTTGATGATCGGGTGCCCTGATTTGGGTGATCACCGGATTACGTTGGATTTGTCTTGACGAGCACCGATCGACTATAAATATGTCGATTTGGTGACCATTTGGCGGATCGGATCCATTTTCATGCTCGATAGCTTGATCCGAGGATTGGCCGGATCGACTATGCTTGATGTTGCTATGTTCGTCTCGCCAGGCGGTCGGTTTATTTATAAAACCTGAAATGCGGTGATTAGATCGGCATTTAAAATGCCGAGGTGCTCAGCAGTTAATTTTCGGGCGTATCATAAAGTCCTTAAACAAAAGGTTGATAATGATAAGTCTTTATGCCATCTCATAACTAAGATTATACTAACAATAAATAGCTTATAAAGGCCCCAAAAAATGTTTAATATCCATCAATAAACTCAATCTTTATTTTCAAAAAAAAAAAAAATTTATTACACCAACTCAATCCAATGCTCCCCAAGCAGTGAAGAAAGTACAATATATATTTTCGTTAAAATATTCACAACAAATGATCATCATATAAACATATATAATTATAGTCACATCATATATTCATACAACCCTTATTGCCTTTCATTGAGAACTGACAATTCTCTCCATTTGCTAAGTGCTTACAAACTACTCTTTACATGACATAATTGTAGTATTCATAACTCATTTTTGTTTGATGAGATATAGTTAGGCACTAATCAAAGTAGAGCTAAAAACCTAAAACTCATATTAATTATTAAGTCATGCTGAGTGAAAAAGGAGCGACTTTAGAGATTTTGAATGGGGGAGAATGAAACTTAACATAGCAATCATTTTAATAAATAGGAGTTTCAAATGTTTAAATATAATCCCTCTAAAAATATATTTGACCAAAAAAATTATATTATATGAACATTTCTGAAAAGAAAGTAGCCCTATTCTCTTCGATCACCGTTCATGATATGATGATAACATCATGATGCGAACAAAGACATGAAATGTCCTATTCCTGTGACAAATAAAGCAGAGACCAGAAGTAAACCGGCAAACTATCGCAGGAACCCGGCCGGTCTCAACACGAACCACGTACGTGATTTGCATTGCACTGTTCCTCTTATTCTCCCTCCAAAAACCCGACGTCTTTCTCGGCTTGGTTTACAAGTCCGATGAGCTGCCCGGTTCGTCGGGACCGGTCAAAAAAACTTAAAGAAAGAAAAAGAGAGATAAAAGGAGGGAGAAAAGTTCATGACTGTATTTAAAAATATAAAAAATAAAAAAATAAAAAAAGTAGCAGCGGATCGCCAACCAGACAGTTCCGGCTTTAACCGGTCCCGACGGATCAGCGAACAGCAGCGAAGCTGGCTCAGGCGCGACACTAAAGGGTGTCGGTCCGGAATCGCCATGATGCTCTTGTGCCTTCTTCCTTTGTCCCCTAGTAGCCAAAAAGGCGCGGCCCGAAGGCCGAAACTTCCGCCGCCGCGCGCCGCTCCGCTGCTCCTCGGGAACACCATACCGACCACCGGAGTCCAAGGTCCAGCTCGGTCCAGCTTTTCATTATATATATTAGCTTTTACTGTTCCCCAAGTCCTATTTACCCGAGAGTAACTGGAAAAGGTCTCGCCTGTGTGGAAGTTACCTAGAGCTAGGACAGTAGCGGCGGGTGAATTCCGCTTGCTCAAAAATCGTTTTAACGGTTGGATGGATTCATATAAATTGATTTCTTTCTTAATATAATATGACCGCTTTTCACAATAAAGGTTTTAGGTTCAAATCAAGCGATTTAAGTCATAAGTTAGAGAAAATTTAATTTTTTAAAGTATTTATAATTTTCATCATATTTTAATGTTTTTAATAAATGATAAATTGTTTCTTCAAATAGTTCTTTATTTTTATGACGAGAAAATTATAATTTGAACTCTAAAAAAATGAAAGCTTTGTTGGATCAATTTCTCATCGTTTTGAGTTTTACATGAAATACCGTGCCTTCTAATATAAATTTTAATTTACAAAAAAGTGGTTTTTAGTAGTTAATGCTTACTTAAGTAACTTTTTTATATTTATTAAGTAATTTCTTATATTACATTTAAATGCTTTCGTATTTAGCATTAGCATTGATATTATACCAATCTGTAGAATCAAAATATAATTAAGCGATATTTGAGTCAAAATGATAATCACTTCATCTATTTGGACATCAATTAAATCAGCTCTCAAATGTGAGTGTTTATAGTCAAATCGGCGTCTCGATGAGATCTAACGTAAGATCTCATAATTGACTTCATTTGGGCATCCGGATGCTCAAAATACATCAAATGATCGAAATCATCTGAGCCGTCCTCGATGATACTTTACATAATTTAAGAATGCCTCCTCCCATCTATAAATAGGCCTTCATACCATATGAAACAAACAAGAGGAGTCAAGTGAAGAAGACTCATATCAACTGATAAATCAGTTAACCATGCCAATCAATGCAGAAACAGGAAGAAGAGGAAGAGTCAAAAAGAAGAGGAAAAAAAAGAAGAGGGAAACAGGAAGAGGAGGCTAAGAAACAAGTGAAGAAGAGCCACCGATTGATCACCACCGGCCAGATTGATCGCGTAATCTGCTTAAAGCAAAGAAGAAGAAGAAGAGTCAAAGTAAGGAAGAAGAGGAAGAGCAGCAAGGAAGAAGAGGAAGAGTCAGCAAAAAGAAAAGGAAAGTCAGATGAAGAAGAGGAAAAGCTGTGAGGAGGAAGAAGCTTGAAGATCCTCAAGCAGATCACCCAAAGCAACTCCAGCTCGGTGGCCATCAACCATCGCCATTTTGCCAATAATCAATTGTACTGTATTCTTACCCATCTACATATCGAATTTGATCATTGTTACATATATTCCTCTCTATATATTACCAATCGTTATCAAGATTTTGTATCAAACAGATACATAGTGGAAACTTTTCTTGCTCTGGTTTTCCCTCTTTAGGTTTTCCGTTAAAATTATGGAGTGTCTCTGTTAATCTTTAATTACCTGTCTTTGACTAATCACAAGCTAAGTAAACTTTCACTCTATGTTTTAAATTCAAACTTTATTTTTATTTATGACAATACCACCGAAAATTTCAAGTTCATAAGTCCAAAATTAGATTTTTTTTTTTATATTTTTTAGCTTTTAATTGTCTTAATGTCTCTAAATTAAGAGATTTCAACTCATTGGATTTCTCTCATTAAGATGTTAATTTAGATTTTACGCATATATAATTCAAAGATCATTTGATATTTCAATTGATATCACAAAAAATGTCAGCTATATTTTAAATACTTGCTTGAAATTTATTTATAATCAAATTAAAATCACTTTTGGCATTATTGGATCTATCTCTTCAATGCATTTAGTTCAACTCTAAGTTTATTAAAATTAAAGCTCCAATATGTCTATCCTATGAAAATTTTGCATCAAAATTCGTGCTAATTAATAAATTTCTAGTTATAGTTATGTGATAGAACATATTGTCAAAATAAATATTAAAAAAAAAAGAGGCACTTATATGATTTATTTAATGAAGTTTCTTGGATTATTATAGAAATGACTAGAATCCACATACCTTAAATCTATAAATATGCCTAATTTTAAACATTTAAAGAAAGAATTTTTTGGCATATAGAAACATTAAATTTAAAGAGATATTTTGAGCTATATCAACCATCAAGTAACAATGATGCAATTATTATAACCCTTAAACACTGGTAATCATTTGATATTAATTTTTGTAATTATCTAACACCTAATTATGATTGTCAACTATCATCAACATTATTTGATATTGACCTTGAATTGACATTTACACCCATAATTGCTATTTAGTCCCCGACCAATATGCCTACCCTCAACTAATGTTAAACATAATTATTAATTGACTTGTTAACTATCACTCATTTTAGCAACTGCCAAAGAATATTTTAACTCAGCACCAATCACCATCCTTTAAGTGATTGAGAGTCATAATACATCTGCGTTCGATGTTAGTCTTTCGGAACATTTCCCTTCATATTAGGAGGACCATTGCAATCACCCCATATTAGCTCGATTTTTTTTTTCTTTTGTCCACTGTCAAATGTTATTCAACATTTATTATTTGATTTTAAGGCTCTTATTAATGTATGTTTTTTTTTTCGGGAAAAAATAAGTATATTCGTTGATCAAACTAAATTACATGTCAGAAACAAGATAAAAACCACAAATTTAGAATTTCTATAATCATGTCAAAACAAAAGACAAAAACGAAGTATAGAAAAGCAAGTAAAACCAAAATCGAGAAAGTCCAAAAAATGTAAACAAGTTGCTCCGTCAGGAATAATGATCGTGAGAGGTTCACCCCATAGAATTATGTAAATAATATTCTAATCGAAACCAGAAAGATAGGTATGAGATTTTTACACAAAATGATATTTATTGAGACGACTCCATCCAAAAACTAAACTAGCAAATAGTTAATCTATTGTACAAGAAATTTTTTATGTAGTTCTAAAATATTAAATTACTTATATTATCATGAATGTTTTACAATATAATAAGAGTATTTACTGTCAACACATGAAGATTTTGGTAATTTGATATAATTTTTTTTTTATTACAAGAGGGCAAGTACTTGACAATTTGATTGCCACCTGATTCTATATATTTTATTCTGCGTTCCAAATGTTTGAATTTTTTTTTTCTTCAATAAATCTTGCTTCTGCATCGCAGACTCAGTTAGAAAAGATGATAAACAAATGTCATAACATCACCAATAGAAAAAAATAATAAGAAGATAAATATCTCTCTCAACAATTAGGACAAACTTCATCAATATATTAAGACAAGTAACACGACAGATTAGGTAAATGTCTTTATACATGGTCTTTTGTCCTGTTAGGTCGTCTTCAACGAATTTCCTTTCCTCGGTACAATATCATCACTCATCAGTGCTTGTTTTACAGATTGAAATTTTTCCTCTTTTTTTAAAATACCATTTTGAAATCATATATATATATATATATATGTATATATATATATATATATATATATATATGTATATATATATATATATGTATATATATATTATATATATATATATATATATATATATGTATATATATATATATATATTATATATTATTATATGTGTATATATATATATATATATATATATATATGTGTATATATAAATATATATATATAGTCAATATTTATATGTATGTATATGTATATATATAATAATATAATATGTATATTAACATATATATGTATGTATATATAATATTTTGTATATTATATATAAATATATTATCAATCATCCGACTTAATTCGCGTATTCAATCCTTGTTGTAATTCGCCTTTTGAAATTTTTTTTTTGGACATTTGAGCGAATTTAATTGTAAATTCATAATATGTGTAAAAAAACTTGAACCAAAACATCGGTTGATGGCAAAAATAGGTAAAAGATACTGCCATGTTTCTTGAATGCAATTTCTAGACTTTTTCCAATTGGGAGCAAAAAAAATTGTAAATTATTTAGATGTTAATTTGTCATTATTTTTAAGATAATAGTACTATTATCATTAAACACTATGTATTTAATTTGGTATTATTATATTAAGAAATATTATGCTTAAAGAGATTTTTTAGATGTCATAAAAAGAAAATATTAGAACTTGATCTATTGGCCGAAATATAATGTTAATTAAAAATATGGCATTATCATGATTTTTGAATGATGTTTAGAGATATTGATACGCTAAATAACTGACATATTTAGGTAACATAATATAACATTATAGCTGCCATTGTATGAACAAATCTCTTATAATTAGATGAAAGTTTAGCACAATTTCTTTTTTCTTCATGGCTGAATTGCATCGTGAATTTTGATCGCTATTCTCTTCCGATATAAAATTTCCATTCTAATATATATATATATATATATATATATATGATACATCAGAAAATTAATCGATCATCTCTGAGCGTTTTAAATGCTTCATCTAATCACCGATTTCAACAAACTTATAACCGTCGATGGCAGAACATGCTATCAAGCATAGTCATCAGAGCATCGACCGGATCAGTATCAGCATGAAAATGGATCGATCCGCAAATGGTCACAAAATGGACATATTTATAGTGATTGAGCGGCTCGTCAACGATCCAACGAATCCAAGATCACCCAATTCCGACATCATTAAGGCACCGGATCATCAAAATACAGTCGGTGAGGATCGCCTGCGTCAGATGGGAGTGGTTGGAGTTTTCCACACGAATTTACTGCACTCCCAAAATCTATAAATAGAGCCATTCTCACCTTAGAGACCGATCGGTTGAAGAGAGAGCTCGAGAACCACCGTCGACGCGGCATCTATCACCACCACACCGTAGTGTGAAGATCGAGCTCCCAGATCGCCCCAGGACTAGAAAAGACAGTTCTCCGCCTTTCTCCTAAGATCGAGGTTGCTCGAAGATCGTTCTTGCCGCTTTTGGGAAACTTCTCCCTTGGGTTGGGTTGGCCATATTGTATTTTCTACACTCGAATATTGTTTGTAAACACCTTCTTCTCGACCAATGAATCGATGTATCTTTTGAACACATAGTGAAAGTTCTGGTGAGCGTGGTTTTTCCCCGGGTTTTCGCGTATAACCCGTGTTCTATCCACTTGTGTGTTGGATAATTTTTGCTACAAGATCTCGCATCTAATAAAATTCTCTAGCACGCAACAATATATAATTTAAGATATTTAATAACAATGATTATTTTTATACTAGTACATTCAATGTTTATAATAATAGAGCCAGTAATTTTATTTTAAAAGAGAGCAACTAAAATGATATAAATTAACTTTTTATTATGAAAATATTTTTTTGAGATATTTGCACGAATTTAATCAAAAACTCATATAAATAATATATTTATAAGATTTTGAATCGAAGGTCTCATTAGAAAAAGTCTAAACATTCAACTGCTTTCGAAAGAAATAGTAAAATTTAATTAATTTAATTATATTATATTTAATGGCATTTTAAATTTCATACCCCCTTTTAAACTTGCCATGAATAGTGGAAAAAACATTCAGCAATGATAGGATTAATTTTTTTAGCCATCAATTATATTTTGAAGTTCATAAAATTTAAATTTTAATTATTTAGTCATATGTTAATTTGTTATGTGATTTTTTTTATTTGATGTAATTTGCATTGTTTAAGATTGTCATTTTTTTTGGTTTTAAAAGGCTCATTTGATTACTTGTACATTAAAAATACATATTTAAAATAATATTTATTATTTTGTTTATTTTAATTGTGAAAATAAAATTATCCTTACTATGATTTAAAATGTTTAAATTTTATTGAACTTAATAAACTTGATTATTTTCTAATTTCAACTAATCAAATGAGACATAACAAGAATTATTATGCGACTCAATTCATCTTAGTGTGTAACACTTTAGCCTAGTAGTTAGAGTTTTTATTTTTAATCAAAAAACTCTTGAATTTAAATTTTTATAAATATGTTATATGTGTAAATTTATGATTAAATTTGTTCAATTATTTAAAAAAAACACTTTAACGGTGCGGGCAAATAAGTTTCTTATTAAAGAAAAAAACAAAAAACTTGACGGTGAGGACAAGACCAAAAATTATTAAATAGTTTCTCCGATTATATTAAATTTATTTGTGTTCTACATACAACTTGTTAAAAAAAAATTGGAAAAAAAAAATATCAGCAGAAGGCTCTTATTAGATCACTCGCAGATTTCTTTTGTCGTATTTGTGCCCAATGCCCTCGCGTCAACAAAATAGCTCTCTTCGTATCTTAATGTCCTATTGTAGCGAGTCATGTCATCATATTCTGACAAATTAGCCCCTTCCAATATAACCCCATTCTTCGAAGTTTCAATCAATTAATTTACAATTTCGTTTTCTTTTTTTTCTTTTTTTTTTAAAATCTTGAAAGTAATTATTGAATAATTAAATATTAGATTAAATCAAACCGAAATCGTATAAATTTTTTTCATCATCCATCTCTATATTCAGATTTATGTTCATAAAATCTCTATGATTGTAGAATAATAATTGATCTCGTCGCTGAAAAGTGTCGATGTGCGAATCTGAGCGTTTTGAAATCTTGATCCCATCATGCGATTTGGCTACAATCCAAGCCCGGCCGATCCGATGAGCGAAACGTAGCAGCATCAGCGTAGTACGTCCAGAGCCGAATCATTCGGATCAGTATCGGACGTGAAAATGGATCGCGATCGCGAATGGTCCAGCGTATATTTATAATTCGGATCGGCGGCTCGTCAAAGGCGAATCCAACGAATCAAGATCACCCAATTCAGACATCATTAAGGCACCATCGAGGGATCCTGGGGTCAGATCAGTGGTTGGAGTTTTCCACGAATTTACAAGGCCGCCACTCCCAAAATCTAAATAGAATTCTCACCAGGGGGGGAATCTACAAGAAGAGAGAGCTCGAGAACCATCGACGATCGCCGACGATCTATCACCAAGTCACCGCACCACCTATCAAGATCGTCGCCGCTTGGGATCGAGGACTAGAAAGGATTCTTTCCTTTCTTGAAGATCGAGGTTGCTCAAGATCGGTTCTCGCTTTTGGGAAACTTCCTTGGGTTAGTTGGCCGATTGTCTACCTCGGATATCGTTTCGCTACACCCTTTTCTCAAACTAGCAAGGGACGCATCTTTGAACATATGAAAGTTCTGGACGTCGTGGTTTTCATGCGGGTTTTTCACGTATAACCCGTTGTGTTCATATCCCCTGTGTTGGATAATTTTGGCTCTGACGAGATCTCGTCTACCTAATAAAATTCTCAAGACGCAAATAATGAAAAACAAAAAAATATTAATACAAAATGGTGAGTGCTTAGGTATTTTTCATAAAAGTTTTTGTAAGAAATTTTTTAAATAATTTTTATTAGTATAATTTGATTTTCTTAATCCAAATAATTTAATTGATAAATATTTTAGAAATTATTATTAAGATATGCAACTCAAATTTCTCTATATTATAATAAAATTTCATCATTTATCAAATGTTCAAAAAATTGAATAAATTTCCCATAAATTTTTTTTATTTAAAAATTTAATAAGATTATGGTAAAAAAAATGATTGAAATTGAAATTTGTACTCCATAAATAGAAGATAAATCTCTTTTTATTATAGAAGTTTTGATGGATGAAAGAGCGGCTTCTTATGCTTAAAAGTTTGACATCAAGCCAACAAAAGCAAGAATGTAAATTACAATAAAACACAGTCCAGTGTCGTAAAGTTACCCCGCCGCCCTCGCCTACTTAACCTCATCCAATAAGCGGAGCACATTCTCCACTGCAAGTTCTCTCTCTCTCTCAAACTGTATATCATCTTCTTTTCTCCTAAACACGTTCTCTACGTTCACAAGTTATTCCTCAGCTTTTGATTCCCTCACTCTACCTCCTACGTAGAAAGCACATTCATTCTTGAGATAAGTTGTCCCATCTAACCACGATAAAATGGAGACCGATGGTGCCACCGTCCTTCCGATTACAGTCTCCTGTTCTCCGGCGGCGCGTTCCTGCCGGAGCCACAGTGAGGCTGAGCGAAAGCGCCGCCAACGCATCAATGGCCATCTCGCCACCCTCCGCTCCCTCCTTCCTTCCGCCGCCAGGGTATACATACCTAAATTAAATTTTATTTTTCTTACTTTTCAATTACTAATTATAATTAAACTGTAATTAATATTGGTAGATGGACAAGGCGACGCTGCTGGGGGAAGTGGTCAGGCACGTGAGGGAGCTGAGGGGCATAGCGGATGACGTGGCGACTTCAGCCATTCCCGGCGAGGGCGATGAGGTCGGCGTCGATGATGACGTGGCGGAGGGAGGTTGCGGGAGGGTGAGAGCATGGGTGTGCTGCGCCGACCGGCCCGGGTTAATGAGGGAGCTGAGCCAGGCGGTCGTGTCTGCCCGAGCAAGGGCGGTCCGTGCGGAGATGACGACAGTCGGAGGCCGGACTAGGAGCGTGTTGGAGCTGGAGCTGCTCGGAGGGCCGGCGCCGGTCGGAGGGGAGGCGCGGTCCGCTATCCAGGCCGCACTTCGAGAGGTTCTCTTGGCCGACACGGCCGGCTCGGTTGACCGGTTCAAGCGGCAGCGCATTTCGACCCGGTTTGGATCCTCCGTGCCTTAAACCTTCTTTTTGGGTGCGCTTCCGTTGTATCTTTATGTAAGCAGCTGCTTAGTTCCGCATAGTTCTGTAACATTTATATTAATGCTATAAGGATACAATTAAATTTCCGCGATATAATTTTTATTTTTTCCACTTCGCGATAAATTTTCATATTCGGGTTAGTCTCTAAATTTTTATATAAATGGCAGAAAGTACATATCGATTTAATTTTAATATATATATATATATATATATATATATATATATATATATATATATATATATATATATATATATATATATATATATATATATATATATATATATATTGAAAGTGATCATGTTATCACACTTGATCTTATATAGAAAGGGTTTGGGAATCTATATGAGAGATTTGCTGCATATTGTCTCTCCATAATAGGCAATATGATCATACACGTGAACATCTAAAAATTGAACAAGCATAATTCCTTCTTATAAATTTTCTTATCCTAGTAAATCTAGTATATTTGAATTTAATAAATTTTGAGTTATTAAATTCTGAAAAATGTTTGACAACAGATTAGTTAAATTCCGCTAAATTCAGAGAGATATTTGGAAAATTATTTGTTGATGTAAACCTTTTTTTTTGTTGAAAAAAATATGAAAATTATTCGCAATTTGAGATATATTAAATTAATATTTATATCCATCATACTTAATTTATAATAATATATCAATTAATCATTAATACTATTAAATTAAAATAGTTAAATTTAACTTAAACTTTATTAAAAATATAATTAATTATTATATTAGTTAAAATCAATTAATTATCTAATTATAATTATATTTGTTGTGTAAAACCGGGTTGTAGAGTAAAGTTTCCTTGGGTCCAAGCATGTATTAAAGAGTGAATAATAAAACTTGAATTTTTTACGTAAAACCCCAAAAGAGGAAACCACGCAATAAAAAAAGTATGTATCTTTGAGTAAGATCTTCGTCTGGGATTACAATTGTATGTGAGGTGTGATAGTTCAGTAATGAAACGATGTTGGACGATGTTGGGCGATGTTTGACAGTTAATGTGATAATGCGATAGTGGTTGGTGATGATGATCCATGATGGTCAACCAGCGGTGAGGATGCGATGGTGACAGCGGCGGCCCGGCGGCGGTGGTACAACCGTCAGTGGCACGCGATTGTCTTTGGAGGATCTTTAGAGCTCTCTCTCTCTCTGCTCCTCTCCTCTCCTTCCGCCTCTCCCTCATATGAGGAATGAGGGCTTTTATAAATTGGAGTGGCGTCTGTAAATATATACAAAACCGCACTCATCATGGACGACTGATCCCCTTGATCATATGATGTATTTGTGCATTTGAATGCTCAAATGAAGTCAATTGTAAGATCTTTGGCTTGTTGGGCAAATCGTCGAGATTTGACTATAAACACTTCATATTTGAGAATTTAAGGATTTAACGATATCCCAAAGTTTCAGGATATTTTGAGAGCTTGATCTCAGGTTTCAATTTCGGATGTTTTTTAACATCAAGATTCTTCATGACTACTAATATTTTAAGTGTCATATCAATATTTAATTAAATTTTAATGATATATTAATAAATTATTAATTATACTCAATTAAAATTAACTTATATATATATATATATATATATATATATATATATATATATATATATATATATATATATTAATTATTAATATTAATATTAATTTAAAGTACTATATATATTAATATTATCTGTTAATTAATTAAAATTAATTAACTATTAAATTATATTAATAGATTAATATCTTAGGAATTAAACTAGAAAAGCTTGTGAAAAGAAAAATTATAAAAAGGGGAAATAAAGTGGGGACCCGACACGTGTGGGTGATGAATGTGATCTTAGGCGTGGGATTAGTCATAACGACTCCCCATGAAGGGTGATGTTGGGTGGATACCCATTCCAATAAAAAAAAGAAAATTATAAAAATGTTGCAATAAAATCTCACCTTTCCTCCCTTCGTGCCTTCAGTTTTTATAAATCCCGTAAATCCCGTAAATTGGTTACTAAACACCACCTAAATCTGCATAAAATTACTGAGTGGCAGCTTGTGTTCAGTAATATTACCGTAATATTATACTATTATTAAATCCTAACTGCAGAACTAATATTTAATTTTATTTTGATGATATCGAATAAACTGTCAAATTAGTCCTTTTGATGCTAAAAATATATAGAAGAAATATGCATGGATGATCATTCTAAATAATATCATTGTTTACGTGAAATAGCATCAAATCAACCCAAGTTATTTGATGGATAATAGTATTGATTATCACTAGAAATTTCATTAGTCGAAGCACAAATCTTAATGTCAAAAATAATATAATCTTAAGTCAAAATTAATCCAGATCAAATACTTAAAATATTATTAGAAACTTTGGGATATCAGTTAAATTCCTAAATAGTTCTTAAATATGAAGTGTTATGATCAAATCGGCGTCTTGTGGCCGGATCTACAAAATCTTTGATTCGACTTTGAGCATTCAAATACTTAAGATAGATCAAATGATCAAGGGAATCATTTTGAACCGTTCGATGGAGTGATTTGGATTTTGCATGTATTCTGAAACGTCCTCCTCATAAATAGCTCTTCATTCTTCATCAGAGAGAACTAAAAGAGAGAGAGCTCTGAGACTTGAAGATCCTCCCATTGTGCCACAAAGTCAACAGTCATCGACCACCGCCACCAGTTATCGTTGTCGATTATACCGGTCATCACCGGTCGATCCTGCCGTCGTCCGCCGTGTCGACCACCATCCGCCACTATCGTATCACCGCCGCCATTGTTGTCGGCCATCTCCGTCATTATCACCGTGTATCGTCGCTCTCGATTATCATCGTCGTCGATCACCACTGATGTTCACCATCACCAACGCCCGTCATTCTGACTTAATTGTTGCATAAGCGTTGTTCACGGATTTTTATCGGGTTTTCTCGCTCTATCTGTCCGTTCGAAAACTTAAACTTTGTACTCCAAAACAGATATATTATGGAAGATTTTTACTGGGCTAGGTCCCGTGATTTTTTCCACCTTTTTCTAGAGTTTTTTCACGTAAAAATCTTGAAATTATTATTCACTCTTCAAATATCTGTGTGTATATTGGATTTCATAATAAAACCGATATAAACTTTTATTCTACTGCAACTGATTTTCTAAGATGCACCAAGTATTTTGCTAATATTGTTATCTAAAATATTTAATTTGAATTAAAGAATATTATGCCAACTGTCAAGAGAAGAAGAACAATTGATCTCATATAATTTAGAACTTCTCGAGTATCTTGTTAAAAATGCTCTTCATCTAAGAAAAAATAGTTTTACTACTGCAAGTTAACAATTATGAAAATTTCAATATAATATATATTACCTATGCAACTAATCCTGCCTATTTAGAGGCTTGGATTAAACAACTTTGATATGACCCTGAAAATTCCTCTAGTAGAAAGCGAATCTTGATCGAAAGCGATCAGTGAAGCGATCGAGATCAAGCACTTAAAGTATCATTGGAAACTTTGGGACATCAGTTAAATTCCTAAAATGCTCTCCAATATGGAGTGTTTATAGTCAAATCGAGCGTCTCGACGAGCCGGTTCCAACAAGCCAAATATCTTACAATTCCGACTTCATTTGAGCATTCAAATACACAAAATACTTCATATGATCAAGGGAATCATCATGAGCGTCAGATGGAGAGGAGTGGTTGGATTTTGCATGTATTCTGAGAGATGGTACTCCTCCAATCTATAAATAGCCTCATTCCTCATATGAGGGGAGGCCAAGAGAGAGAGAGAGCTCTAAAGCAGATCCTCCAAGCACTGTCGCATACTCGTGATCGTCGACCACCGCCACCACCCACCGTCGGTCACCGCCCGATCCTCCGTCATCAATCTCGTGGGTCTCCATCATGGCGACCTTCATCATTGTCGCGTTCATTGTTATTCACCATCATCACCTTCTCAGCATGCTACAACTGAGCGTTATATGGCGTTGTTATCGATTTTGGGATTCCATTGTACCCTTCTCATGTACAATTATGTAATCCCATTATCGGAAAACTTGTACTCCAAAATAAATATATAGTGGAACCTTTTCTTGGGCTGGGCCGTGATTTTTCCCTCTTTTGAGGTTTTCCATTAAAATTCGGTTTTCTTATTCACTCTTTAAATACGTGTGTGCTAGATTTCACGACAAAGCTAAGGCGTAAACTTTCACTCTACCGCAGCTGGTTTTCTAGCACGCAACAAACCTAATCTAGGATAAAATACTATCGTAATGTTCTTTTAATGGCTCATATATTATTCTCTATATTTTACATTAAAATGATATATTTTTGTAGGAGATCTTACTTCTTTTCTCTATCTGACATCTCTTGTTATTTTTCTTACACTTGATAGTTTGAAGAAGACTTTCATCTTTGGCTTAAAGAGTTACTTAACCTTTAAAGCTGCCTATCATGTAATCTATCATCTTAATTATCTTAATTGTATGAATGTTGTTTTTTATTAGTTGTTGATAACATGTTATGTTGCATGTTTATCATGCATGCCTTTGCTTATAATGAGATCATGAATTAACTATGTATTGGTATGCCATATCTCAATCACTAACTCTTATTACTAACTTTCAACATCGATAATCTTGATATATTAGGTCAATATTACGATTTTTTTATAGGGTGATCGATATGCAGGAAACTTGATATGCTGTTGATATAAGTGCTCAACCATTCATCCGTCCTTATCATAACAGATTTCTGTTCTTATCTTAGCTACCACCACTTGATCATAACAGATTAATCCTAACCATTGGATGCTAACTAACTTCCTATATATTCCCCATTACATTCTCATCGGATGAGGAATACATTTGATGTTATGCTTTATTCCTTTTTGGTTTTTCTGCTTTATCCTTCTATTCCTATTTGCACTGCTTTTATTTTCTTTATTGTTCTGTATGATCACCATGCATTGCAGATTCCACTGATCAACAATACAGATGATCAAATTATTAACATGGTATCAGAGCCTTTCTTTGTCTCCTCCCTCTTCTGATTGAGTCACCAATTTTTCGATACACTGTTCCATTTTTTTTGTTTTCATATCCGTGGATACATCGACATCCCTACTTGGTTACATCACCACAATCGATCAATGGCGATATCACCATCCATCTCGGTTGAAATTCCTTATGGCAAATGTTAGAACAGTGATAAATATCCAATTAACATCTGAAAACTATCCTTTGCGGTGATCCCAAATTCTGAAATTATTCACAGCTAATGGATTTGATGGATATTTAGATGGAACTATGTCCAAACCACCAAAGCAAATGGTAGATGAATGCAGTAAATAATGCAATCATGAACTACAATATTCTTGTCGATCAAAACTTGACTCTTTTTTCATAATTTCATCACAACTTTTTCCAGTATGTCACTAACACGGATACATGTTTCAAATTTGGGGAACTATTGAAAGAGACTTCAATCCACTATGGTTCTCGAATCTTACCAAGAATGAACATCATATATCAATGAAAGATAAAACCATGATGAACTATTTATCTGAAATCAAAAGCAAATGTGATGCTATAGCAACTTCTGGATCACCACTTTCTCCTGAAGATATAATACTCTATACTTTAAATGGTCTTCCTTCTTCTTACCAAGCATTCAAGGCGTGTACAAATCTTCAAATACATTTGGATGATTTCTATGCTCTTTTATGCAGTGAAGAGCTTAATTTAGCAGCAGATGTAGTTAAAGAAACATTTTCAATCAACATTTAAGAACAACAATTTGCTCTTGCTACCAAAAATAAAGGAAGAATTTGCATCCCATACAAACCATCTAGATGATGAAATTCAGCCTCATTCAACAACAGATTTCAGCACAATGACAATACAAACAGTAAACCCAGTTCATGGAATCAAAACAAATATGCTTCTACACTTGTTGAATGCCAAATATGCCACAAACCAGGACATTCTGCATTCAAATGTTGGTATCGTGCTGACCTCTCCTACAAACCATCACATAAAGCTTTTTTTGTTGGACCAAATTCAGATTGGATACTAGATTCCACTACTACTTCTCATTTAACACCAAACATTGAACAATTACAACACCCTAAACAATATTATTGTTCTCAACAAGTATCAGTTGCAAATAGTGATTTTCTTCCTATCCATAATCTGGGACAAGGTGTTTTTTCCTACACCAAGTGTTACACTTAAATTCATTGCTTCACATACCCATTTATCCCAAAATCTCATTTCAATTTATAAACTCACAAGGATAACAATTGTTCTATTACATTTATTCTTAGTTTTGTGATTAAGGATCGAAGACCAAGTTCTACTTCACCCTTCACCAAGGTCTCTATCGCACTAAACCTTCTTTATTGTCAAAACCAATTGAAGCTCATGCATCAAGATATTTCCTCGATATTTGGCATCATCGGTTGGGCCACCCCTCCCAAGCAATTCAATCCGACTTCACCAACAAATGATCATCATTGTCCTTCATGTTCTTGCCAAAGCTCATAGATTACCTTTTCTATTTCCGGTTCAAAACTTGTATCGTTAGATTTAATGCATATGTATGGGGACCTTCCCAGTTTATCTATTGATGGATATCAATATTATCTTCTTTTTGTTGATGATTTCTCTCGTTTTATTTGGGTATACCCTATGAGACAAAAATCTGAAGTGTTTTCCCATTTTCTCAAATTTCAAACATACGCTGAACGATTTTTTAATAGGCCCATAAAATTCACGTTATGGAGCGAATATATCTCCACTAATTTCAAACAACATCTACAAAAATCTGGGATCATTCATCAATTCAGTGCTCCATATACTCCCCAACAAAATGGAATTGCTGAACGAAAACATCATCATCTTATCGAGACAGTTCACTCTTTTATTCCAAGCTCAACTTCCATATCAATTTTGGATTCATGCACTTCATACATCTGTATACCTTATCAACTGCCTTCCTTCCTCAACTACTCAACATAAATCTCCTTACCAACTATTATTCAATAAAAACCCACAATACAAACACCTTCGCATTTTTGGATGCTTATGTTATCCTCTCTAGACTTCTCGTCATAAACTCCAACCCAAAGCTTCTCCATGCATTTTCTTAGGTTACTCCGGCAATCATAAAGCATATAAATGTTATATACAAACCAAAATCATTCACATTTCTAGACATGTTTCTTTTCATGAACGGACTTTTTTCCACTATCTCATCCTCTCCAACTTACTCTGACAAATCCTATATCCTCCTTCTCTCTTTGTTCCTATTACAACAAACAACATTCAATCCTCCCCCCCCCTACACAACCTCATCGTTTCTCCTTATGCTTTAAATCCTTCTCCTCATTGTTCTCCCACTCACCCCATGTCCTCTAACATAACCTCTCACACCTTTGATATCCAAACAAATTCACGCACACATCCTATGGTCACTCATCTCCAAGCAGAACTCTAAAGCCAAACACATCACCATGCTATCTTATACAATAGAGATCACATCTTATAAAGCGACAAAATACTCAATGGAACTATGATAACTGAATTTGATGCTCTTCTAGCCCAACAAACCTGGACACTTGTTCCTAGACCAACATCTCAAATAATTCTAGGCAAATGGCTTTACAAAACAAAATACAATGCTAATGGTACTATTGCTTTCGACATAAGGCCGACTTGTAGCTCAAGGTCATAAACAGGAATATGGCTTAAATTACTTTGACACCTTTAGTCCTGTGGCAAAACTTCCTACAATTCGCATGTTTATTACTGTTGCAACTTCTTTTCAATGGAACATACTACAACTTGATGTTTCTAATGCATTCTTACATGGAACATTGGATGATACGGTCTACATGTCACAACTGGAGATACAACTTATCCTAATCATGTTTGTTTACTCAAAAAGTCCATCTATGGGCTTAAACAATCATCAAGACAATGGTTTTCTACATTCACTTCTCATTTAATTGGGTTTTCTCTAGTTCGGTGATCCTTCTCTATTTTTTTTAAAAATCAGACGACAAATCTTCATTTTACTATATGTAGATACTTATCACTTTGGAAACAATGACAATACAACAACTCCTTACTAAATTACATAATCATTTTCAACTCGAACACAAACTTCACTATGTTCTTGGCACGAGCATCATTTTGCATCGGTATTTCTTCATCAAGCAAAATATGCCACAAGCATTTTACAGAAAGTTGGAATGCTTCAATCCAAACTAGTGGCAAATCCCTCTCCACCGAAATATCAGTTAACCACTATTACAACATTATCTTCTGCAGATTCTCGCATGTTTCGTCAACTTATTGGATCCTTGCAATATCTCACTATCACGCGGCCTGACATAGAATGTTCTCTAAATAAATTATCTCAACATATGCACAGTCCTACTATTCATCATTGTTAACTCCTCAAATGCGCCTATATCAAGGCACTTTCTCATATGGCTTTACCAATATTGCTTGGGACCATTGATTTTTTAACCATTTTACGATCTTGATTGGGCGATCTAATAGACAGTTCTACAGTCTTGTGTTTTCTTGGTCATACAGGTTTCCTAAGTTAAGAAACAAATTGCTCGTTCTTCCACAGAGATAGAATTTCATGCTTTGGCTTCTACTGCTACAGATCTTATTTGGTTACGCCATCTCGCTCAAGAATTTGGCTTACCAACATCTTCTCCATCCCATTTATATTGTGACAACACTTCTACACTGGCTTTGGCAACTAATCCAGTTTTTCATGCTCAAACAAAGCATATTGAAATAGACTTTTATTTCATTCACGAATGTGTCAAAAATAAAATAATTTCAGTATCTCATATACTCTCCAAAGATCAACCAGTAGATATATTTACAAAGCCTCTTCCGATTTGCAGATTTATTGAACTTGACAAATCACCTCGTGTCATCAGCTTGAGGAGGGATGATAAGCAATCTGATATGCAGGAAACTTGATATGATGTTGATATAAGTGCTCAACCATTCATCTGTCCTTATCATAACAGATTTTTGTTCTTATCTTAGCTACCACCACTTGATCATAATAGATTAATCCTAACCATTGGATGATAACTAACTTCCTCTATATATTCCCCCATTCTGTACCTCTGCAGATGAGGAATACATTTGATGTTATGCTTTATTCCTTTTTGGTTTTTTTGCTTTATCCTTATTCATATTTACCTTTGCTTTCATTTTCTTTTATTGTTGGATGATCACCATGCATTGCAGATTCTGCTGATCAACAATACGGATGATCAAATTATTAACAATTGATAGCATGTTATGTTGCATGTTTATCATGCATGCCTTTGCTTATAATGAGATCTTGAATTAACTATGTATTGGTGTGCCATATCTCAATCACTAACTCTTATTCTAGCTAACTTTCAACATCGATAATCTTGATCTATATTAGGCCCAGTATTCTGATTTTTTTGTAGGGTGATATATCAATCAAGTTAAGATGTTGATTAGTCGATGTAAAGCTTCCAATCAACTCAAAGTTTTTTAAGAGTTGTCATTGAAGGTGCTCGCTCTTACATTATGACTGATACATTTTGGATTTTTTACAACTAAGTAGCAACACTTCTTTAGAATATATCACGCCTTAATTAATAATCCATTTAATCACTCTAAGATACACCTTAGATATTCTTTTTTATTTGATTGATTTATCTTATGATATAAGAGTTATCATTATTTATTTTGGCCTTATTATGCAAGATACTCATAATGTGAGAGAATATATATATATATATAAGAGAGAGAGAGAGAGCACTCCATCCTTAAGAAGATATCATAAGATAAAAGTTTTAAATTGATTTGATTATCAATTGCACAAGACTTCGAGAGTTCCACTTTAAGTAAAAGATGATTGATATGTTACTAAAAATTCTCGTGCAATCTTGATATCGAAAGCAATCAGATTAAATCAAGACTAAATCAAGTGCTTGTTATCAATTGACTTTTAAACATGGAGTGTTTATAGTCAAATCGAGCATCTTGATGAGCGAATCTAACAAGCTCATAATTGACTTCATTTGGTCATTCAAATACTAAAAATACATCAAATGATCAAATGAATCATTTTGAGTCGTCCGATGGAGTGGTTCGGATTTTGCATGTATTTATAGAAATGTCACTCCTCTAATTTATAAATAGTCCCTCATTCTTCACATGAGGAGCCAAACTAAGAGAAGAGAGCTCTAAAGCTTGAAAATCCTCAAAACATGTCGTGCCATACGATTCACACTGGTGGTCTCCACTGCATCGCCGTCAACCACCATCGTCGACCACCACCGTCGGCCACCACCATCGACTATTATCATTATGTCGTATCGTTGATCATCATTACCGTGCCGTTCGATCCTCTTACCAATTATATCGTTGGTGCCTATCAGTGGCATCACCATCATCGTCGGTTGATGACTCCCGCTGTTCACCATCGTCTACCAACAACTTATGACCTCGCATAGCGGTTGTTACTAGTTGATTCTTATTGTCGACCCTTCTCATATATTTTGTAATCCTCTTATCGGGAAAACTTTGTACTGATAAATACATAGTGGAAGATTTTTTCTTGGGCTAGGTCAGTGATTTTTCCCCTTTGGGGTTTTCCATGTAAAGTTCAGTTTCTCTTATTAATTCTTCAAACATATGTGTGTCTTTGGACTCTGCTAAGGTGTAAACTTTACTCTGCTTGGGTTTCTAGCACAGTTTGATGCATCTGTGAAATGAACCCCTCAATAATTTTCGTGAACACCCATATCATGGCCAATAGGCATAATACTACTCGAGCCTCTCGCTCCAACTCAGGTCTCTGAAACCAATCCTTGAACCAAGGGGCCGCTTACCTCACTTCCCCAATAGGTGATCACATTGATGAAGGTGCAGCGATCTCTTTAGAAGATCGTGTGTGTTGAATGGAAGAGTCTCAAAATGAGATGATCCGACTTTTATGATGAACATGACAGCCACTACCACGGCAAACACATCTCCCCCAAGATCGATCGTTACCCGTGGGAGGTCAAAATACTAATCTCCTTGACACTGAAGCTCCGCTTCTAGACCGTGATGTTGATCTTCTTGACACTACTAGTTCTACTGATCCATCACGTGCAACTCAACTGATTGCTAATCCACTAATTATTGTTGGTAACTTGGCACGTTCTCATCCTATTGACTCTATTCATGTTATGTTGTAGAATTATGACTTAATCAAGATGAATTTCACCTTAAAGATAGAAATCATCCCCACCTTCGGTATGAGTCCTCACCTTTGGCTATTCTTCAACATCCTATTCTCGTGGGTTTCAAGCTTAGAGTATTGATTCTATGATGGGCGACACATATGAACACATCGATCATTCTGAGAATCATGCATATCAGAAGAGCTCTTGACTGCTTTGTCAAGTTTTTTAGTCACCCTCAATTGGACGCACTTGGTTCTACTCCCTTCCAGGGATCCATCCATACGAACTTCGCCAAGATTTTTTTGTAGAATAGTTCATTACAAAGCGGAGGATCATTAAAGATTCCTCCCATCTCTCGACATTCATTAAAATGAGGGTGAGAATACTTCCGGAGGTTCTCCTTAGAAGCTTGCCAAATACACAGGTACACGAACTATTAAGAGTTTTCCTTGGAGGGGCAGTCAGGGCCCTTTAATCACTTGTCACAGATCCGGTCATATACTTGGTTCATCATGTTGGAAGCATAAATTTCTACAGGCTATTAATGCCCAATGAAATAATTTGAACAATATCTGAAAAATATAAGAGAGCAAGGTCAAGTCTCATCAAAGAAGCAAGGCGTCTCCTTCCATGGCCCTCCATCAGCAGCGTGAACCGACGGAAAAAGAATACACATCGGCGAACACATCTCGTGTTAACATCCGATATTCGAGATGAAGAAACCATCAAGTGACCACATCCACCAAATTGAAAATGGGGCAATATTATCACTTCCATCAGTCGTGGACATACTACTGAGGCATGCAAATAACTCGAAGAAGAAATTGAGAGGCTCATTCGACAAGAATATCTACATCGATTTGTGAAGAATCAATCGACTTAAACAAACATAACTCTAATTACGGAAAAACCAGGACAATCATCACAGAACAATAAAATAGTCATCAAACAGTTGGATAAATTGAAACAATCATAGGAGGACCAATACTATCTAATCGAGTTCTCATTACCACCTCTAAAGAGCTAGAGTTAAAGAAATCTCGTATTGATAGTTTTATCACTTTTAATGACTTGGACTTAGAAGGAGTCCATGTTTCTCATCAAGATCCACTTGTCATGTGAGGATCGGTGACCATGCTATAATGTTAAGAGAATTTTGATTGACAATGAAGTTACATTGATGTCTTATTTTACTCTATATTTCTTAGCATGGGCTTGGTTAGGGAAAAGCTCCAACCTGCTGCAGGACCATTATACGGGTTTGATAATCGCCCTATGTGAGTAGAGAGGACAATCACCCTTCTTGTTGTCCTCGAAGAATTCCCTAGACAAGTGACCCATTCAATTCATGGTGGTGTGGTCAAATTCAGCATATAATGCTATCTTGGAAGGCCCCAATCAATTTTGGTGTCACTTGATTATCTCATCTTAAGATAAAATTTTCAACCCCCGTTGGGGTTGGGGTGGTATATGGAAATCAACAGATAACACAATCATGTTATCTTAGACAAGTTCAATCACGCCTTCAACATGAAGATTTTAATTTTGAGATGAAGAAGTACCCAGAAGCAACTTAGACTTGCTCTCTGTTGCATTATCAGATGACCAACCACTACGAACAGTACAAGTTAGATCTTTGCTCTCAGACAAACAAAGGGAAAAATACATTGACTTCTTGCAATCAAGACATCTTCGCTTTGGATATCGGGGAGGTCAGATGTGATCATGAACTCCTCAAGATTGATCAACATTCCGATCATCTAAGAAGCGAGTTTTGCACTTTAATGCCTCAGGATATTGAACAAGAAGTTAACAAGTTTCTAGAAGAGGGATTCATACGGGAGGCACATTACTGACTACTAAATGTTGTCATGTTTAAGAAAACAAATGGAACATGGAGAATGTAAATTGATTACACCGACCTTAACAAAGCTTGCCCGAAAGATAGTTTTCCTCTTCCTCGAATTGATCGGTGGTGATCTTTTGTCGGACATCAAATGCTTAGTTTTTTGGATGCTTTGCTCTAGTTACAACTAAATAAAATGGACCCAGATGAAGAAGCCACAATATTTCAAACATATAAAGTTTATCTTTACTAAGTTATGTCGTTTGGGTTAAAAAATCTAGTGCTACTATCAGCATGAATAAGATTTTTAAAGACTATTAGGCCAATGGAGGTATATGGATGACATGTTAGTAAAAGCTTGGAAGAATCATAACATATTTCGACTTAGAAATATGCTTTAACCTTCTTCGTTATAACATGCGACGAGTGTGCTT
Organism: Cymbidium sinense; assembly: GCA_021442155.1. Classification (NCBI taxonomy): domain Eukaryota; kingdom Viridiplantae; phylum Streptophyta; class Magnoliopsida; order Asparagales; family Orchidaceae; genus Cymbidium; species Cymbidium sinense. The sequence continues at coordinate 11,801,116 of CM038218.1, forward strand.
TTGGGGTTACATCGGGAAAATTTCTTGAGTTTATGGTAACCCACCGTGGGATAGAGGCCAATCCCGAGAAAATCAAAGCTCTCAGAGATATGACTCATCCAAAGAATATCAAAGAAGTTCAATATTTGAATTGAAAAATCACTACCTTATCCCGTTTCTTAGCCCGTTCTAGGGATAAATACTTGCCATTCTTTAAAATATTAAAGGAGCTAAAATAATAATTTTTTAGATGATGAATGTCGATCTGCTTTTGAGCAACTAAGTATTTAACACTTCCACCTACTATCAAGCCTATTCAAGGAGAGATGTTATACTTATATCTCACTCTTCCCGATAAGCTCAATTTTTTAGTGCGAGAAAAAATGGGATACAATGACCAATTTACTATGTACAAAATTCTCTCATTATCCACTTGGCGGATAAGGTGGCTCAGTTTTCTCAACACAAAAATCACATCCATACTTCTAAGCTCACACTATCGACATTTACACTCATTTATCATTAAGGGTCATCCTATAGAAACTAGAGGCATCTGGGAGGTTAATTAAATGGAATGTAGAATTGGGGGAGTTTGATATCCATTTTCTACCTTAGCCTGATATAAAATCTCAAGTACTCGCAGACTTTATAGTGGAATGCATTGCCCAACTCTAAATGAGCTATCTCTACTACCTTTCGTCTCCCTTGTGGACCCTCTATGTTGATGGAGCTTCAGAAATACTAGTGTAGGGCAGAATCTTACTTATTTCCCCAGAATACTTAGAGTATGGACTTACTTAAAATTTTTACGACTAATAATATGGCTGAATATGAGGCTCTCATTGCAGGGTTGAGACTCGTCATCGATTGTGAAGCTCAAGACTTATTGATCCACACTGACTCTCAGTTTGTTGCCTCCCAATTTGAGGGAAATTTTAATACTCTTAATCCTCAGCTGACGCAATACCTCAACTTAGTAAAGTCACTTCTTGCCCATTTGAGACACATCAAATCATTCACATATCTTGAGAGAAGAATACTGTGACGCTCTCATTAAGCTTGCTACATCACTAGAGTTCTATTTAAGAGAATGCATGTTGAAGAAATATATTTTCCTAGTATCCAGAGGTGGGTAATACAAGCAATTAATGAGATAAAGAAACTTTTATGGATGGACCTCATCCTGTCTTTTCTACAAGAAGGGACCCTTTCTGAAGACCAAACTACTACAACTCGTCTCTGAAGATAAGCTTCAAACTTTATTATTATCAGAGGTGAACTATACAAATGAGTTTTTTCTGGGACATACCTCAAATGCCTCTCACCATCAGAGGCTGATTATGCATTAAAAGAGGTTCACTTGGGGATATGTGGAGAACACCTAGGAGGAAGGGCGTTAGCCCTTAAAATTATAAGGTAATTATTCTATTTGCCTACGATGAAATAAGACGCCTTGGAGTTCACAAAAAATGTGCAAGTTATTAGTTGCACTCTAACCTCTCTCAGCATATAGAGCTCTCATCCCTTCAAGGCCTTTTGCTCGATGGGAATTGATATCATGAGACCTTTTCTGATAGCATCAGAGCAACAAAAGTTTATCATTTTAGCCGTTGACAACTTCACTAAATGGGTACCACTGGCTAAAATCATAGAGGTAAATGCTAAATAATTTATTTAGAAAAATATAGTATGTCGATTCGGTCTTTCTACAAAGATCATCACTAACAATGAAACCCAATTTACTGGAAAAGTCTTTACGTTATTTTGCAAATATCTTCACATTTAGGCATGCATATGGTAGCATATATAACGGTGCGGCTACTAATAGGACTATACTCAAAGGACTAAAATAAGTCTTGAGAAGGCGGGGCAATGGGTTGATGAGCTTTCTAATGTTCTTTGGGCTTCTCACACTACTTGAACCACTAGTGAGACACCATATAACTTATGTTTCACCTATTATACCGGTATATGAGTTCCAAGTTCAAGAGTTCAATTTTTTAGATCATGATGGTAATGAAGAAAATCTACTATCACCAAAGGGTAGCTCATCACTTGTAGAGTAAAAGCGTTATCATATATATCGATGACTTGGTCTGTGAAGTCTCTCAATGCAAAGGCCCTCAATGTAATAAACTCTCACCTCTTTGGGATGACCCATATGTAGTTATAGCTATGGTCAAGCCAGTAACATTCAAGCTCAAGGATTTAGAAGGAAAAACTTTACCTCGAACTTAGAACACTGAGAATCTCCGAAAATATTATCAGTAATTCCTACTGCATAATTATTACAACTTTTATTTTATCTCATTTGTCATTTCCTCTTCAAACTCATATCTGTATTAAAATCATCTTATGATTGTATCACCGACCTTATCAGTAATGAATTTATAGCTTGTTGCATAAAGAATCTCCTTCATTTATCCTCCCACTTGAGAAATGTAACTCACGTATCTCGGTTGGGGCATGATCAATCCCATGGGGACTTGATGGGACCTCTTCCATCTGAGGGAAAGTCAAGTAACACTTTGGTATACACAGGATAGGTCAAAAGGCCTTGGTGGACATCCCAGCTCTTCCATACGGGTAAGTTGTCAAATAATGTTTTGACTAATACCTAGGATAGGCCAAAAGGTCCTTAGTGGAATTCCCACGGCCTCATCTGTACAGGTTAAAGTTGTCGAATAATATTCCGACCAATCACCCCAGATAGGTAAAAATAAAATAAGAGCATATCACTTAATTTTTTTTCATTGACAACACTAACATGATGATATAAAAAAGAATCAAAATTCTGTTACAATATAATAACAATACATAGATAAAAAAATGCATCCTCAAGTGATACTACTTGATATCAACATCCTCCTCACCACTAGGAGATGTTCTCTTGAACTCACTCTCGACTCTTTCATCTCCTGAATCTGACGAAGGGTCTTCAGATACTTGGCTGGGAGATAGATTCTCAATACTAGCTCCGATTTTGTGATGTACTAAGAAGATTTCTTTTAGGAACCCTCTGATGAAGCCCTCCTTTAAACATTGGTGCTCCAAGTCCTTCACTTTAACATCAAGAATATGATTACGTGCTTTCTGGACATGGTCTTTGATAGCATCGCGATAAACCAAGGAGTTCTTAAAGTCTTCCACCGCCTTCAAGGAGATTTCATTTGCTTCCGCCTCTGACATTATAAGCTCCTTCTCAGAAAGACGATCATGTAATGCTTTCTTCTCTAATTTGAGAACTTTCTTCTCCGCTACAAGTGCCTTGGTCTTTTCTCTTTCTAGCGAGTCTCTGCCCTCACCTCAATCAGCTCATCATGAGTGCTCCACCTCTTGATCTTGGAGAAAAGAAGTCGACATGTTCAGCTTCAGTTCTACAATTAGTGATCCTCTAGAGTCTCTGGCCTTAACACTCATCTTTTGCTCATACTTTCATAATATTTTATCTTCATAAATTTTTTCACTCGTCTAGTGCGACACCCAAATGAGCCATCAACCCTAATGTTTGAGCTATCTACAAAAAAAATCATCATAAATATTACACAAAGAAAAAAGAAAAAGAAGAAAAGAAGGAGAAAGAGAAGACAACGTACTAATTTATCTGCTCATTGACGTCCAATGCATACATGCTTTAACACCTCATCAGGAATGTGTGACTTTGAGAAACAAATTCCCCCATTATGAGTTGAAATAGCTAAACTCTTAGAGGCCAACTGGGGGCGAACATCTTCTCCGTAGATATTTGACGTAGTCATTTCGGCACATGTCTTCTTTTTCTTTAAAGAAGAAATATTACTACCACCATGATTTTGTAACAGGCTTCTTGAAATAATCCTATGAATATGAGGAGACCTTTCATCATTTTTACTTTACCTCTTCAGTGGAAGAGCATGAGATCTCTCTGCTTGAAAGGAAAGGCCAACCTTAAATATTCTATCTTCAACTATATATTTACCAATGTGACGTAACTCATGTTGTAAGCTTCCTGCATCAGGAATATTAAGAGTTGCTTAGTTCTCATTCTCTTCAATCAGCAATGGATCTGGAAGGTCATTCAATCTTCCCCATCTCTCAGGGAGGCCCCACTCATTTTTCATAAGAAAAAATCCATTAGACCAATTTTTAGATGGATCCCGTGCTGAAAATTCTATCCAATTCTTTATAGCCCAATAAGAAACACGTCCCTGAGCATCACATGTAAATCTCACATTTGACACAAGTATTTGATGTTCAAAGTAACACCACGCTCTCTAAAGAAGACAGTCAAACCAACGATGATCATTAAAGCTCAAAATAAAATAAAGCTACACCATATATTTTAAAGATCTCAATCAACTTCGAGTCAAAGGGAATCGCATCTGTATGAAAAATCATCTCGAAGCAAAAGTACGGTGAAGGTGGCATCGGACTTTTGGCAATAATAGCCACCAACTCATTAGGAAATTTCTTGCGAATACCATTAAACTATCTGTACGGTGGATGGTATATCATATGTTGTCGCTATGGGTTTTCTTCGATCACCACATTTAAAATACATAATAAATAAATAAAGAGAGAGATAAATGATAAAAATCTGAAAATTTTGTGAAGCAACTCACTCACCCCAATACTTGGGCATATCCTTTCCTGACTTTGTCGCACACGGACAGCTTGGGATAAAATTTTTCGCCTACGATCTGATGAAAAGGATACGCATACATATGAAAAAAAGAGAAGTTATTCCTCTCTAATGATGCTCCGAAATTACCTGCCAAACTTTCTAAGTCGTTGGAATGATGGTTCCTAATTAACGCTTCCTTGTCAACTTGGCAGTTATCAACTGTTGAAGCATCCATTAAAGTTTCAAGAAATCCAATTTCCTACAAGAAGAAGTAGGAACTACGGGTCTTTATCGCCTCCGAACCGATCCAAGGGGCTTGGCGCCTCTTCGAGGGAAAAGAGCCTCGATTCTTCTGACGCGTCAGGCAGTGGGTCGAGCTTTCTCAGAGGAAAATCCTTGCGGTGAACTATGGGCCTTGATGCCTTGAGCCACAGTTGGTCGATGAGGGGCAGTTGATGCCTCTTTGAGGCGGAGCCTGCCATATGAGCTAGCTTGATCACCTCCGAACCTTAGGTCCGGCGACAGTTGACCTCTTTCATGAGAAAATCGAGCCTCATGTATGAGCTGCGAGCCTTGATGCTTGGTGTCCGGAGCGGTTGATCCTCTTTGAGGGAAAATCGACTCCAGTATGAACTACGTGCGATCTGAATGACCTTCTCTTAAGAAGAAGATGAACACTAGAGCATATAAGATTTTTTTTCTTCTCACTTGACCCCAGGGGAGTTTTTATAGACCCCCATAGGGGAAAAAAGGTAAAAAATTTAAAAAAATAGAAAAAAATGTGTGAAAACGGGCAGAAACGGAAGAAAATGGACAAAAAACCCTCATCGACGCGGATAGCGTCCAGATCACTGCAACGCCGGCCCGAGCTAGCGCCTTCGCTCTCTCGTCGCGCTCCTCTCGCCCAGCCTCGCACTGCGTCCATAAGCGCTCAGGCGTCCGCGTATGCGGCGCCTGGTGCAGAGATGGGTCCATAACCACGAAATCCGCTCATGCGCATACATCCGTGACTCTACACACCTTGATCATAATCTTGTGCTCCCATGAAGATCTGTTCTCTCAAAATGGTTAATGGACATAAATTTCATTGAAGAATTTATTATTTTCAAGTATTTGATATATTTATTTTTGGATGATTGAGATAATGTTATCCAAAAGTAGGAAGGCAACTGATATGACCCTAAAAATTCTAGTGAAGCAGAATCTTGATGTCAGCAATCGATTACGAATCAACCAGTCAACGTTTATCAATCAACTCTTAAACATGGAGTGTTTATTGTCAAATCGGCGTCTTGATGAGCCTCTCAAGAGTCATAATTCGACTTCATTTGAGCATTCAAATACTTAAAATACATCAAATGATCAAAAGAATCATTTTGAGTCAGATGGAGTGATTGATTTTGCATGTATTCTGAAATGCCACTCATAATATAAATAGCCTCATTCTTCACATGAGCCCAAACTAAAGAGAATAGAGCTTTAAAGCTTGAAAATCCTCAGAACAAAATTGTACGCGCTTTCCGGTTGGCGTCGTCGACTCGCCGATCCTGCTAGTCAACCATGCGTCGGTAGTCATCCTGCCGTCGGCCACCACCATATCATGCTATCATTATTAACCACCATTCGTCATCATCGCCATCATTGCCGCGGTCGTAGTTGCCACCGTCATTGGTCACCTCCGACAACCATCGTTGGTCATCACTGATCATCGTGGGTTGATGACTCCGATTCGATTGTGCACCAAGCTTCTACGACTAACGCGCCACATAGCGGTTATTACCTGATTCTGGGATTCTTATTGTCAGCCCTTCTCATATACAATTTTGTAATCCCCTTATCGGGAAAACTTTGTACTACGAAATAAATACACAGTGGAAGATTTTTACTGGGCTAGGCCCCATGGTTTTTTCTCCCTCTTCAGGGGTTTTTCTACGTAAAAGTTTTGGAGTTTCTCTTATTAATTCTTCAAACATCTGTGTGTGAGCTGAACTCTACAACAAAGCTAAGGCGTAAACTTTTACTCTACCACAACTAGTTTTTCTAGAACGCAATAATGATATAGAATTATCTGCCTCTACTAGAGAGAGAAATAATACATAATATGTATTGAAAAGAGTTTAATATATGTCTCAATAATAATTTTTTAATGGAAGTTTGTGAACTTTCTAATTAATGTTTAGAAGCTTACAACAATGATTCTTGAACCAGGGAATGTTATTTGGTTCAATAATATGATGAGTGTTATATGTTGATGGCATAGTTCTGTGTGATGGTGATTATCTGTTCAATCAAAATCTATACCAAAGGAAGAGATGATAGGTTAGTGTTAGACATATGAAGTTGGCCCAATACTTCGATATTAGTCAAGTTAACTTAAGTCAATAACTTGATCCACAAATAATAGGAATAATTTAGACATCCCCTTTAGTTTGGAGAGGTGGATTATTTTAGTTGATTGTGAAAAAAAGAGTATTAAAACTATCATAGAAGCTTAGATCTTCTCTTTGAGAAAGGTCTTTTTTATATTCTCAAAAAGAGAGATCTTTTAACCTAAAATTAAGAATGATAAAAAAATACTAAATAATTAAAATAAATGGACTAAAATTATTACAAAATTATGATTTAATATTTATAAAATATTGTTGAGATAAAGTTAAAATAATCATTTGAATCATTTATTAATTTTTACACATTTTATATGATTGAAAAAGATATAAAATTTTATCATACTATGCAAATTTCACCTTTTTTTGTAATCGAAGAGAACGATATCAACAAGCCCATGTTTTATTAATTAAATATAAAAATGACTATTAATAAAAGGAGAACCTTCTTGATTTTTTTATCTAATTGACATCTTATCATTATATTAATTAATTATGAATAATGTGAATATATGTTATTTTTTATAGATTTCGTTCTTGTATCGATATCCTCTATCTTTAATTAGAATGTGTAGTTTATATTTATATCATAGTGCTATATCTTTTATGACTCACTTTTTTCTTTTTCTTTTTTCTTTTTTTTTGTTGAGATTTTATTGTATTTGAGAGGAAGAAATTATTTATTATATACACCATGTATATATCTCTTTATGGTTTATAAATCTCAGTGTATTTCTTTTTTACAAACTCATTATTTTGTCATTAACTTCTTGTTGCCACAAAATATTTATCAAATTAAAGAAATACACTATTGAAGTATTTCATCACTCTTATGATACTTTGTGGGCTCCGAAAATTCGCCACCGACCTCTTCGATGAAAAGAGTGATTTTAAATGTCAGTGTAATTTTCAGATGGTAGATGAGATAGTAGATAAGACACTACCCAGAGATTTTGTCCTCATTTGGTGAGAACTTTAGATCAGTTCCGAGATTCTATAGCCTATAGTTAATTACCCTTCTCAATAAGTGAGAGAGAACTTTCAATTAAGGCTAGTCATTAGATCGCTTAATGCGTAGCGTATAGTGGTAGCATGTAGAGTTTTAGAATTTAGATTATGAAATTCATCATTATAGTTTAAATCGGATGATTGGGGGAATGATGACGTGCTCGATCTAGATCCCATGGTTTCGCCATCCCAGGCAGTCACGATCCCTAGTCTACTTAGTCAGAAGAGGTAATCGACCCAACATGACAGAAGGATCCTCATCAGCAACACATGAGTTATATCATCCAAGAAATCCTTGTAGACCTTGGGTGGTGTTTGTCTAAGGAGACATGCTTAAGTTTACCTTAGCTGACAAAGAGTTGTTTGTCCTATCAAGTATACCCAATGATTCATAACTCAAAGGGCGGAGCCATTGGGGAGCATATGAGCTACGGTCGTGATCGTAATATAATGGAGCCGGACTGGCCAAACCACTGTCGAGAGGATCAGTCATACTTGCTTCATCTGGAACTCTTGGCCAAGCCATGATTGGAAGGACAGTCGTCCTTCGACAATAGATTGATTGAGAGTGAACATAATATAACACTTGATTTGATATTATCTCCTTTGTGAGCTAGAGTTTTCTTAATTTGTCACCCCCGATAAATAGTTGCGTAAGGTGGATAGATTGAGTTTGACTTTAAGCTTTTAATGATTGAGTTTCATTTAAACAGTTTTTTTAGATTAACACTCAATTTGAGTTACTTTGATTTGAAAATAGAATCATATTTTGATGAAAATATCCCCTCCGGTTGAAATTATCATTCAACACAGCTATCATCGGGGTAATTAATTGATTGATTGAATCTAACATATTTGAGAATTTTAAATCCTATCAACTCTGTTTAGCTCTTAACAGAGGATCAGATCTACTACCACATTATAAAATTAGCTTCCTAGATATTTCACTAAGTTGAAATTCTCATAATTGATTTTTTTTAGTTTTTGTTAACCCCGGACCCAGTCTTAAGACTAAACCGAGAAAATAACCCGCGCAGCATCCTCAAACACTTGAATTTCAGCATTCAACGTAGTGTCGGGGCACATGCAGGTGTATATAGATTAGTTATTTATCTAAAGAGACAATCTTAAGTCTACCTTAGTTGATAGAGGGCTATTTGCCCTATTAAGTATACCCTATGATTCACAACTTAAAGGGTGGAGCCATTGGGGAGCATACAGATTACCATCGTGATCATAATACAATAGAGCCGGACTAGCCAAACCACCGTCGGAGGACTCGGTCATAAGCCTTCATCATGGAACTCTTGGCCAACCACAGTTGGAAGGGGTCAAGTTCTTACTAGCATGAGATTGATTAAGAGTTAAGTAAGATTGATTGAGAGTGAATATAATAGAACACTTGATTTGACATTGGCTCTTTTGTGAGCTAGGGTTTGCTTAATTTGTCACCCACGATAAATAATTATGGACGGTGAATAGATTAAGTTTAATTTGAGCTTTTAATGATAAAGTTTCATTTAAATAGTTTTAGATTGATATTTGAAAATTGATTTGATTTGATTTAAGAAATTGATTAATTTGGATATGTTTAAGAGCTTTAGATCACATCTGTTTACTTAATAGAGGATTAGATCTTGTCATCTAATAGAATCAGTTTCTCAGATATTTTACTGATTTGAAGCTCTTATTATAGATTTTTAGGTTTTGGTAACGGACCCGAGTCAAAGATTAAGCAGGAAGCGGCTTAGGTACAACGTACTCAAACTTGAATTTAGGAATTTAGTATAGTGTCGGGGCACATGCGGGTGTATTTAAGAACTTATGTAGTTTTTATTTCTGAGTTATGATATTGATTTCAGATTGCTATTTAAAAATTGATTAATTAGAATATATTTAAGAGTTTTTTAGATTCTGTCAACTCTATTTAGCTGCTAATAGAGGATTAGATCTACTGTCACCTGAGAGAATTAGTTCTCAGATATTTCACTAATTTGAAACTCTTAGCATAGGTTTTTAGGTTTTGTTAATCCGGACCCATTCCTAAGACTAAACTGGGAAGCAACCCGTGCAACATTCTCAGACACTTGAATTTAAGCATTGATAGTGTGGCTGCTCGGTGTATAGTAATTTTAGGTAATTTTGTGTTTGAATTATGAGATTGATTTTGTATTTTCATTTAATTCCAATTTAGCATGCACAACCTTTTTAGACATTAAAATTTGCACTTGAAATCTCTATGTTCGAGTACATACAGGAGTTCATAGATTAGACAATTTCACCTAATTAGTGATTTCGTTAATTTTTAAATCATAATTAGAATGAAATTTCTTGATTTTTGATTAAAAGAAGCCTTATGATTTTTATAGATTTGGATTTAGTATCTCCTTCTGTCTGCCTACATAAAGAGTTGTATATCCGATGGCGAAGAAGACGTTGTAAATTGATCTAATATCTTATTAGATTTTTCAGATTAATATTTAATATATTCCAATTTAGCCTCTGCGGTCTTTTCAGATTAAAATTTACACTTGAAATCTCATGTCAGAACGTAGTATAACTAAACTAATTTCATCTAATTGAAATTATTGATCTTGAAAATCATAATTATGATGAAATTCCTTGATTTTTTGATTGAAGAAATTTATGATTTTATAGAGCTGGATTTAGTATCGTCTTTCTTTTAATCAAAGAGTTGGATTGGCGAAGAAGGCGTTATAGACCTATATGTTCAAAGGATAACTTAATTTGTTATTTTAAAAGAAGATTTACTCCTCAAAGTAATTCTCATCTTTCCCCCTCTTTTACTCAAATTTGATTTTCTCCTCTTTTATTCAAATTTGATTTTTCCCTTTTTTGTTTAAATTTGATTTCCCTCTCTTTCATTCAAATTTAATTTTCTCCTCTTTCATTCAAATTTGATTTCCCCCTCTTTTATTTAAATTTGATTTTCCCCCTCTTTTATTTAAATTTGATTTCCCTCTCTTTAATTCAAATTTGATTTCCCCTCTCCCCTCTTTTGTTTAAATTTGATTTCCCTCTCTTTTTACTTCTTCCTATTTCTATAATAAGGCTGCGAGGAGCTGCCTATTCTATTGCATTTACTTGAAAGGTTATAGTCAGGATATTTGAAAGGGCTGTAAGGAACTTTAGTGAGCTTTCAATCTTGCTTTAATAAATTTTGTAAGTGTTTTTCATCTTTCTTTTATCTTGTTTTACTTTTATGTTTGTTGTATATCATTTTATCTTCCCTCTATTTTTTTCGAAGTTAAAAAAAAAATTTAATTTGACCTGGCGTCGTCTCGATGTGGAGTGCTCAGGTATTTTGGCCTCATGCATATTGAAGCGTGAGTGGTGTATTGACACCCGATTTTCATCTTGTCGCTTTCTATGAGCCGATCTTTAAACGAAAGAAGATATCTGATGTAATATATATTCCTCTTTTTTTTCTAAGTCTAGAAATTAACGATATTTCAACATTTTTGGGGGGCAACATGTAACAAGTTGTCTTACTCGGTATGTCCCTAGCGTGAGAAGCGTGTCTTGCGACACCACATCCTATTTTCATCTCGTCAGCGTCCTGAGCCTTCAATTCACTGCAGAAAATACAAGCATATATATACATTCACATTCACAAATCTCACGTTTCGGCGTATTTTTTTGGCACGTATAGGAGAATAAACGGGTTTGTGTAGGTGGTGGGGAGCGTAAAAGTGTGATGCCAAAAAACCGAAAGAAGAATTCTGTTGTGATGTTCTTCCGATTCTGTTAAACGACTGCGAGGGTGCGGCGCCGAAAATCGGAGAAAGAATTCGCCTGTTGAAGATATTCTTTCTCGATTTACGGTGCAGCAGAAATGTGATGGCTAAAGTGAGGGGGTGCGATGCTGAAAATCAAAGGAAGAATTCGTCTGCTGACGATTTTCTTCCCCCGCTTGCGGCGAAACGAAAAGTGGAATGGTTATGGGATGCGCGACGCCGAAAATCAAAGGAAGAATTTACCTTATGATGATTTTCTTCCCTGGTTTGTGGCGTAGCAGAAATAGGATGGAAAAAGTTGCGGGCTGCGGGACAATGGGCTGGATTGCGCAAAACGGGCCAATTAGGGTCAGTTTTGAGGCTGGACGGGTCAAAGAAGTAATGAAGGAGGCTGGCCGGCCGATTTTTGGGCTGGAATGGGTCAGATCAGCGGCACGGACCACGGTTTCGGGCCGGAACGAGTCGGCGGGCACGGGTGAGCGGGACAGCGCGGGTTGACAGCGGGTCGGCGCAAAACTGCGCGGGTCGCGGGCTGCGAGCTGAACACGGGTCGGAGGAGCGAGCGGTTCGGGTCAGCGGGTCGCGAGGTTGGGCGGGCGGGTCGCGGTTGCGGAGCAGCGGGAGAGCGGGTCGGGTTCAGCGAGGGTCGATTGGGCTTGCAGGTCACGCGTGGTTGCGGGACACGGCGGTGTGGCCGAGGCCGGACGGGCCGCGGGGGGTCTGGACGCGCGGAACAGTGGAAAGGAGAAGAAATTTTTGAAAAAAGAGGGGAGGATAATTTTTTTCTTTACCTCTTTTTTGGAGAAAATATTCGTCCGACGTATAGCTACGTCGCGGACTCAATTCATGTGTCGATTTTTTCCCGTTTTACCGATTAACGAGATAGGATATCCACGGCGTAACGTCGATGGCGTATTAACTTGGCCATAAATACATTTCCGCGGCGACCCTAAGCGTTCAAAAGCGGGAGAAGAAGAGCGAGAAACATTACCGGCGTTCGACATTCTCGTCTGAAGGATTTTTTCATCTTAGCTCGTCGATCGGCGCACGTCGGACGTTGATATAAGTCATAAATTGAGGTATTGTAGGTGACTACATGAGGTATTTACACATTACTTGAATGAATTTAGGGTTTACTGTTCTTCTCGTCTGAAAGATTATATGTTATTTGTATCTGTACTTTTCTGCATCTTTGGAGAATTCTGAGACAATTTTGACCTTTTTTTTTTTTTTTTTGCCAACTCCATGATTATATTCATTATATTCAAAGGAAGCATTTGATAGCGGTTGGGTGGTTTCGGGTGGTTTAGTGCATCACTGTACCTCTTTGGAGTACAGACCATTTTGATTTTCCAGTTTTTTGCCAACTCTTATGATTATGTTTAGGCATTATAATGGCATTTGATGGCGGTTTGGGTGATTGGGTGGTTTAGTGTATCGTACCACGTGTACCTCTTTGGAGGTCATTTGACCTTTTCCATGTTTTTTTTGCCAACTTCTTATGATTATGTTTATAACATTCAAGGAAGCATTTGAGATTGTTTGGGTGATTTTGGGTGGGTATTTTTTGCATCATGTATGTGTACCTCTTTGGAGAATTAACCTTTTGATCTTCTTTTTAGGTTTTTTTTCAACATATGATTATGTTTAGGGCATTATAATGGAAGCATTTGATGGCGGTTTGGGTGGTTTTACGGGTGGTTTAGTGCATCTACAGTACCTCTTTGGAGGTGAGACCTCTTTTGATCTTTTTTTTTTTTTTGCCAACTCCTTTATGATTATGTATAGGCATTATAATGGAAGCATTTGATGGAAGTTTGGTTGATTTTGGGTGGGTATTTTGTATTTGTACGTACTCTTTGGAGGTACATATCATTTTGACATTTTTCACATATTTTTTTACCAACTCCTTATGATTATGTTTAGGGCATTATAATGGAAGCATTTGATGGTGTACCCTCCAAACGCCGTGATGCTTATATAATGCTCTAACATATATAAATGACAATCGAAAAAAAGGTCAAAATGGTCTGTACCTCCAAAAGGAATTACCTAAAACCAACCCAACGCCATCAAATGCTTTCATATAATCATAAAAAAAAACGACAAAAAAAAAGTCAAAATGTCAGCTCCACTGAGTGACGCTAAACCACCGCTCAATTGCCATCAAATGCTTCAATTATAATGCCTAAACATAATCATAAAGAGTTGGCAAAAAAAAAAGGTCAAAAGGTCTGTTATCCAAGAGGTGCATCGATGCACTAAACCCCAAACCATCTGCTGCCATATGTATAATCATGGCAAAATAAAAGATAAAAAAATGTCTGTCTCCTCCGAAACATAGAGATGCATCTAAACCACCCAACCCCATTAAATGTTTCCATTATAATCTTTCTAAAGGGGACAAAAAATTGGAAAAAGGTCAAAATCTGTACCCTCCAAAGAGGTGCAGTGTCTGAAAATACACCCAAAACCATCAAGCTGCCAAATGCTTCCATTATATTCTAAAACATAATCATAAGGAGTTGACAAAATCCGTGATGCATCCCTCAAGAATGCAATCTGAGATATAAACCACCCACCACCCGAAAAATGCTTATATAATAAACATAATCATAAGGGTTGGCAAAAAAAATAGCAAAAGGTCAAAATGGTCGTACCCTCAAAGGTGAGATGGATGCACTAAACCACCAAAAACCACCAAAGCGCCATCAAATGCTTCCATTATAATGCCCTAAACATAATCATGGGGTTGACAAAAAAGCGGGAAAAAAGGTCAAAAAAGGTTTGTACCATCCAAAGAAGTACAGGTAGATGCACCAAAAACCAAACCCATGAATCTTTCTGCAATGCTACATAATCATAAGGAGTTGGAAAAAAAACGCAAAAAGGTCAAAATGGTGCAGTACCCTCAAAGTACCTGATCTGAATACACTAAACCACCCAGAAATCACCGCCATCAAATGCTTCCATTATAATACATAATCATGAGTTGACAAAAAAAGCTGGAAAAAGGGTCAAAATGGTGCAATACCCCTCAGAATTCTGGACAAATGTAAAATACCCACCCAAAATCACTCAAACTGCCATCAAATGCTTCCATTATAATGCTCTAAATATAATCATAAGGAGTTGACAAAAAATATAGAAAAAAGGTCAAAATGGTCGTACCCTCAAGGTAATTTTGAATCTGGTTGGCAAAAAAAGCGTCAAAAAATGTTACGTACCCTCAAAGATACACATGGATGCAAAATACCCACCCAAAACTATCCAAACTGCCAGCAAATACTTCCATTATAATGCACTAAACATAATCATAAGGAGTTGACAAAAAAAAAAACTGGAAAAAAAAGTCTAAATTGATATTATTGGTACATATTTATTGTGTCCAATGATTACAATTTCTGAGAGGATTAACTCAATCACTATTGCTTAAAAACAAACACACCAATGTCAAAATCTCTAGCATCTGATCAAAACCGGATAACGTCATGTATCAAAATATTTTCACGAGATAATATCCATTGCTTACCCTTGATTGTTTCATTGTGGGCTTCGAGTTAAATTCTGCATGTAGAACATCATATTAGTTGATATTTTTAATCGTCCAATTCCCCTCAAATCGAGAATCTTCATGGACAACCGGTTCTGTATCAACTTTCGGAATTTTGTTAATATTTAGGCGGACTTCTTGACCGACTTTTGCACATAGAAAATCTTTGATTTCAATTTCTTTGAGTTTGCCAATAACTAGTATGGTCCTTCCAGACAGAAGCAATTTGATGTGCATAGTGGCGATGCTTATGCCTCCGTTTCATTCGAGCGGTGGTGCGAGTTTCTCAAATATGGGTCATTGCATTTAGCGAAACGGATACAAAAATATGTTAGAAAATATAGATGGAAACTAAACCACCGAAACCACCAGCGTCATCAAATGCTTTCTTTGCAATGCCTATACATAATCATAAGGAGTTGGCAAAAAAAAGCGCAAAAAAGGTCAAAATGGTCGTACCCTTCAAGAGGTACCAGTCTGAATGCACTAAATCACCCAAAACCACACAAATCAAATGCTTCCTTTGCAATACCCATAAGTTGGCAAAAAAAATTGGAAAAGAAGATCAAAATGGTTACAACAGAAAAGAGTACGGTGCACTAAACCAAATACCAAAACTACCATCAAATGCTTCCATTATAATGCCAAACATAATCATAAGGAGTTGGCAAAAAAAAAAAGCGGAAAGAAGATCAAAATGGTGCAAAAGGTACCAGAATAGTCTGAAATACACCCAAAATCACCCAATAATCTCCAAATGCTTCCTTTATGATGTTAAACATAATCATAGAAGTTGACAAAAAAGCGCAAAAAAAGGTCAAAATGGTTTGTACCCTCAAAGAGACAGTACACTATCACCATTAAACCAAAATGCATCAATGCTTTCTGATTCACATATCATGTCATGGGAGTTGGCAAAAAAATTGAGAAAAAAAAGGTCAAAATGGTGCACTCAAAGAGGAATACATTATACACTAAACCAAGAAACCACCAGCGCCATCAAATGCTTCCATTATAATGCACTAAACATAATCATGGGAGTTGGCAAAAAAGCGGGAAAAAAAAGGTCAAAATGATATTTACCCTCCAAAGAAGAGTACAGTCTGCATCGCGAAATACCAGCCATCAAATGCTTCCATTATAATGCACTAAACATAATCATGGGAGTTGGCAAAAAAAAAGCGAAAAAGATAAAAAAAAGGTCAGTACCTCGAGGTACCACGAACATGCACTAAACCAAATCACGCATCAAATGCTTTTCTTTCTGATGCACATATAATCATGGGGTTGGCAAAAAAGCGTAAAAAAAGGTCAAAATGGTGCATCTCCAAAGAGATGCAAGTGAGATCTGAAATAACAAAATTAAATATTCGACAAAAAAACATCTAAATTGCTTCTAATTGGAGTAATGAACATATTCTCTTCGGATAGAACAAGAATATCACTAATAAACCGTAGAAAAAAATGCACGAGATTCTAGATGAATTTGTATTTAATACATCATAAAATGGTTGTTATTTCCTCAACGTTCTCCATCTTCATGGTTCTTTTGTAAAAGGAAATGAGATTTTCGTATCTCTCTCATTTCGTTTTGCTTGGAAAAACTAACCCCAAATCTTACATATATTTCTTAAATTCTCCAGCGTTGAGCGATGCTAGCAGGTAGGGTCGGTAGGGAAATGTATTTACAACGTCCGGATAATCATCGGCGTTCTGGCGGTCGCGAGGAAAGCCGTCAGTTATCTCATTTGCTGTTAATTGGTAAAAGCGGGAAAAAAAACCGGGACACATGTCGTCCATAGATTGGAGTCCGCACGTAAAGCTATGTGCGGACTCCAGACGTAATATTTTCTCCTTTTTTTTGACAGGGAGGGAGAGTGCTGCAGGAGAGAGAAAATCGGGGAGAGAATGAGAGAGAGAGAGAGAGAGAGAGAGAGAGAGAGAGAGAGGAGAGAGTTTACGTAACTCCTTTTTCTTTTGCATGCATGCAGTTTTTTTTTTTTCAGAAAATTGAAAATGGGAGGAATAGTTGAGCACGAGGGTAATTTAGGAATTTATTTTAATAAATTTTAAATTTATTAAATATTTTAATATAGATTTCAGGTTGATAAACGCACACAGTCAATATATATATATATATATATATATATATATATATATATATATATATATATATATATATATATATATATATATATATATATATATATATATATATATATCGATTATAGTAATTCGATATTTTGAATGCAATTTCAGCGCGTTTCGATTAGAGGCCTTTGGTTGGTTGGCGTCGAGTGGTCAATTTCAGCTCAAAATGCGCGTCGTGGCTTTCGCTCGCTCAATTTTTACGCAGATTCATCCGAATTGAGTGCGGACAGTCTTATTTGATAGATTTCTTTATTTTGAAGCCAATGACAATCAATTTTGCGAACGGAGTTCGTTTGACTTGTCGGCTCGACTTTGATATGCGCGTGCGAGCATTGGCGGCAGCTTGATGGTTGCTCATCAAGTCGTGTAATATTTATATCCTGACCAATTTCGATGTTCTGAACGCGATGGCGAAGTCCGTTCATCGATCGAAGATCATTTGAGTTGATTTTGGTAATGTCCTGAATATTTTAGCCTCGATTTGCGCGATGTCACTTCAAATCACTCGACATTTGCACAAACTTATCCGAATTGAGTGCGGACAGTCTTATTTGATATATTTCGATATTTTGAAACTAACGGCGTAATCAATTTCATGAACGGTGATCGTTCGAACATCGTCGCGGCTTCTCAACTCTGATATGCGTGACGATATATTGATAGCTCGAGCGCTTAATCAATTGATCGTTAGATTTTGTAATATTTATATTTTGATCAATTTCGATGTTTTGAATGCAACGGCGAAATCTGTTCATCGATCGGAAGTCATTTCGATCATTTTCGGTGACGTCAGGTCATTTTGAATCCGATTTGATGCAGCTTAAGTCCGTCGAATTTGACTTGTAGGCTTGTCTTGATTTTATGGCGCATATATGAAGGTCAACATACTTAAATTTCTGCAATTAGAAAATAAAAATGAAATTACACCTAATATTATAGAGGCATCAAGAAATTTTTATTTCACTTGAGTTTTATAATTCTTTTGTGCATGTTTTCTCCGTGTTTGTCTACTAATTTTTTGAGTATTTTTTAATGTATAGTAACTAAATAATGGCTACTTATACTAAAATATTCTCATAATTCTTATGCATTGGAATATCTAATATTTAAATTTGATATTTGCATATATAATTTTTTTATGCATGAAGATATATATTTTATATTAAAAATTAGTCATAATGATATTTTTGATGTGAATTTAAAATTTTAGTTAGTACTTATATAAATAAAAAAAATTGATCTTAAATACATAAATATATAAGAATTATGAGCCATCCTCCTATTTTATTGTTAGTATAACAGTCAAAAGGTTAAGTTCTTCACAAATGAAGTTTAAAAATAAACAAACAAATGTTCTGTGCAATGTGCTGTTAGCCTCTTAAATAAATTATTATTATTATTATTATTATTATTATTATTATTATTATTATTATTATAATATATATATAATTTAATCTTAAAAAATAATTATTTTAGGCGGGCTTATAATACATTGTCTTCTACTCGTCACATAATATTAAGAACTACGCCATGCCTATATTTCGTATTTAAATAAATATAATATTTATCCGAAGAAAAAAAATTATTGAATTTGAATATTCACACGTATCAAAATTAATTTTTTATGATTTTAATAAAAAATAATCAAATTATGTTATAAATTTTAATAATTCAAACAAAAATTGATAAGTAAAAATGGCAGTATGATATTTTTATAAATAAATAAAATTTTTGATGTTACAAATTGCTCTGTTTTTATGAGCTCATTTCCATTTTTTATTTTGTTGGCATGAGCTTACATATATTTTACTATTTATAGGGCAGCAAATGAATAAGTATCATACTAGTATTTTTGACTTGACATAATTAGAGCTCATTTATAATGGTTTTGATTAGCTAATTGAACAACTTAAATTTTTTTATAAATGCTTTATTGTTAAATAAAAAAATTTGAATAATTTATTGCTCGATTCTTGTATGATCATGGATAATATCATTTAAAGCTCGTGAATAAACTTAATTGAGCCTTGCTATAAAGCTCAATTAAATCTTCATATTAGGGCTGCAAAAGAACTGAGCGTTCGACAAGTTACTCATGGCTCGGCTCGATTAGAGCTCGTTCATGTTCGTTTGATTAACTAATCAAACGAGCTTGAAATTTTTTTTAAACACTCGATTACTAAATGAACAAGCTTGAACAGCTTATCGTTCGGTTCATATATATGTTCATGAATATTATCATTTAAAGCTCGTGAACAAGTTCACTAAGGAGCTCGATTATGGCTTGATTACGTCTTGATTAAGGCTTGTTTGTGAATAATATTGTTCAAATTATTATTTTTAGCTTAATAAGCTTTAATTAATACATCTCATGTATATTTCTCTACAAGCTGCTCGTGAACAAGCTCGATTAAGGATTGATTAAAACTCATTTATTTTATTAAACGAGCTAGTCGTTAACAAGCTCAATAATCCAATTTGAACCGAGCTCGTGAACAAACTCGAATCGAGCTCGATAATGGTAAACAAGCTCAAGCTTGAACACTATTCTTAAAAGCTCGAATCGAGCTCGAACTCAATAATATTAAATAAGCTTAAACTTGAACACATACATGTGCGGCTCGACTCGGTTAGTTTGCAGCCCTACTCCATATAGAAACAATTTTTTATATAATAATTACTATTATTATTATTAGTATTATAAACAGCGTTAATCCTTTTGATCCTGCCTCAGCTCAAGGCCTAACCAATTTTTTCTCATTCACTATTTTTGCTTTAATAACACATCACCTAAGCATTTTACTTTACACAATTGAAATTACATTGCAAAACTTAGCAATTTGAGCTTGTAATTCATTTGGGAGAGTTGATTGGAGTTGGTGGGATTTTCTTGTCCTTACGAACTTGTTAAATGAAATTTTAAGTTGTTATTTAAAGCTTATTAAATTATTATTTTTAACCAAATTGTTGCGTGCTAGAAAACCGGTTGTGGTAGAGTGAGAGTTTATCTTTAGCTTGTTATGAAATCTAACACTATTTAAAGAGTGTGAAAAGCTCAAATTTTTTTCGTGAAAAAACCTGGAAGAGGGAAAAATCATGACTGCTAATAAAATCTTTCACTGAATTCTGGCTCGGAAAGTAAAAAACACCAATGAACCATCAGACAAGAGGCAAAAGAGAGTAAAAATAGGCCTCAACAACACATAATTCTGGCTCGGAAAGAACAAAGGAGCAATCTTAATATATAAGAGATAACGAGACAAGCTAAAGCCAAAATTGTAAAACCAACTGTTAGCACAGTACGGGTAGCCAACACCCAGCCGCGTTACAATCAGAGAAGAAATCATCACTGCCCCAAAAATGTAATAAATTCTCATAGTCAATAAGAAGAAACCACCAAAACGAGAAAAACTGATTGCAGACAAAAATCTGCCTTCGGATGCTAAAAATAAGAGCCATATATCCCTAAAAACCACATAAGAGAGATAAACATATTGGAAGGCAGTGAGAGAGCACATCTTGATCAGCTTGATATTAATAAAATATAATTTTTTTAATTCTTTTTTATTAGTAATATTTACTAAACCTGACTGAAAAAGCAAAAAAAATCAGAATTCGAACGAGTCCCAGTTCAGCTCCAGGTATATAACAACTCGTGATAGTGCCACAAGTCACGAGATGGCTTGCTCAATCCCTACCACAGTGCCCAAATCTAAGACTGGAATCACTTATCTTTGCTACAATAAGCATGTAGAAGGAAACTACCATCTTCAGTATTTTTTTTTTTTTGTGAAAAATTTGAGGGCTTAGCCTAATTTCATTCCAAAGTATAAAGTTATAAAAGAAAAGTATAGGACGAAAGATGCCAGGAGGCAAAAGGAAACTGTAAAAAAATTAACAGCAAAAAGACTAGTAAAAACTAAATCCAATTGGACTCATAGACAATAAACAAAAGAGCTTATGCTTATGCTATCAACATAAAATCAAGCATCCAACGGGTTGACATCATCTGCCAATGAAACCAAAACCGAAACTAAAGAATAGGGCCCCGCCGGGAAGGCATAATGGACTGCTCCAGGTTGCAAATGGGAGCCATCCAAGGAGGAGCTCTGAAGAGCTGCAGAAAAGATAAGGTATAGATACCAAGCAGCAAGTGTCTCATCATCGTCCAATCAAAAATATCACAGAGATCTAAGAAAACGAAGAACAATAGTATGCATCAAATGACCATTCCAAGAACAAAATTTAGCAAAGTCAGCCAAGACCCGAACAGAAGCAAGAGGCCCAAAAACAATGCAACATAAGATAAACAACCCAACTAAGGAGGTCTGTCCAAAATTACTAGTTTTCCAAAGTTGATCCAATTATTTAGAGTGATCGACGACATGAGGCCAGGCCAAGTGTCTTTAAGTGCACGTTTAAGCTTATTTAGCCACTTTAGATTTGATTGCAAGAGAAATAGCAATGAGAGAGCACATTTGGTTCAAACAATCTTTTGTTCCTCTCGCAAATAAAATAAATCGATGACAATTAAAAGTCTCTTCAAGGCTTTATGATCCATAAGGAGGAAGGGGTTTGGAATGTAGGGTGGAAGAGAAAGAAGTTTCCATTGGGCAAGAGAGACCTAATAATGCTTGGGAGTAAGGGGGCCAAAAATAAGTGAGGTGATGATTCCTTCTCAAATGTGGATTACAATCCATATAGAGTCAAGGCCTATTCAACAAAGCACATCGACATTTTAAGACCATTTAGAATAGCCATCCAAGACAAAATTAATGGCATACCCTTTAAAAGATTTCTTTTTTGCAGTCGGGCATATCAATGAGATTCCCTGAACTGTTTATTGCCATAACCAATCTCCCATTCCAGAATAGAGTCAGATGTAATATGCTATGCTTAATGATTTGAGTGCATTTTCTATTGAAAGAATCAGAATAACCAAGCACCATTCCTTATCCCCACAAATAGAAGAGTTCTTTGGAAGATTAATCGGGAAAAGCATTCACTCCACACATATCAAAAATAGAAGTTCTCTTTACACTTGGTCATATAAGAGGGAGATAAGGAATCCATCACCAACAAGATAGAATAAATTCTTTTTAAACCTAGAGGCACATGATTGAAGCTCTCTCCATAATGCGGAGGATCGAAGTGACTTTTTCCAGATAGAGCCATATTTATTTTTATTCCATCCAGCTAAGGAGGATGATTGGTTAAGCAATTTCCAGACCTTCGCTTTTCACAAAACATTAAGAGTATTAATGGAAACCAACTCAATATTGTCTCTTGTCTATAAGAGATGGGGTGCATCATCTTGACCACATCCCCATAATAAAAGAATTTGGGGAGAGGTAATCTTCATGAGAATACACTTGGGAATCACAAGTGCCTGAAGCCAGTAGGTAAGCTAGCTATTAATGGAGGAACGGATGAGTTGCAACCTACCACCATAAGAAAGTCACTTAGACTTCCAACCCCAACCATTGGTAAGTGTCAAGTAAAAAAGTTGGTGGATTTAAGGGTCCATAAGGGGAAGTCCAAGGTATTTGAAGGGGGGCCCAGCTATTAGATATTACAAGATATAGCTTGATATTTGTTATGGTTCACAAATATGATATTTGTTATGGTTCACACGAGAGAGACCCGACTTCTCAACAACTAAGATGTCATTGATGCAGAGAGAGATGAGAGGATTTTAAGCAATCGACTAATTTTCGCCTTTTTTCTCAAGGAGAGAAGATGTTCATGAGGGATAGTGAATAGAAAAGGGAAAAGAGGACATCCCTATCTTAAACCATTAGAAGATTTAAATTATCCCTCAATTTGACTATTCAAAGTAATAGAATGGAATATCGCTGATGCTTTCTGACAAATGCATTGGGAAATCCCTTTTGGAGAATCCTCGATGAGGATTCTTTGATTGACACTATCAAAGGCCTTATGTAGATCAATCATGTCATAAAAGAGATTGGGAGAGCATCTATTTTTGAAATCCGAGCAAATTTCATGAACCACCGCAATATTATCAACAATATCCCTAACCTTAATGAAGGCTGATTGAGTCGGGTGAATAATGAACGGAAGGATAGGTTTGAGCCTGTTGGGAAGGACTTTGGCTAACACTTTCTAAAAAGTATTACAATGAGAAATGGGTATATAGTATGCTAAGGTATTGGAATGTTTTATTTTGGGATTAAGGTAATAATGCCATGCTTAAAAGCATCGAAAAGTTTTGAAGTTTTGAAGCGACTAACAAGAATTGCTTGTCAAGCTGTCCCAAATGTATAAAGAACTTGGAAGTAAAATCATGGCCGTGGGTTTTGTCTTCATCTATGCTATGGAGGGCCTTAATAATCTCCATGTTGGAGACATGAGCACTTAATTCAGCAAAGTGGGAGGAAGAGATGGTGGATCTAATAGGAATTTCCGAGCAAGTCAATTCATCAGTGTAAGCTTTATTGAAGAGAGTTGAATAGAGATAATACCCCATCCACAAGGTGATCCGGAAGTTGCCTTTCCTTGATAAGTAAGTAGGAACTTGAGATCATCATCTAGAAAAGTCGATAGGTTAGCTCTCTACTTCACCCAAAGGCTTTCCATTCTAACAATATCTTGATATTAATTTCATCGATGTTGTGGAGGTAATAAACATTAGTAGGGTCTTTTTCAAGGAGCTTCAAATAGACTTCTTGATTCATTTTAATTTCTTATTTCTCTCAAGAGAGGAAGGATCCAACTTATGATTCTTGAGAATCACTCTTGACTAGAGCTTTTGGACAATACCAAAAATTGGGACCCCACCAACAAATTCCAGCCATCTTGATAAAACTTTGGAAGTTTGGAAGAAGAACCCAATAATTCGAAGATAAATCGATGCTTCCTGTGATATGCTTACAAAGAGAGGTGATCAACTGGTGATCCGAGGATAGGAGAAGACACCTTATAAGGGGAGAGATAAACATCCAACCAAAAGGAATTACACATAGTTATGTCAATCTTTCTTAATGGGGTTGTCCACACGAAGATTAGTGAAAGAAAAGCCCGAGCTTGTAAAGTCCATTAACCCATCACATTAACATAATCTTTGAAATCGATAATGGTCAGCGGAATGGAATTACCTCCAACCTTCTCATGGGAGTAAAGGATGCCCTTAATTAGCCAAGGTTCATCCATGGAGGAAGAAATATGACGAAGAGTAGTCCAAAGCTCTTGTCTTTCACTAGCTGCATTATGAGCATACACCCAAGTAACAAAGAATTTCTGGGAAGAGGGGATACATACTTCACCATGAATAAGCTAAGAGTTAATAATAATGGGAGAGAAGGAGAAAACATATGAGTTCCATTTTAACCATATACGACCTCCAAAACTATGATCGAAGTTATCACAACCATCTTCAGAAGGAAACAAGGTAAGTTTCTTTTTGAAGACAAGGTTGACAGTGGAATTTATGTTAATTTTTGTTTCCAAGAGACAGAGCATATCAAGTTAAAATTCCTTGATAATGCATAATCGAGTCCTTCCTCCAATAAGCCCCTCACATTCCAGCTTCCAAGCTTTGGGAGAGACATCAACATCAATTGATGATTTTTCCCTTTTTTCTTAGTCTTTTGGACTAAGAAGGGAGTATTGTTTAGGAATTTGGATATCTCCTTATCCATGGTGGTCTTTCCGGGAGTTTTTGGGATTGAGTCTTGAGGTATGGTGTATGAAGATTTGGAAGGGAGGCAGCGGGTTGTTATTATCTGTCATTAGAGTGAGAGTTGAGATGTGGCATGAGTATCTCATCTCACTCTCATCATTTAGGCGGGATCATGCTCATCCAAATCTAGGGAAGAAGGAGATTGGGCTGGAAGTTGGTTTAGGTCGTTAAGTGAGGTCTGGATATGTGGAGGAACGATCTTTGAGGACATTTATTCAACCACCAAGGGGAAGGTTATATCCTCGGTTGTTCGGGGGGAAGAAGAGGAAGGTGGAGTGGCTACTTTGGGAATGGCAGAAGCAGCTCGAATGGGGGGTCGGGGTGGAAGGGCTTAGGGCCTTCTACTTCTACTACGCCCCCTAGCAGGAGGACGAGACATGGGATTGAGAGGCCGGCTCGAAGGATCATGAGAGAAGGTTGAGCACTTTGGGCAAGCACTAGGTTTCTAATCATAACGAAAGGCTTTTTCATACTTCAGCCCATTCAAATTCAATGAAACAGAATCAGGGAGCGAGGAAGAAGGGCACACTTGGACACAAATTTGAGCAATAGTGAGTCGAGATTTAGACGCCATTAGATTATCCACCGCAAGAGGAATACACACTTTGCTGGCTACCTTTGAGAATCCCTCTTCATTTCAACAACTTTATCCACAATAGTATTTCTGAAAAGTTTTTCATAATCAGTCTAAAATCCTAAGACTATTTCCTGAAAATGAACGGACTCCCATTAATGAAAACAAGGTCCACGTCCACACAAGATCAAGTCCTCCTTACAAGAGAACCGAAACAGAAAGAAATCACCCTCTAGGGTAAGCAGGTCAAGATGTCATTTGAATGTCCATTTTAGCTTAATAGAAGCCAAGAGAGAACCATAATATGGGTGTTTTTTAAGCATGATCGACTAAAGAAAGCTCCCATTTTTTTGACTGGCTAGCTAGACCTCAGAGAAGCTAACTTCAGGATCTGTGGAAGGAATGTACGCTAAAGAAATAGAGTTGGAATTTTCCTTGTGAGAGCTCATAAGAGCTTTCCAGTTATAAGAGAAAGGGACCGTTGGTTGAGGAAGGGGGTGCGAGTTAGCGAGAGAGCCAGTGCCCAAAAGAGGGGAAAGATGGGGGAAGGATGAGGTGGATGCAAAATTCATGGACAAAAAAAGAGGAGAATGAGTGCCACAGAGAGAGGAGGCAAGCAAACCAGCAGGCCCCAAGCCGAGGCAAGTGAGCAAGTAAAAAATAACACAACCCACTAGAAGATGGAGCAAAACAGAAAGAAACCAAACCAGGAAGCCATTCAGCATGGGAGAAGCCGAGAACCCTAGTGCCACCATTCCGCGATCCATCTTCAATTTTTTTTGTATATAGTAAAGGTATGCCTATCAATCACGTGCATAATAAAAAATGTCAGTCTTACAATTGCTACAATCAAAGATGATAGATTGGAAATAAGTATAGTAGTGCCGCTACACCCTGGTAATAACCTCTCAAATAATAATAATAAGATTTACATGCATATCACATAGTTCTTATGTATTTACATATCTAACACACCATGTATATTTAATTTTGAAAAAAAATGAATAATGATGATATTTTTGATGTGATATTAAAATTTAGTGTATATATATATATATATATATATATATATATATATTTATATGAAGTTTAAATATTTGATATGTAAATACATAAAAATTATTTAGTATGTATTTAAATTCCTCTAAACAAAATTTAAGAATGCTCAAATAGTTGTTTATTCTTTTAATATATTGAACTTTGCCCTTGAAATTAAAAAAAAATATTTGCATATATAGTATATAATTTATATATCTTATATTTTAATTTTAATATTTATATGAATAATATATAAATCTTTAATATTATAATAAAAATATCATTATTACTATTTTTTAAAGTGAAATACACTTTTTATATATAATAAAAATATTATATTTATAAATATTAAAATTTAATTATTAGATGCATAAAAGCACACAAATTATGTGTTAGATGTGTGATAAAATAAAATAAAAAAATAGGCTCCCATTGAAAATGATACCAATGAAGGTTGTGGCCTGAAGGCAATTATAGCATGTGTGCATGCATAATAAGTCCGCACATTTTTTCAAGGAAAGGGAAATGGTACTCTAGAGCAAGAACACATGAAAAGAAGGGCTTAAACATATTAAACACGCAACCACGTGAAAAAATGTCGGCTGCTGAGCTCTCGACGCTTAGGGTTTCTTCTTCCTCCTTTCCCCAATGAAGCCGATGGCTCTCTGGTTTGATTTCTCAATTTATTTCTTGTTCGGAGCTTTTTTCTCGTGGTTTGGTTTGTTGGTGCTGGTTTTCCCTTCTCCGGCTGAGGCCGGAGACCTTTTTTCTAGTTAACATAGGGGGTTTTGTGTTTCCGTTTAACTTTAGTGCTTTCGATTTTGGTCATGGATTTAGCTTCTTCCTCTTCGTTCCCCCACCTCAAATCTGCTCTAGGGTCGGGTTCTTGTGCTATGTCGAATGTTCTGCCGCATCAGTCCGCCCCTCTTGCGTGTAACTGGAAAGCCTTACTTAGCTCCCATCAAGATAATTCTAATAATGTTTCTCTAGCCTTTATTCCTTATGTGGATCCTGAAATTTCTTTCTATGAGGCGGAACTAGTTGAGGGGCAGAAAGATTGGGAGCTCTCACTCGTAGGGCATGCGATTGGTAAACGTCCCTTTTATGGCTCTCTCTTAGCCACAATTAGAAGGAAGTGGTCTCTTAAAGGGCATCTAGATTTGCTTACTTTGGAGGGGGATTTATTTCTCTTTTGATTCTCTTGCAAGGAGGACTTCGATCTTGTATGAGATAGCGGTCCTTGTTTCCTCAATGGAAGACCTTTTATTTTCAGAAATGGTCATGGGACTTCATACCAATTAAAGAGAATTATTCTGAAATCCCTTATGGATCAAGCTTCCTAACTTTCCATTGTGCTGTTGGAACGATGAGAGATTCTCCAAAGTCACTAGCAAAGTTGGGATCCCTCTTGCGGTGGATAATCTTATGACCTCCAAAGCCAGACTAACCTTTGCTCGTATCTGTATTCAGGTTCAGCCTTCTTCATTGCTTCCTGACTTTGTGATGTTGAACTTAAATGGGGTGAAGTATGAACAGCCTATTATCTATGATTGGAAGCCTAGTGCTTGCCCTAAGTGCTCTACCTTTTCCCATGACCATATGAGTTGTCCCTTAAATCCCCCAACCCGTCCCCTTATTAGGGGGCGTAGCAGAAGTAGGAGGCC
Organism: Cymbidium sinense; assembly: GCA_021442155.1. Classification (NCBI taxonomy): domain Eukaryota; kingdom Viridiplantae; phylum Streptophyta; class Magnoliopsida; order Asparagales; family Orchidaceae; genus Cymbidium; species Cymbidium sinense. The sequence goes on from CM038218.1 coordinate 11,829,530, forward strand.
TTAAACCTTGCCAACCCTCCCCCCTTTGCATGTTGCTCTTAATAATCCCATAGCCGCTACCACTCATGCGATAGACCAGTCGGTTACTATAGAGGAACCTTCTTCCTTAGTTGTGGAGGAAACTCCCACTGAGGCATTTCCTCCCCACATACAAACCTTATTAAATGACCTTAACCAACTCCCCTCATCCCACAAGATTTAGATGAAATCGACTCTGCCATGAATGGGGGGAGTCATCCTCATCACTCAACTAGCCTCAACCCCACTTACACCATTACCTCGCTCAGCTTCCTCTCCCCAAACCTTATCTACCGATCTCAAGATACCATCCCTAAAAGGAAGACTCCCTTGGAGAAAGACAACCCTAAATCCCCAAATAATGTCTCCTTCCTTGTCCAAAAGACAAATAAGAAAGGAAAAAATCATTAATTGGTTTATATGTCACTCCCAAACTTAGTCTGGAATGTGAGGGGTTTGATGGCCGAAGGCAGTTATTGATTGTGCTCGTATTGTCAAATAATTCCACCTTGATATGTTTTGTCTTTTGGAAACCAAGATCAATTCTGACTCCATTGTGAATCATGCAGTTATGAAGAAACTAATCTTGTTTTCTTCTGAAGATATATGTGACAACTTTAATCAATCCTCTGGCGGTCGTATTTGGCTGAAATGGAATTCGGATACGCTCTCCTTTACTCTCATCATTATAAACTCTCAAACCATTCATGAGAAAGTTAATCTTCCCTCTAACCAGTTTTTCTTTGTTTCGTGGATTTATGCTTATAATGCAGCCATTGAAAGACTTGATCTTTGGACAACACTTTAGCATATCTCCTGGGGATCCTTGGATGATTCTTGGGGAGTTTAATTGTATTCTTTATACTCATGAGAAGATGGGCAGGAATCCTCCCCCCTCTAGCCATTTAGTTGATTTCCAAGACTGTGTTAATGATACTGGGTTAATGGATCTATCCAGTTATGGGCTCTTCTTCACATAGTCTAATCTTCGGGTGGACTACCCAATCAAATCATAGATAGATAGAGTTCTGTGTAATTCCTTCTGGTTGGACAGTTACCCCACTTCATCCTACAAGGTGCCTCCCTCCTTATCCTCAGATCACTTATCGTTGATCATATTTCTAAACAATCAGCACCACAGGAATCATCGGTTTATATTTCGGAATTACTGGGTACATCTTTCCAATTTTAAGTCCTTGGTCAAGGTGGCTTGGTCAAAATATGTCTATGGGGACCCAATTGTGGTCCTTCTTAAAAAGTTACAATCAATTAAAGAGGCCTTAAAATTTCTAAAGATTGATCCTTCCCCTCTTGAGCGTGATTCAATCTTAAAGCGGTAGAGCACTATTTGTGATTAATTGAAAGAGAGACATCCAATGCTCACTATACTCAATGCTTATATGACATTATTTCTAAATACCAAGAGGCTGTTAAGAAGGAAAGTCTTTGGGTGAAACAGAGGGCTAATATCTCTTGGCTCTCCAACGCTGATGATGATCTCAAGTTCCTTTATTGTTCTATAAAGGAGGAATAGTCGATAAACTCTCTCCTTGTGGAAAAGGGTACTATCACGTATCAAATGGTGAAATTTGTCTTTATTATTCTTATTTCAATAGAAACTATTTAAATGAGTCATCTTGTTTAGATGTTCCGGTTATCTAGACTACAAATGATTCCTTTTTGAAGGAAACTAGAGATCCTATTACTGACATAGAAACTATTAAGACACTCCACAGTATAAATGAAGATAAGACTCTTGGGCCAGATGGGTTTGCTTCCAAGTTCTGTACTCATTGTTAGGATATTATTGGAAAATAGTTTCTTTTAGCTGCTCACTATTTCTTTAGAACAGCTTCCGTGAATTCAAGCATAGTGTTATCACATTAATTCTACAAATTAAGCATTCAAATTCTCTGGCTGATTATAGACCTATATATCTTTGTAATACATTCTACAAAGTAATTGTCAGAGTCATTGCTAACAGGCTTAAGCTTGCCTTCCCTCTATTATCCATCATGCTTAGCCTGCCTTCATTAAAGGAAGAGACATTGCTGAAAATATTATGGTGACCCATGAAATTTGCTCAAAATTTGGTTGCAGACATTCTCAAAATCATTTCTGTGCCAAGATTGACCTCCATAAGGCCTTCGATTGCGTAAATAGGAAAATTGTGATTCAAAGGTTACTTCAGGAGGGTTTTCCTAAGATTTTGGTGGAATGGATTGAATGTTGCATTTCTGATATTCCATTCTCTATAATCTTGAATGGGCAATTGGAGGGGTTCTTTAAATCTTCAAATGGCCTAAGGCAGGGATGCCCCCTCTCCGCTTTCCTCTTTGCCATTGTCATGGACATTTTCTCCTGTCTTCTTGAGAGGAAAGTGACTCTTCCTTTAAGGAGTTGGCAGTGCTTCTCATTTCCCATCTCTATTTGATATTTTAGTTGTGGGTGAAGTTGAGCCTTCCTCTAAGCTCTCAATGATGTCTTGGGGTGTCTTTATTCCTTAACTGGTCTTGAGGTGAATCGTCAAATCTCTTCTATGCTTCCCCACCTCCCATGGAACAACTTCGGATATATGCAATATCTTGAGCATGGAGGTTGGGGAATTCCCCCTAAAATACCTTGGCCTCCCTCTTCTGGTCCCTCAAATCGATTCATTTTGCTCTCCTTGATAAGCTTTTTCAATTCTTACTGGATGGAAATCTAAATGGTTATCTTATGGTGGGAGACTTCAACTTATTCGATCCTCCATTAATAACTATCTCACTTATGGCTCCGCCATTGTGATCCCTAAGTGTATCCTCAAAAAATTACTTCACATAAATTCTTTACCATGTGGATATAGTTATGAAGCTACACCCCATATCGTGGTATAGGACTACTTTACCTAGAGATAAGGGTGGCACTAGATTGGTCTCTATTACCCTTAATACCTTATGCAAAACTAAGTATTGTGGAAGATCCTTCATCAACCCATGTGCCTTATTGGTGTAAGAACAAATATGATTTCATATGGGAGAAAATTTAGCACTCCTCTGTCATATGGAAAGAGCTTCATGTGTGTGCTACTCGATTTAGAGGATATCTTAGCTACTCTGTTGGAGACGGTAGTCGTTTCTCTCTCTTCTTTGACCCCTGGTGCAATGAGAAATCTATTTTTGAGTTATGTGGCATGGAATGTTTCCCCCTGATCAACCTCCCTAAGGACTCGCCTCTTAGTGGGTTGATTTTGAATGACAGTTGGGTAATCCCTGACTTATTCAGTAAGAGATTCCCGGATTGTTCACATATCATAAGGCATATTATCTTACACTCTGGGCAAGATGCTATTAGCTGGAGAGGGGAGACTGGGTTCAGGAATAATTATGTATTGAGGAGTATATATGAGACTCAGCTGCCAGTTGATTGGTCAAATGATATTTGGTTTAAAGGCTATGCTATAAACTATGCTATTTTTTTGCTGGATGACTACCTTGAATGGGCTCAAAACATCTAATGTGCTTCACCGAAGATGGCTTGGCTTTATATGGATTGTTCGCTTTGCAATGTTAAAAATGAATCACATTTTCACCTCTTTTTTGGATGCCCTTTTTCTTTAAGTATTATCAGGTCTCTATTGCCAAATGGTAATTTTTTTCTTTTTCACCTGACCCTCCATTCTGTTTTGTCAGCTGCTTCCCTAATGAATCATAAAGTCTTAAAGAGACTCTATTTGCTTATAGTGGCAGTTGTTGTCTACTCTATTTGGTGTGAAAGGAATAAAAGACTTTTTGCCAATCAAAGTAGCTCGCTTAATACCATTTCCCTAGCTATTAGATCTAAAGTGGCTGCTAAAATTCGACGGTGGCCTGTTAAGGACTCCTGGCCTCTTGAGGTTAAAAAGATGATGGATAATTGGTCAAATTTTGGGACTTCTGTTTTCCCCTATACTTCCCTTTAGTGGGGGTTTTGTTCTGCTGAAGCTTCCGGTGGTTTCTTTTTAGGTTCGTTAGCTGTGGTACTGTGGGTTGCTATTTTCTTTGCCTTCTGGTTGTTCTGGGTCGTGTTTCTTTCCTTTTCTTCTTTCTGCTATCTACCTGGGTGGCTACTTTTGGACTGCAGGTGTGTCTCTTTTTGTTTTTGTGCTTCAGGGTTGTTTCCTAGCGTTTCTGGTTCTAGGCTGCTTCTGGTTATTTCAGTTGGTTGTGTTATGAGGCCTTTTGGGTTGGCTTTTACCTCTTTTCTTTGTTGGCTGGTCATTCATGGTCCTGGGCTGAACGTTTGGGGGCTCCGAGTGTGCGGTGGAGCCTGGATGGTCTTGGCTGTCTCTTGGGGGCCTTATTTTCCTACTTTGCTGGCTGGGTGTTATCTTGCGGATTCCTAGTTGTTGTTGGTGGGTATTTTTTTTTGTGGTGGGGTTGGTGTTGTTTTTCTGTGCTGGTTGCCTCTCTTGTTTGGGGTTTTGTTCGATGGTCGGTTTGGGCTCTCTCTTGCCTTTGGGTCCCTGAATGGAATATGACAATGATGAGACATGCACTGCTCGGTATATTGCCTTGGCTTTCGCATATTTGATGCTTCCTTCTGGATGGACTACATCTGCAACCTGGATTATTGCCCTCTTCCCCGTGGGATTCCCTTATCCCTAGTATCGATTCTTGTTTCCATTGGAGGGCAAATGTGTCAACCTGAAGCTCTTTTGGGACAAATGGATCACTTCTTTGCACTTTGTCTCTCGAATCCATTGAGTTATTTTTTTGTTTTCTTTCCTTTGTCTCTAATTGGTATAGGGTTCCCTTGACTCATAGTTAACATATACTTGTAATCTGTTACATTTCTCATTGGAATGAAATTGGGCTCTGCCCTCAAATTCTCTAAAAAAAAAAAAGAAAGGCTTAGACTATGGTAGATGATTCAGGAGCATTTGAATAAGCACCCAATTATTCACTCACGGATTTGTATTCCTAATATAAACTATTTTTGAAAATAGAGTTGGAGAAAAGAGAGAATAAAAAAAATAGTGAGAAATTAGAGAATTAGAGAGAAAAACGTTAGGATTCTATTGATTTAATGAGTCTTAATGGATTAATTTATCTTAAATTATTTTTTGATCTTATATCTATAAATTTGAATTGATATCTAGTACTTTATATGATTGATCATACTTGTAAAAATTAAGATAAAAAATCTATAGCTCTAGCTAACTTGATCAAATCGAATACTATCGATGTAAAGGATACTAATTGCCATGAGCAGATAGTGGATTTGATGGGTTCAAATTTTCCTTTGATTAGATAGATTCTCCAATAATGAGTTGTAGAGTCAAATCCTCAATATTTGATTAGTTGTGTACTTAAATTCAGTCCTTGCATTCACCTATATAGTGCTAGTTTGAATTCTCTCCTTCTAGTATTTGGCTATACAGAAAAAAAGCCTGAAAATTAGGGGTGAAGTCTAAAATTATATTAGAGTGTTTTGTTCCATGAGCAAAAGTATTAAAACTCACCATCTTTGCATCATGCTCTGACACTATTTTCTATTGATCAGATCATGCAGATTCTTCCTTCCACTTATCTGTTCATTTCATAATCAGATATATCTAAATAATTTATGTTGTTTTTATTAATTTGAATTGAGTGAAGCTTAATCAAAGTTAATAGAATTTAATCTTTATTAATAGTATAGATTCCTTAACTTTTGCAAGTCTTTTATGATCTTGACTATTAAATCATTACTTTATAACATAGAAGTTAAATATCTTATCTGGAATATTAAATTTATCTGACTTTAGGTGAATCCATTTAATTAAATGGGTCAACTATAGTCAATCTTAAACAACCAATCCAATTTAATCTATTAGAATCTACAATCATATTTTTAAATATAAAAATTCACATGACCTTAAGTACATGCTATTAAGATTTTGTTAAGCAACAATATATTTAAATTCAAATTTTATGCTATATTATTACTTTAATGACAATTTTAATTATAAATGACTTATTTAAAAGTCATATTTGAGTTATTTGAAAATACAAAGAATGAGATTATGAAGAGAAATAATTGAGATAATTGAAGAATGGAAAAAATCATTTTCATTTACCCTCAAACTTATGTGGAGAAAAGTTGATAAATTTTAATTTTGTCTCAATGTTGCATAATATATGCTAATTTTTTAGGGTTTCTCCCTATTAATTTTATGTATTATATATACTCATATTATTATCATTTTGATGCTTTATTCAAAAAATTATAGAATGGCTCCTTTATGAATTATTGTCGCCTCCTCCATGAATGCAAACATCCTTCGGTCAAAACATTCGTGATTTTTTGATGACCAATAATAATGAGGTATTTTAACCCTTTATTATTGTATTTTCCACCATCGCTTCTTATTGACGCCACCCTTAAGATTAGTTTCATCTGCTCCTCATATTTGGCTCTCTATAATCTCTCACAAATAATCACTGTCTCCACCTAATAACCACCTCTTCTATGATAATCAAAGTAATTAAATATTATATAGAATGATTCAAAAAAAGTGATTAGAGAGATTTACATATTGATTTGACTAAAATATATTACCTTAACTATGTGTTGATCCCTTCCTCCTTTTTATCTTAAATCACATCACTAAAAGTGATACATGTAAACAAAACAGAAAAGTGAGGACGGGATAGGATAAATAATACTAAAAGCAAAAAAAAAAAAGCAAAAAAAAAAAAAAAAAAGGTTGTGTGAGAGAGAAATAGTATTAAGTGAGCACTACAAACTATAAGGACTTGATAAGTTAACAAAAAAGATTTGTCTTAAAATGTTATTTGTTAATCTATACCTTATCATACGATTTTCTAATTTTAATTGAAAGTTGTGATTTTTTTGTTAATTTTTGAGATTTAATTTAAAAAAAATAAGAATTATCATATATATTTTTATCTACATAGAAAATATTGTTTAGATTTGAGAAAGATGGTGATAAAATTTATAATATTTTATAACGTTGAATATTGGCCACTAAAAGAAAAATATAAAATGAAGATTTGCAAAAATAATAATACTCAGATGAATGGTCGCTTCAGTGGCTGATAATATTAGAGAGAGAGTTATCTTAGATAATTTAGTCATATAAAATATTGGATGAATCATGATTCAATTAAGAGAATAGATATATTAGAATTAACTTATATTAAAAAATAGAGATAAACTTAAAAGAATTGTTTATATTATATAAAAATAATTTTATTTTATCAAAATTAAATAAAAATATGATATATAATAGATACAATCGAAAAAAAAAATTTATTTATCCAATCTCACGTAGTGAAATAATTTTTTTTTATTATTGTCGTTTATGTGTTGGACTAAAATTTTCGCTGAGTGAATTTTGTCATTTTTTTTCAATTGATTATTCAGCATTACATTTGCTTTAAAAAACTAAAAGATTATTAAGAAAAAACGACAGTTCAGCCAGTCGTCATCTCGGTCTCTCCATTCGAGAGAATTCCTGGCCCTGTGCTTGAATCTTTGATCGTCCCTCTTCCCTCTTCGGCACTCACTGAACGCCTCCAGCCGCTCGGCTCTTCCCGGCTATGCACCAGAGAAGTGGTACGCGGCGGGGCTCGGCATCTTCGACTGGCCGAACGAGGTCGTTTCCGCCGGCGAACATGCCGCAGAGCAATTATATTACTCCAGGACAAGGCCAACTTTCTCTCCCTTCCGCGGACACCTCTTTACTTCCCATCCATCTCTAGCCCTGTTATCCTCTCGCTACTCCACTTTCTCCTCCCTCGCTATTGCCGCTAAGTACGCTCCTCCTTGGTAGTCTTTTCCACCGCGACCCTCCTACGATGCTGAATGGGGTTGCTATTTCCCCTTCTTAGCCATTGTGGCATTCGCCATAGGCCAACGACAATTTTGGATTCAGGAAGTCGGTGGTCACGCTCGATTACCACATAATTCAGAAAACAACGCTCTATTTTTATCATACTGAAGCAGGCTTGTTTCAAGATAATCAACAGACCTCAGGTAATAGAGTTTCTCATTGATTTTGGGTCCAGGGATCCACCTCTTTTTCCCCTATCATTATATTAAATTGATTCTTAATTACGTTTATGTGAACTAATGCTTCACGTCTTCAATTGCATGTTATGTTTCAAAAGGGTATGTTGATAGAATTAGAAATAAAATATACAACTGCTGATAATTTGTTATTAGATCATTCACCAATGTTGGCTGTGATATGCCTGATGGCCCCTGTAAATGTAAAATTTATTCATTGATTATTTTTTGGTTGTTTTATTTATACAACATGATTGTATATCTCAGATTATTCCAATGACATCATCATCAATGTTCACACTTGATATTGATATCAAGCTAAAAAAACACTCTCTATCTTTGGTGGTGCCTTAAATATGTAACACATTCATATAGGGTTGATGTACAAAGATAAGAGAAGGAGATATGCAATGATTAAAAGTACAAAAAAAATATAGATCACTAAACTCTCTTTCTAACAACTCTAAGTATTCTAAAATATGCATTTGTTTGATGCTTTGACAAATTTCTTCTACTGTGATAACATAGTGTAAAAATCATTTTTTATAAGTATATAAACTGCAATAAATTTTTTATGCATATAATTAACAAAATGACAGAATTTATAAAGTTGTTATTTATAATTTTCTTACCCACCAATTGCCAATATTTAAATATAAAAAATTGAGTAGGGTAGCTTAAGATGTTATTTACATTGATAAAAAAAATTTATTTTATTTATAATTTGTGATCGTTGAAAGTCTCAAAAATGAAATATAGTAATTTCAATATTAGGATATCCAAAATCAAAATTCTCATAAAAAAATTAAAATGGCAGAATTTTGCAATGAAAATTTTTAGAGAAACATACAGATGCTTTGATCATCCAAAAAAAAATTTACTAAAATTTTGAGATAAAATATAAAACTAACAAGAAAATTGTTCAAAAATGCAAAAGTTAAGGAACTTTCTTAGTGATCAGCTTTGCATCATTACATTAGGGATGTTTATCTGCGTCAATCTTTATCTCTAGCATGAACTATTGTAAATTTTGAGGATAATTAATTTTTTGAAGGAGAAAGTTGGAATTTCAAAATAGAGTGAAAATTTTTCTCACTTTAGATCTAATTTATCTTAATGAAGATAAGCAATTTCTTTATAGAAGAAGACTGGAGCTCCATCATGGAGATTGAGAATCTTGGCTAACTCAAATTTAGTCTGCTCTAATGGAGATGATCAGTCTTTTTTCAAGTGAAAGATTAGATCCCGCATAGGTAGGCGATACCCATAACTCCACTTATAAAGGATAGTTTGATACTTTTGGTACAGATATACTTAAGCTTGCGAAGAGGAATATGATTCACATATACAGAAAATGTTAAGAGATAAAATTTTACTGGGAGAGTTGGGAGATGTAAGTTTTTCCCCTCACCCATGGGGGATATTTATGCTAAAAGAAAAAAGATGAGCTATTATGATGTGATATGTGATAAAGTTTGCATAATTCGTATTTTTTTTCAATAACATTACTTTTGAACTCAAAGAATATAACGTTTGAAAATAAGTGGACAAATGATACATCATCAAAAAATTCATCAACCAAGAATGGATATTGATGGAATATTTGAATTGAAATAAATCCATTCAAACTCAGTTTCAACAAACATATAATTGAACTAAACCTTCCAATAAGACAAATGCAATGGCGTCAAAATGATCTGATCTAACTCCAAATAAGCTCAAACCAAGCACTAGAAGTGTGTTTGACAAACTTTGTGATATTGAATTATTGATTGAATGATCACTTGATCTCTAAATCGTGTGGACTTTGTGGGCTCCGAAAATTCGCCACCGATCTCTCACATTGAAGAGAGTACGATTTAATGTCGATGTAATTTTCAGAAGGTAGATGAAATAGTAGATAAGACCTCAGAGATTTACTCATTTGTGAGGATTTTAGATCTGGTTAGGGTTTTATAACATGGCCTTTATAGTTAATTCACTCCGATATTGAGATTAAAATTTGATTATTCGTAGATCATTAGCATATAGTAGACGTGGAGTATTGAAATTTAGATTTATGAAATTATCATCATTTAACTTAAAGTATATGGTTGATGGAATGATGGCGTCAATCATATCCGTGGTTTTCTTAGAGTCATTAGTCCTTGTCTAGTAGGAGGAGGTAGTTGACTTGGCCAGAATGATTTATCAGCGGTCGTGGTTGCATCGTCAAATGTCATTGTAGCGCGGGGTGGTGTTTGTCAAAGGCGATCTTAAATTCTTAGGGTTTTGTATCAATATACTATGATTCATAATTGAAAGGGTTAAGTCGTTTGGTGAACATCTGAGAATTTCTGATGTGAAGTAATATAATAGTGTCGTTTGGCGGATACCACGATTAGAGGACTACGGTGCATAGCTGCATCTATGTGAAGCCTCTTGGTCAAATACTGATTTCTGATCGTGAGTAATATAATGGTGTCATTTGGCGTAGCCGATTAGAGGACTACGTGCTATGCTTCGTGTATGAACTCTTCGTTGAAAATGCAGGCGTCAGGTACGTCTTTCTTAGCGTAAGATTGTTTGAGTTTGAATATAATGATTTATTTGAGCTTGGCGTTAACTCGCTTTTGTAGAGTTTCTTCTGTCATAAATACCGACAAAGCGATGGTAGATGAATTATTTGCTTTAAGCATTTAAATAATAAATTTCATTTAATTTAGGCATTTGTTTAGTTGAAATTTGGTTTTATGATGAATTAATTTAGAGCTCATCTTTTGATGATAATATCCATTCCAGGTTTGAGATTTTTCAATCAACATTTGGCGTCCAGTGACAGACACTTGTTTAGTAGAGGATCGGATCAACTTGCATTTATAAATTTGAATTTGAGATCTATAATTTAAAATTGAATAGTAGTAATCCCCTCGGTTAAAATATTCATTAACACGGCCATCATCACCTTCTACTTATTTCTAGTAGAGGATCGGGTCTATGATTTATGTGTAATTTAAATTTTTTAGAAAATTGATATCATAACAGACCTTCTCAACTCCATTGTAAATATAGATGATTGGGCCTTATGATCTAATGTAATTATAGTTCATTCAGAAGTCGATCATTTAGTAGAACCTCACAACTATTTCATGAGGATTAGGCCTATTATGATCATATTTTATGGAGTTGAATATTTATATGTTTCATTGATTTGAATTAACATATGAAGACATTCATTAGCTTGTATACATATAGTCATAAAGAATCGAATTAATTCATTCTTCTTTCTTAACCCGCGTAACATCTTCAGACACTAAGTTTAAACACTTGCTATAAGTGTCGGGGCTCATGCTGATGTTTAGTAATTTAAGTAATTTTATTTCTAAATTATGAGATTAATTTCATATTTATTTAATTTCAACTTAGCTCAAGCACTTTTGACATTAAAATTTGTCTTTAAATCTACTAATAAGCATGCAGGTGTTTATGACTTAGATAATTTCATATAATTAATAAAATTATTAATTTCAAAATCATAATTAAAATATTTTTTTTTGGATTGAAAGAAGCTCCATAATTAGTGTAGCATTTAATTTAGTATCGCCTTCTGTCTACTTATACGAAGAATTACAGATCCGATGGCTTATGTGGAGCAGAATTAGACTTATATTTGTACTCAAAATATTGTATCTTTACTTGCATCTTATTTATTCATAGAATTTTCTCAACTTCAATGGTAGGCTTATGCTCTTTCGACCATTTGAGTATATAATATAACATAAACCAAAATATTCAATTAACTCCTTGTAACCAACAATTATAGTTTGCTTTAGCATGTAAGCGAGTTATTAAGCTTCATCTTCATTCTCAAGATTGTATTCAATTTGAAATTATTTATTTATTTTATTCACTTAGAATAAAATGTTGTAATTCCAATGTTTATTGAATAAATCATGATCATGCTCAATGGTAAGCATTCAACTTATATTCTTAGTCATGTTTGAATTATCAAACTCAATCATACTCTATCTTTTACTCCACTTCAAGTCTATTTTTATTCAAAATTGGGTTTAAATTTATTACCAATCCACTATGAGTCAAGTATTGATCCCAAACTTCACTTATATTTGACCTGAGCAATTTGTTTTAACATATAAAGCAATAGACTCAAGCACTCGTTTGACAATAAACCAAGTAAATGAACTTTTTTTTTACTTAATGTATTCTCATATGATATTAACTTAGGACTTTATATTTTATATTTAACTTAATGTTAAATTATTATTATTATTTTTTTAAGTCACGAAAATTTGATGAAATTTCGGTTATTGTCATCCTGCATAAGTACATCCAATTTATTTTGCGCACGCCCGCGATGCGTGGGTTAGTGTTTTAAACTTATTTTTCAATCGCATACGTTCGATGGCATAACGAGTCATTCAATCATCTGCATAAAAGAAATTAATACAATGCAATATATATACATTCAAGCCCCCTTTTTTTGTTTAAGTCTAAAATTCAGTCTAAATTTTGACAACATTTGAGATAAGCTACATGATTTTGAACTCTCGGTATCTATTGAGCGTAAACTGTCTTTGCGACCATGTCAACCGCATGTCTTGCACCCACTATCTTAGGCGTTAAGTCTTGAAACTGCGCAAAAGTCTGAATATACTGATTTATTTTTTCCCAATCAAACATCTTCATACATTCACCAAGAACAATAATTTTGTATGAGTTTGGTTGGAAAGAATTGAATAGGAGAGAGAGTATCGGGTTAGTTATGGGTTGAATAGGAGGAAGATGGGAAGCGAGAATGCTGATGAGAATTACCTCTTGGCTGTGCAAAGGAAATGATCGGAGTAGGAAATTGGGAAAGGTATGCCGAGAGGAAGGGAAAAGATGAGGAAGATGCCGGAAACCAAGAGGAACCCGCCTGATGATGGAGTTCTTTCTTGGCTACGGCAAAGGGAATTTGACTCCAATCAAAGAAGCGATACAAAATTGTTGTAGGAGATAGTTCTGAGGGGAACCCGTCTGATGACAGAGTTGCCTCTCGGTTGCGAGAAAGAATGGTTGCCGAGAGGAACCTGCCTGATCGCAGAGTCACCCTTCGGCTATACTCTAGGTCGCAGAGAAGGAAGGTGAGTGTGCTGCTAGGTATGAGGGAGGAATCGGGAAGTTTGGTAATGGGATTTAGGCCAACATAAGTAAAACAACATAATAAAGATTTTGAACTCGACGTAACAACCTCCCCGGCTACATTACCTTGTTCTAAATATCACTAGATCAACGAAGGAGAATGAAAAGAAATTGATTTGAATATGACGCTAATTCGTATTCTATTAAATAGTAAGGGCAACAACTTAAATTCCTATAAGATAATGTTTCAGCTCCTTTAAAACCCTTGCTCAAAATTTCAGATTTGAGAAACTCAGATAAAAGGACTACTAAATCCACATTATTTAGGTCCATTATCTTTTCCATGCTTTGTGTAGTAAATATAAGAGAGGATGGTATGGGTTGAAGACCAATCAGCCGTATAACTACAAGGAAACGGGATGAAGAACGGGCTCAAATTGGGAGGAGGTCAGTGGTTCTTCGAACAGGGAGGGACAAGATTTGAGCAGGATTTAATGGGATTTAGACAACAGAAGCGTGCGAAGGTTGGCGGAGGGAGACTCGTGCGGTGCAAGCGGAGGGGTTAGACATGAGGCGTTGGACCTTTTGTTTGGCCGCAAGCTCCTTCCTAACGGAAGGGTAGAGAGCAGGTTAACGAGAGAGAGAACGATGGGGAGGGGGAGAGAGAACGGGAGAATTACCTCGATCCCTCGATCCTTTGGCCTTTGCGGGATTCCAATAGGAGAAAGACCGATGCCCTCGACCGCTTAGAAAAGGAGGAATAAATTCCCTAATTGCAGATTAATGAACTTCCATCTATGGATAGGTTGGATTTCAAAATTCTAAGCCAAAATTAAGATTGTTTAGGGAGGAATTACTCTCAATTAATTCCATATCATATATATAGAAATTCTGAATTAATTCTGAATTAATTCTGGACTAATCAATTATTTAAATTATGTTTAGTGAAATCAAGAATAAATATTTAATTTTCTTTTTGTTATTATTATTTTTTTGTAGACTGATTTTTTTTTTGCAACATAGCATTGAAATTTATGCAAATTTTGCGGCCAAATCCATGATATGGATGTCATTTCTAAACAAAATTGGCTCTCAATGGTGCATTTCATCGGAGGTCGTTTGATTGAAGTCGATCAATCGATTTTGGTTCAAACTTTATTCTTACATTATTTCGATATTCACTGCTACAAATTAAGCGAACAATCTCATTTGATAGGTTTTGCTAACGTGATTAATTTCACGGATGTCGTCGAGCATTCGCGATATGCTCGATATTGGCATGATTTCTTTCTTGATTGGTTGACCTTCAATTGTGTATAATATTACGGTCAATTTATTCGAACATGGCGTGAAGTTTTCGGATCGAGATCATTTCATTGGTTTCGTGTATTTCAACTATTTGCGGGGCCATCTAATTCTGCGATTTCAACATGTTTGCTTAATTAAGCATATGAATGTTATTTATAGGTCAACAGACTTATAATTAAGATGAGCGTCTCAACAAGAGTAGTCCAATGAGCCCAAATATTAATCAAGTCTGGTATCATTTAGACATTTAAATTTTGGATGATTCATTTGCCTTGTCTATTTTTTTGATGCTAATTCTTGATTTATTATTTAATGTGAACGAACTACGAAGCCATGTTTTTGGAAGAAAAGAAATGGAAACATGTTTCCCCGTACTCTTTCTTTTCCCGTATGTTTGGGCTCATTTTACCGCTCAGTTTTATGCTTTTGTTAAACAACTTTGTTTTACATTTTTTTATTGCGAATTATTGTTATTTTGATCTTCTCCCATACCCTAGCTCAATGTCATTCCTAGATGAATTGGTGGCTAGGTAGATTGAACTTGGTATTATTGATCCCATGAGCTTAGTTTTGATGATTACAAATATTGTTTGATCTATGTTAATATTTTTATTCAACGCTAGTATATGTGCAAGCTTGATCAATTTAGTAAAAGCCTCATTGCAAAATATGTAATAGTATTGCTGAACAGTATTCATGACTTCAGTAAAGCTAATAGATCGATAAGCTCAAGTGCATCATGGTGGCCATCTCATAGTTCAAGCCTCAATAGTATTACCTGACATTACTTGACCTTTGATGTCCTTGTCAACTGTCACTCAATGCCTAGTAGATATCAGCATCTATCAACTATTGAAATCTAGCCCCCACCTTCACCCAATCTCTCATATTGTCACAAAATGGTCAAGTTAATTGCCCACAATCGCATGATGACAGCTTAGGTTCTTTAACACTACTGATACCACTATATGAGATATTGTTCCCCATTTACTCAAACTATATTGTATTAACGTACTTTCTAGTATTGAGGCAAGTTCATTCTTTATTAAATTCAATTCACAATAATCTATGTCCTGTGGTTTTTTTCCTTTCTGAATTTTCCAAGTAAAAAAATCTCATTTTGTGTAGAAGTTGTTCTTAATTTATGTTTGTGTGGGCTCGAAAATTCATGACCTCTCGATGAGCGAGTTTGGATTTGTGGCCGAGTGAAATTTTTAGAAGGCAGATGAGTATTGTAGATAAGACACTACTCAGATATTTTGCCCTCATTTTGGTAGGATTTTAGATCTAGTCCTGGGTTTTCTATAGACGCAAGCACCAATGGTGAATTACCCCTCTCAATAATAAGAGAGAACTTTCGATTAAGGCTAGTTATTAGGTCACTAATTGCTTAGCATATAATAGCAGTGAATGAAATATTAGGAATTTAAGAAAAATTCATTATTAGTTAACTTAATATATATGGTTTGGGGAATGATAACACTTCCAATCAAGATTTCATGGTTTCATCATCCCGAGTGTTGACCTCAGAATGAAGTAAATATAAGCCAAATGAAATCAAAATTTTCTTTCAAATTTATCACTAGACATAAGAAATATCAATTAAATTGATTAAAGTAAAATCCACTCATCTTTACTAAAACAACCTTTTTAAATTAAATCGCCTCAAAATGAAACCAAATGCACACAAATAGATCAAATTAAAAGTTGTTAATTATTATTGTCACTTAAATATCATCTATTTTAATCAAATTTAAATTAACATTGGTGAAAATATACATAACTCATTAAAGCTTTATTAAACCTAAACTTAGTAAACCACAACTAAAGTGCTTTAGATTTTTTCTAGTTTTCTTGAATCAACTATTTAGAATAAAATAAAGCTTTGATCAAAATTTAATAAAATCATTAAAACTTTTTCAAAACAAAATTAAAATTAAGTTGACTTAATGTAAATTAGATAAATTTAATCAAAACTAATTAAATGGATTAACACAAATTATTAAGATAAAGGCAAAATATACCAAGCTTTCATTTGCATAATAACACCACAAAAAATTCTCATTATTAACTATATAAAATTATCGTCTTAATATATATATTATCAAGTGTTGTCGTTTCTTCCAAACTTTTTTATGTGAAATCTCACAAAATAGCACATCTTAACCTTAGTGGTTGAGCTTTGCGTATATTATTGTTGAATTTCGATTAAATTCACTCAAATGTCCCAAAAAAAATCTCACAAAATTCGGCAAATCCCTCTCTTCCCATTACCTTTTCGTTAAAAAAATAAAAAAGATTATAATAATGATACAAAAGGTCAACATTCCCATCTAAAATGTCTCTAGACTAGCATTTTTTTATTCACGTTGAGAAGTCCCAATTTTTTTATATTATTCACATGAGACACAACTTCATGCTTTCTCCATTGATGTGGCCCACCTCAGCCAATCTTTTTGTTCTTTTTTGTCTCGCGGGATCTCATGAGTCATACCTGAGGACTCTTCGATGGACTCAAAAAAAAAAAAAAAAAGAAGCAGCAATATCCCTCATCTTCACGAGAACGAATTGCATTCTTAACATTCCATCTCTATTCTCTATCCTTCTCCCTCGATCAAATGGAACTTACAACTTTCAGAATATGGGTGAAGAGGCCCATTTGAGACAATGCATGATTAATGAATTTAGGTTTGGCTTCAAATATGAAGAGGCTATAACTTCATAGAGAGGATGTTTATTGACCATTTATAATGCATACATAACTTTCGAAATGAGTTTGAATTTGGATTAGTATTGATTTTAGCCCGCGCAATATTTTTAGACATTGCGATTAAATGTTTAATGCATTAGTCGGAGCACATCCAGGCAATTCAAAATTTTTTTATATTAATCTGTGAAGCATTCTCATATACTAAATTTAGGCATTTGATACTGTGTCGGGATCCATATGAGTGAATTTCAATTTAAGCACTTATATAGATTTTCAAAGAATTTAGTATCTTTTAAAAAGGTATAGGTGTTTCACTGCAAATTAGATGACATGAAGTTGTTTTATAATACATGCATAATTCATCTATTTTTAATGCTTTCTAAAGCACTTAAATTAGTTGTAGTTTGCTCTATAGTTCGTGCAAGGTTCACTTCAATTCAATGCTTCAGATAAGCTTTGAAACATTTATGTTGGATAAAAATGTGTGCATATGAGATTTATTCCATGTGAATACTTGCACAAATCTCAAAATACTTATGTTGGATGAAATGAGTGTTTTATGATGCATGCAAGATTCATTTGAGATTTGAGTCAACTCTATCTATCTGTTTTTAGATTTCTATTGTAGATTTGGTGGCGTAAATCATTTTAGATTTGCATTATAATTGAGAATATTGATATCGTTTGCATTTATATTTGAATCCATTTAATTTCAAATATTCAATGAAGCTTCCTCTCTTGCATTTATTAATAACCTTCAAGTTCGTTGTAGATTTCTAATAAACTATTTTACTCCCTTCAATTCGTTTGAAATTAATTGTAATAAAATCTAGTGGTGATTAAAGGGCTTGTTTATGTTCAATGATGAACTATTAGATTTAATGCAAATCCTCTGCAAGCCTTATTTGAATTGCATTTATGTCTGAAAGCTAAGTTTCAATTTCGATGCAGGCCTTCGATAATCTAATATGTGTTCAATCAAATTTGCTTCACAGTTCATTTTAAGTGAGAGATTGCATAGTTATGTTTATATTCATTTGATAGGCCAAGTTTATATCAAAATTCATTTTTTAATTCAAAATTAAGTGAATTTCAACAATTCAAATATTATTATTTTGGTCCATTTGAGTCTTCCTGCAAGTATAGAGTTTTGATGGAATTCTAACAACATTTTAGTAGCATTCCGACGTCAATCCCTCATAGGAGGCTACTTCAGGTATGTTGGGCATGCTCATCATGCTAAGAAAGGCTTGTATGGGTGGTGTAGACACAACAACTGAATGCGTCATCGCTCCATACTAAAAAAGACGCGTATTGGTCTTTGTACTAGCATGAAAATGCAGATTTTTCCGCCCCACCAAGATAGACGTGTACGTGTACTTATGTACCTACAATTAAGAGTTTGCACCGATTGGTTTGGTCGGTTCAGTTGATTTTTTTTTTAATTGAATGAACCGAACCGAATAATTGAAAATAATCGAACCATCCAAATAAGGTATAAAACTGAACCAACCGAACTAAACTATAGTTCGGTTTATTCGATCAGGTTTTCGAATAAACCAAAAAATATATAAAAATATAAAATTTTTTAATTAACAAATTAATTAAAGCACAATCTAATAACTTTTATACATTAAAATTTTTTTAATCGATTAGAAATCTATCAATTTGTAGAAATAATTAAACATTTATAATCAAAATTACATATTTATATTTGACTATTTAACTATTTTGATTTATTCAGTTTAACCTATATTTTTTTTAAATAGAACAGAAAATAAAAAAAATCAAATAACTATATTTTTACAACCAAAAATTGAATTGTGAGATTACAAATCAAACCAAACCAAATCAAACCAACCAAATAACGTCAGTTCGGTTCTATTAGAATTTTCGGTTTGAATCGACTAGTGCACACCCTTGCAATTTCAGTTTAAATATTAATTTTTGGATTTAAAGTTTATTTTATATTAAATTATTTAGGCCTCCGATTTATATGAATTTTGATAGTATTTTGATAGCATCCCGGTGCCATCCCTACTTAGGGGGTTGCATCAGGTATGCTAGGCCTTTCTAGCACCCTAAGAAAGGGGTGTACGATCACTTATGTACCTACAATCAAACACAAGTTTCTCTGTCATGCCAAGAAATACATATACGAGTATTTTTATTTTAGGATATGAAGTCCTCGTCATAACACCAAAATAAGTGTGTATGGGGTTGTTAGGTGCATGAAAACATGTAAATTTTTTCGTCACATCAAGAAAGACGTGTACGAGTATTTAACTTTGACAATCAAGAATTGTTGTTGGGAAGGTGACTTGTTGGCGATGATATTTGTGATTTATTTGTTGTTGGGAAGGTTTGAGTGAAAGTCTAATACGAGCTTAACTGAGCTCTCTCAAATACTAAAAAGAATGTGATAATTATAAATTCCATATGATCCTAAACCTAGTTGCTCCCTCAGTTGCTCCAAAAAAAAAAGTGTTAATTTTGATGGCAAGACTTGAGTGGGACTTGACTCAAACTATGCAGAATAATAAGAATGTCATCATTAAATCTTATGGAATTCAAAATCTCATTTCTCTGTTTCCTTCTCAATCCAACTGTTTGGGTAGCAAGATGCGGGGAGAATTTTCTTACTTGAATAGAGAAAAATGACGACTTAATTCCTACAAAACTTTGGCACCTTCATGTTTTTGCCTTAAATCCTGGATTTGATGAATCCAAGTATAGGTCCAACTTAGTTTAAATCCCCTTGGCCTACTATTTTCTCTAGTCTATGCAGAAAATAGAAAAGAAAATAATGGGAAACAAGCAATGGGAGTGAGGGTCGGGCTATTATATCCGAAATAGGGAGAAATCAAAAGGATGGGATTTGTGGGTTGGGTCAAGATTTACCTGCTATTGTACGAAGGGGAGAAGATGGAGGGTCAAATAGGAGGGATGCGGGGATAAGCCTCATTCTGCTATATGCGAATCAAAGGCAGAGCCCACCATGGTTTGTTGTGTGGCTACAGGTGGAGTGATGCGTTTGTCATGCTTAGGTGTGGTGTTTCGGCACAATGGAGCGGGATTTGAGAGTGAGTGGAGTCTATTGGTCGGCAGTCAAGAGGTTATGTGATTGGGAGATCGGTGTCAGACAAGTCAAGCTGGGATTTGCATGAGTCGAAGCGGGCCGTGTGAGGTGCAATGGGAGACGAGATGGAGGCCTCAAGTCTTCAATGTCGTCTGGATACCAATAGAGGGGCTGGGAGGAACGGAGGTACGATTGCTATGATGGCGTATTTTGGAGGATTCGGGGTTAGCGAAGGCTGGGAGAACGGAGTGGTTGACGAGGGCAATGTGCGAGCCAGGGAGAATCAAGGATGTAGGAAGGCGGACATGCTTGTTTTGAACTCCAAGGGAGGCCCCCAGCTATAGAGAGGATCGAATGAGAAACCCCCTAGGGCCGTCTGTGAAGTGTGGATTTCTTTGATTGGGAGGGAGGTTAAAGGCCTTAATTACAAATTAATTACTTTCCATGTTAGATTAGCTAGGATTTTAAAATTTTGAGTGAAATTGATACTGTTTTGGAAAGTATTTAAACCCAATTTTTCTTTCAATTAATTTGGAAATAATTCATATATTAAAAGAATTAGATCTGATCAATAATAAAATAAATATTTGAATTTCTTATTTTTGTTTGGCCCGATTTATGTAATAATGCATCAAAATTCGTGCAAATTTTTATTGAAATTAATCCTACATAATTTGGGTATCACTTCTAGGCAAATTCGAAGTTCCGAACACAACAATGTAGTCCATTTTGCGATTATAAGTCATTTGGGCAATGTCCATGTCGATTGAGACAAATTCGGGTTTAGTTAATGCGCCATTGCATTACGCAGCTTATAATTCGCATCATACTTGATCAAATTGATCACGTACGGCCACATTTGATAGGTTTCGATGACATCGGCGAGTCCATTTCGCAAAAGGAGCTCGTTTGAATGACATCGATGCCTCCTAATTCTGATATGTGCGAAACTACATATGCGGATTATTTTTTTCATCAGACAATAATCAGACAATGCGAAGAGTCATTTTTTAGTGAACTTTGATGTTCTAAACACATCAATGCAGCCTGTTTTGTGAATAGGGAATATCTCGATCAATCTCAGTTTCAATCGAAGTGTTTCGACTTTAGTTTTGTGCGTCATCGCATTTAATAGCTACCATCCTCATCATTTAAGTTCAACTTGGCTTATGAACTATATTTATAGGTCAATAGGGAATTTTTACTTTAACACTACGATGATAATTTTTCGCGTCACCATCATAAATATTCCAACATGCAACAGTATTATTTTATTTTGTTTTCTAGAAACTGTTCTTTTTATTGTTAGTTTAGGGTTGCTACACTATTGTATGATTATGTTAGTCCTTCCTCTCTTTTGTGAGGTTTCTCTCTCATTGTACAGGAGTAGCACAAGTTTTTTTTTTTCTTCTGGCGACGTGCTAACAAGAAATTGTTGTAGCAACTAATTGCACTATAGCCTTTGAATTGGAAAAGTTAACATACTTAATCTTGTTTTAAAAGGTGTTAAAGGAACACCTCGAGACATGAGGTGCACAAAAAGCGCCTCGGGACTTAAATCTTGTTGTCACCTGTGAGACTTACGTCTTTTTTATCTTTATGCCTCAAGGCATTTGGTCGGTGCTTCAATAAAGTAATGTAAAAAAAAAATATTATATTATATTTTATATTGATATGTATTATATTATATTATACTTATATTGAATATACCTAATATAGTGCCTCAAAAATTCAAAATATAATTAAAGTGTAATGGAGTACTTAGTTGTATTATAATTTATCGTTTTATTATAATTGTGGGATCCAAAAATTCGCCACCGACCTCTTTTGGAATAAAAGAGTTGTTTTAAGTATCGGTGAAAATTTCAGAAGGCAGATGAATAATATATAGGACACTACCCAGATGAATAATAGATTCATGCTCATGTCATGAGATATTAAGAAGGAAATGACAAAAGGAAGTAAATATTTCTTCCTTAAATCTATATTCATGTCATGAAGCATTAAGAGAAAAATGATAAAAGAGTTAAGATCTCCCCTTTGATCCATGCTCATGTCATGAGGCTTTAAGAGAAAATGACAAAGAGAGTAAAGGTTTTCCCTTAAATCCATGTTTATGTCATGAAACATTAAGAGAAAAATAACAAAAGAGTTAAGATCTCTCCTTAGATCCATGCTCATGTCATGAGGCTTTAAGAGAAAATGACAAAGGGAGTAAAGATTTTTCTTTAAATCCATGTTTATGTCATGAAGCATTAAGAGAAAAATGACAAAAGAGTTAAGATCTCCCCTTAGAGCCATGCTCATGTCATGAGGTTTTAGGAGAAAATGACAAAAGGAGTAAATGTTTTCCCTTAAATCTATGTTTATGTCATGAGGTTTTAAGAAGGAATGCCAAAAAAGAGTAAAGATCTCCCTCTTAATGGTATGTAAAATAAAATAAAAAATTAATAGAATGACACAAGTTCCATCTCTCTTTTTTTGGCCTCATGCTAAGGGGCTAATTATTATAAATAAGAGAGAATTCTTCTCTCATGAAAACTTTACTCTCCCATCTCTCCCCTTTTTCCTCACAAGTTATATTGCATGCCTAAGTCCTGTAAAGGAGTTTATCCAACTTGCAAAGGAAAGGGTCCAATTCATATCACATTGACTTGTAAGTTATTTCTAACTTGATGTTTTAGATTTATCCATCATTATCTCATATGAATGGACATTTGATAATAAAGCAAGATTTAGATCATGCAACAATAAGTTACATCCCATTTCTATTTTCAACTATGCATAAGCATGTAAAGATTGTTGCAAAATAGAGTAAGATGATAAATATCCATACTAAACTCATGGTCACATATCCAAAATTTATACTTTGACTAAGCAATTATCCATGCTGATTTTTTTATCTCAATCTTATTTTATGACTCAGGCAAAAGGGAGACAATTATGTTATAAATATATGCTTAGTAATAAGAAAATATTTAAATCACATGACACATAAGTTCTCTTATTTTCAAATAACTCATTCATGTAGCATAATCACCATTAAAAAAGAGATTTGAATTTTAAGCAAGTATTTGCCTCATAATATGAAAATTTAAATGACAATTGAGCTAAGTATTGATAAACACATCATAATTGCTGATAGATAGATAGATGATACTAAGTTAA
This sequence comes from Cymbidium sinense, assembly GCA_021442155.1. Classification (NCBI taxonomy): domain Eukaryota; kingdom Viridiplantae; phylum Streptophyta; class Magnoliopsida; order Asparagales; family Orchidaceae; genus Cymbidium; species Cymbidium sinense. The sequence goes on from CM038218.1 coordinate 11,852,968, forward strand.
GCGTAAATACACATATGTATGATATGAAAATTCAAATAATAACTTAAGTATTTGCATCTCCTTTTTTTATCAAAATTTTAAGAACCTCCGGGCCATCCCCGATATGGGGTTGCCGGAAACTAGCTCTTCCCACCACGCCGAGTGTGGGTCGTGAGACATGCGAGTTTATTTGCCCACCATGCCAAGAAAGGCGTGCATGAGTTAACCTAGCAATAACATTTCCTTGTAGCATTGAAACAATGCATACAAGTATTTATATCAACAGATTTTCTTTTCACGTTAGAACAACGTGAACAGGTACTTATCACAAGTTTTCCCGCCGCGTTGGAACAATGTGAACAGGTACTTATCACAACAGATTTCTCTACCATGTTGGAACAACGTGAACATGTACTTATCACAAGTTTTTCCGCCGCATTGGAATAATGTGAACGAGTACTTATAACAAATAATTTTAAGCTTGCATTTACACATAAACATGCATGTATATGTACTTAAGCAAGACATGACATTTACAAGTGCATGGCATTGGAAACACCAATTGAATTTTCAATTGCATATACCATTTTCCTCTTCTTTTCATTTTGGACATAAGAGATGCAATATATTTCTAATTTGATAAATAAGAAGCATTCAAGTGTCATATCATCAACATATGTTTCATTTATTGTTACTAAGTGAATAAAGAAATATTGCTTCAGATTTACTTTCCCCATTCCATGAACAATTGCATTTAAGTAGCATGTGACAATCTTTCTTTAAAAAAAAATCATGTAGCCACAAGGGTTCAAGCTACTTAAACACATAGCCAGGTTGGGTATTACATAGGCCCAAAGAGAAATTGGTTTAGAAAAACATTTGTAAAACTCGTGAGGACTTGAAGGATTTTACTAGATAACAAGATATGCGATATTGCATAATTTCATGAGAAGATCTCTAAAATAAGTATTCATCTTCAAGAATTTCAAGTTTTGAAAAAAATCACATTCATTTTGCTAAGTAGTAAAGAGAGATAGAAAATGAGGCCAAAGTAGCAAATTTTACATAAAGATCTCATAAGTCATTTCAAAGCATTATCACTTGGATGAAAATTCTTAAAGAATTTAGTCCACATGAGATGCACTATTTCATTTAGACTTGACAAGATCCAAGAAATCAAATATGAAGTAATATTTGCATTTGGATTTAAGAACCAAGAAATCTGAAAATAAACTTTGCTCAAATCCTCTTTTTCATGATAGTAAAACACCAAGGAAGGAAAAGTAGGATCAATCTCATGAGATTAAGCAAGTAAATTCAAAAGATTAGCACATAATAACACTTTTCATTTGAATTCAGCAAACTAAGAGAGAAACTAAAAGCTAGCCCTCATCTCAAGTCATGATAACAACTCACATAAGATAGGCAAAGTGAGTATCAATCCATCCATAGGAAAACAAGCGAAAAGAGAAGGAAGCTCACATATAACTTAGGGTTTGAGTCATATATCCTATTTTCACATTTCTAGCTTCACTTTGAACATGTAATGAGTCTTTAGCAAGTATTGTTTTATCCAAACAACAAATTGAATATCAAAAAGAGGAGGGGACTTGCTAATAGTTTAGGGTTTGAACCACACAATTCCCATGCTTCTAACTCAGTTTTCAACTAGTAACACAATTCCAACAAATATTTTTTTACCCAAACAACAAATTGAATATGAAAAGGGAGCATAATTTGCCAATAGGTTAAGATTTGAGTTACCCAATATTTCTAAACCCATTTCTATGTTTTTTCATTTTCGTGTTAGGCATATAAGGAAGACTAGCAAGTGTTAACTTTTCCCAACAGCAAGAACTGAAGCATAAAAGAGAAATGAGACTTGTATATAATTTAGGATTTGAACCACACAACACTTCAAACCCCATTTCAAATTTCAGATTTCATCCTAGCATATGAAAGAGGCTTGACAAATGTAATTTCATCCATGGAAAATCATTTCAAGTAAAATAAAAGCATAAAAATCCATAGGTAATAAAAATAATATGAGATTACATCATCCCAAATCTTTGAATATAAACTCAATATTATTTTAAGCATGAAAAGAGAGATTCGGCAAATCACAGCCTCAAATGAAACCAAATTTATAAAACATGCTTAGGTTAGATGAGACGACCGGAGGTGTTGATTTGCAAAAGAGAAGGGAAGAAAGGGCTTAACTAGGGTTGTAGGGCTCATGAGAGACGACGAACGGGCGTGAGGGCTTGGAGCTCCATGCTGACGGGATGGACTAAGAGAGGAGATTGCATGAGAAAGGGGAAAACCGAAAGAGGAGGATCGCACGAGAGGGAAGGAGTGCTCGGTTGTAGGTTGCGTGAAGAATGAGGGATCGAGCTCCTTCGGCTGGGATTTAGGGCTAGCCGCTCGTTTCGATTGGCTGCCTAAATGGTAGCCAATAGGAAATAAATGGGCGACCGATCTAATTGGTAGGCTTGGGCGGTGTGATTAGGATAAGGGTTAGAGGATTTAAGCATTTAGGCAACTATTAATTAGCTTAATTATAAATTAACACAATTTCACATCACATATTACGAATTATTTTGTGCGACAAACCCTAGCAATATGGGTGTCGATTTTAGATATTTTTGTTGTGTCGGATGCAATGACGCGATCGATTTCGTAATCGGAGGTCTTTTAGACAACATCGGCGATGATCGAAGTGAAATTGAGGAATTGCGCGATGTTGTGCTCGAATCGATCGACTTCTACACTTTGCGAATTGACCGCCAAGGCGTTTCGATAGATTTTGATTTTTCACGACAATAGCATGATCAATTTTGGAACGGGTCTTCGACGCCGTCCTCGATATGTGAATGTAATTAAAATTGATTTTGCTTAATTGATTATGAATTGATAGAATAAGCTTTATTTGATTAATTTTAATTTTTTGAGCGCAATTATGCAATTAAAAATTTCGATTTTGAAATGTTTTATTTAATTTTGATCGCAATTATGATGTTTTAATTTCCAATTATGTGACGTCGCCGTTGATTTTCATAGATTTTATCATATGCGCTTAATTTGAATAATGACATATACTTGTAGGTCAATAAAAGCTCACAACAAACATGATGCATGCATGGAGCAGACCATGTTTGTTGTAAATAAGGTGACCTTGCGGATCTCTAAGAGATTTGCTAGGATGTCACGCTTAAGTTGTAATTTCAACAACTTTTAATAATACCGATCACCGCTCGATGGAAGTGATGACTCAAGTTGGGCAAGCATTTGAATTTCATCGGTTCGACTGCAATAGCTCGTTGAACTGGTATTTGTTATCCTTAGTGCAATGCTTTGTGCTTGATGGACTAGATGAAGGAGATGCTTTGACTTGTCATCATCAACTTGTCAAGAGAATTTGGAGTGTCTTTGGTCCTCGCTTGGTGCTCATGGACTTGTTAAAGACTTCCTCATAGGGGTTTGAAATTTGTATTTTTTTTCTCCTGTCCTAACTTCGTGCCTTAGTGGACTTGATGAAGTTGATGATTTGTTTCTGAGATGAGAACATCTTCGGTCATGTGCTTTGTGCTTTGACAGACTTGTTGAAGATTCTATCTCTAAATTTGGAATTTATATTTTCCTTCCGTCTCTGCTCAGAACTTGATGGAGTTGATGAGATGAGAATGTCTTCGGTCCTATGCTTTATGCTTTGACTGACTTGTTGAAGATTTTATCCCGATGATTCATATCTTGTGTCTCCTTTTATCCTAGCTTCATACCTTGACAGATTTGATGGAGAAAAGTCCTGAATTATCTTGAAGATTTGTCAGCATATGAAATTAGCCTAGATTTTTTTTAGCTCAGAAGGATGTCATACCACCTAGCTATCCGAGCTTATATTGGGTCGATGGCGAATAGTCATCAGTCCTGCATTCAGCGCGTAATGGACATGTTGATGATGTAACTCTCTTAATTCAGCCTTTGGCTTTGTATGAACATTGGGATGACTTCTTCGGTCCTTTACTTTTTTCTTGATTGGACTCCAAGAAGAATTTTATTCGTCTTTGCTTTAATGTGACTTGAAGGAGTTGAGATTTCATATATATATATATATATATATATATATATATATATATATATATATTTATACCAAGCTCAAGTGCCTTCTTGAGTAAGGATATTTCTTTGTTGGAATTTTGAAAATGACTTTATGACCAATAGGAATGATCTCCTAGTCTGGGCCACTTGAACTCACCAAGTTGGAAAGATTTGGGGATTTGCACGCTCTGTCTTTGAACTAACAAGTAGAAGATCCCTTACTACTCTAGTGGCAGTAAGCAGACTGCAATGACTCCAGATGTGAGTCCCACCTTATACACCCACTGAGTCTTGGACTTGAGCAATTGATGGAGGATTTTATGCCAATGAGATGTGGATCTCTTTACGACTTTTATGACGTTTAGTAAGTCGACTGTCAATGACTCTACCATATTGGGCGTGTTGAGTCCGACCTTATACACCAACTCGAGCCTTTAGATTTGATGTGTGGATGAGAAATGTATTTCCAACTTGGTTTATTGAAGTTTGCAGACTTGAAAAAATTTTTCTTCTTTGGTCAGTAAGATTTTTAAATTTAGGAATTTGAATACATAATTTTGATTATGCATATGGGGATCTCAGAGCACGATGTCAACTCCAACACAAGAAGAGCCCCGTGTCTTATAAGAAAAGCCTAACATTTTACTCTAAAATTTAAAAAAATGCCCCCTTTCTGACAGGGGGATTTTCACTTTATTTTGGGAATGCATTCTTGTGTTATAAGAGAATTTTCAATAAAAATTTAAACGTGTTTGATGATGCAGACTTCAATTATAGAATTTATTTGATTACACTTTATGTAATATTTCTTTAAATAATTATCATCATGATTTGTTTTCACCTTTGAAGTCAACGAGTGAGGCTCCTCCTCGATATACCTTTTCAATAACGAAGGTCCTTCCCAATTAGACTCAAATTTACCGCCGACAGGATGAGAGATGATTGATCTTCTCAAGACCGTGACCACCCCTTCCGTAAAAGCTCGAGGATGTCAGATGATCAATGCTTTGGATATTCTCGCTCGATAGACTTCTAGAATTTGCTGAGCTTGGAGCCTAACCTTGTCAAGCGCATCAAGCTCTTCCATCCGCAGACAAGCATTCTCATCTTGGATAAGATTTTGTTGAATGGCTACTCAGAGCGAAGATAGTTCAACTTTGAGTGGCAAAACTGCTTCAACCCCAAACACTAGCAAGGGTAGACTTTGTAGAGTCTTTGGTACCAGAAGTCCATAACGCTTCCACAAGCTTGGTATGTCACTCTCTTTATTTCTGTGAGAATTTTTCAAAGCAATTTGACTTGTTTATTAAAAACCATTTGCTCGATTATAAATAATTTAATATCACCAATCAATCTTATGTTGATCAACAAACCTATAGACTTGTTTTTGAAGGTCGCTCATTGTCAAAATGATTCAAGACACACCAAATCTATAAATAATATTATGGGTGAAGAAATTGGTCACTTGTTTTATGACTTTGAATGGAGGGTTTCAAACTTAGAAATAATTAGTAAGCTAAGATGAAGCGGGTACCGATGATGGTAAATCGACGTCCATTACATATCTTCCCCAACACTCAAACGCCAAGATGCTATCGCTGCAATGAAAGGTTTGAATTATGTATGTGACCAAGACACTTCATGGCATATCGATACAATCATTTACCATGATGAGTATCTCATTCTTTAATTTTGAAAGCCATTTTAGGATCTGATGCGCCACAAAGTCCTTGATGAATTTCAAAATTACTTTGTTGGCTTTTCTATTCCAAACATCGTAGTCACATCCGCTCAAGGATCTAATGATAAAGATTGCCAACATAAGCATATAGTCAAGTCTTTCAAGTGCAACTATCGACCTATTGTTGATAATTTATCTTCCTGAAGTAAAGGGTTCCAATCTTCTTTCTCTACTAAAGTGATTTCATTTTGTGATTTTGGAGCTTGTTGAAGTCTTTCCTCTGAATGGCTGAGGCTTGTCTTGATAACTTTGAGGAATGATTTGTAAGGGAATGTGAGGATCAACATGAGCTGCATCCTGCTGATTTGCATTTGATGACCTCTCTTCCAGCAGGGACTTTAAACTTATTGACTCTAAGACCCGACGAGTGCAAATACTAATTAGTATGTTGTCGTCATCGTCCATACTCGCCATTTCTTTAGTTAACTTAGCTAAGCAGTCTGCTTTGCTATTCTTAGCTCTGGAGACTCGAGCCATAATGATATTTGGGATTTACTTCATAAGCTCGAGAACTCGCTTGTGGTAGTAAGCCAATTCAAGCTTGTTGATTTTGTAAAGGCCCAACACTTGATTAATGACGAGTTGAGAATTGCTATAAATTTATAGATTCTAGACTCCCACGAAAATGACTTCCTCTAGACCTGCCACTAACGCTTCGTATTCTACTTCATTGTTGGTTTGTGGTTGAGTTTATCAAAGAGTGCCTCATGCCACCTTCGCGGATCGAAAGACGATGTCACTGAGCCTTTGGGAGGTTTATGGTTGAGTGTACTTGATGGATGAAGTTCCATCAACATTCATATTCGCTTTTCATATATATGCATGATCGCCTCGTGAAGATCATCATTAAATTTGGGATGGATGAGAAGAAAATCGCTAGAATCTCCTTCACCGCTTCGAGGAACATATGTAATATCAAATTGTAGCAGGCGACCCATCGTACAAGAGACCCAACGCTGGTCTTGTCATCAAGAACTTCAACGGATCGATCCTTGAGATAAAAGTAATTTTACGAGATAATGTAATGATTTTGAAAGAAAAATTAATGTCAAATAATGCTTCAATTGAGAATAATGAGCTCCTATTAGTTTTCGACTAAGGTAGATGAGTTTCTCCTTTCCTTTTCATTATATGCCAACAGAGCACCAAAGACTCTTCCAAAGGTCATTGCAATGAGAGGCTTTCTGGATTGGGGTCGCAAGAATGTGCTATTCAAGATATCTCTGATACCGAAGGCCTCTTTGACATTCTTTATCCCATTTTGAGTATCCTTCATTATTTTGCAAAGGGTTGACATCTACTGACATATTTGATATAAATCTTTAATAAATGCAAGATGTCCTCAGATGAACGTAAGTTGATGAAGGCTTGAGGAGGCATTTCAACAATCGCTTATTTTATTTGGATCGATTTCAACTCTACAACGCACAAATATATCCAAGGAACCTCCGGGAGACTCCAAAGATGCACTGAGAGGATTCATCTTGAGGTCATATTTTCTAATTCTTAAAGAAATCCTTAAATCAATGAGGTGATATTTCATCTATACTACAACGAGGTCATCAACATAACACTCTACTTTATGAATCAACTCAAAAATTCGTCATAGCTCAGATGTAGTCGATTCTTCAAGCCGAAGTGCATGACTATGTAGCAATATATTTTGATTGGTGTCCTAAATGAGGTATTTTTCTCGTCTTCAAGAGTCATCTTGATCTGGTTGTAACGACAGTCCGTTCATAAACGAGAACATGTCGTGGTTTGAAGTGTTATCCACTAACAATTCGATCAAAGATGAAAAGTCATCCTTTGGACATACTTTATTTAAGTCCCTAAAGTCGATACTAATGACCGACCAATTTTTTTTTCTTTGAGATGATATTCTATCCAATCAAAGATATTTTTTTTCTCAAATGGAACTGCTTCAATGAGCTTTAGTTTCTGAACTACATATTCTTCAACCTCTAATCTCATTCTCCTGAGGCATTGATGTGACACGGGTGCTTTTATGATATGATGTTTATTACAATAATTTTAAATCCTCACAAAGAGTAATGATAAATGCACACTACTATTGAGCACATTCACAATATTATAAATTTAGTGAAGTTGAAAAGATCTTAGTTAAAATTATGTTAACCATACTAGAGATCTGAATCTTACAAGTGCAAAGAAATAACTGAAAAGTTATGAACGATCTAACTCAGAATGATTTAAAATAACCAATGAAGCGGGATAACAAGTCGACCTCTACAAACAAATCCGTTGTGGAGATCGCGTTCTTCCTTAAAAGTCCTTCTAAGGGTTGTGAACTCACACACTGTAGTCACACCAAGAGGAAAGCACACAAAAGAATAGTAAAAGAAATTTAAGAAGATAACTTTCATTCCAAATTCAAGTACAAAGCATTACAAGAGTCTCCTATTTATAGGAATGAAAGGAGAGTTAAGAATACTCAAACCTAACTCCAAACTCAAACCTAACACCATCATAACTACCTACCACCATTATCAAACCTACCACCACCTACCATCAAACCTACCACCATTATCAAACCTACCTCATTCCATACCACTAAATGACTCATAATGACATGACATACCAATACATATAAGCTCAAGACATATACAAAATATAAAAGCCAATAATAATGACTCATGGGCCATGACAGAATACCCAATACATATAAACTCAAGACACATACAAAATATAAAAGCCCAATAATACATAACTTAAATTATAACAAAAGGCCAAATCATTCATTTAAGCTTTATGATGATGATGAATCGATGATGATGCCTCGCATCAAGACTTTAAAAGGATTCTCCTGGAGAATGAAAATCAAGTACTCTTGTAATAATTGTGAGTCTTGATGTAACTCATCAAATGTAAGCCATGAATCTTCAAGTGGAGAAAGACCTTTCCAACGAACGAAACCTTTGAGTGCCTCCATCGATGTGATGATAATCGGTCTTCTAAAATTTGATCCGGACGATGTGATCTTAAGCGGCAGATGGTATGAGTCGATGATGAAGTATGACGCATGTTATATTATTTGCAGAGGGAATAGATCATCCATGGCTTGCCATGGTACAACGTTAAATCGACATTAAATATTGGAGAAATTCCAAAGATTCATTGGAAGATCTATTTCATAAGCATTATCATTTATCTTCCTTACAACTTTATAAGCATCTCTGAGAGTTAATTTCTTAAGAGTTCCAGGAAATCTCTCGTGTCTAACTTTAACAAGAACCAAATCTCCCTCATTAAATTTTACATATCGCCTATGTGCATCAACATTAGCTTTATATTTATCATAACTCGAGTAAGTTTTGTTGAATTTCACGATGTAAATCATGCATGCTTTGTGCAAATGAAGATGCAAATGCACTAGACCTATATGTTACAGGTGCAATTCAACAAGATCAATTGGTTTTCTTGGATCATAACCGCCATAATATGAAAAGGACTCATACCGGTGACCTATTAATTGAACTTATAAGCAAACTCGCATAGAAGAACAGGTCCCAACTAGTAGTATGATCGGTCCACTAGACACCAAGTAAATTTCCTAAGCTTCTATTAACAACTTCGTTTGTCCATCCGTTTGAGGGTGGTAAGTAGAAAATAAGAGTTTTGTGCCAAGCTTTTTCCATAAAGTTTTCCAAAAATAGCTCATAAATCTTACATCACGATCGATACAATTGTCTTAGGTAGTCCATGTAACTATCTCAAAGAAAATTGTCGCTATATGTGAGGCATCGATGTCTTATAACATGGAATGAAGTGTGCCATTTTAGAGAATCGGTCAACAACTACTAATAGAGTCAAAATTGTAGGCGAGGTAATCCTAAGATGAAGTCCATACTAAGATCTTCCCGTTTGTGGGGATTGGGAGTGGTGTGTATAGACCATAATTTTGTTTTCCACTTTTGCTACTGCAAGAAAGACACGTAATGATATGAGCAACATCTTTCTTAAGACTAGGCCAAAAGAACCTATCCTCCATCATAGCTATTGTCTTATCACCACCAAAATGATACACCTCCTCGAATGAATTTCCTCAACAAGAAAATTTTGAAGTGATGAATCGGGATACATAGTACAGAGAGAAATAATATTTGATAATCTGACTATTAATTGAAACATCAAATTTCAAAGATTCAAAAATTTGTTGAAAATCTTTACAATTAGGATAATCATCTTTAACCTTTTGAATCCGAACCTTCACACTCATGGTATTTAATAATGTACATATTCTACTTAAGGCATCAACTTTGTTCTCGACACGCATTTATGTTTAAGAACAAACGATATTCTTGAAGAAATTGAACCCATTTTGCATGACGAGAACTAAGTTTCTTTTGGGTGTTTAGATATTTAAGCTCGGATCGAATAAAGTATAAATTCTGAAAGAAGATAATGTGCCAATAACGTAAAATTTTGGATGATAAAGATATACCAATGTGGAATATCGTTGACGCGGCTTCATTTAATTTTTCACTAAAGAAAGCAATATGATGACCTTCTTGTTTAAGAACACCTCCAATACCAACCCGTAAGCATCACATGATACCTCAAATACTTTGTTAAAATTTGGCATTTGTAATATCTTGGACTTGTTAAAAGTTCTTTAATTTTAGAGAATGCAAGAATACCTTTGTCCAAACAAAGTCTCCTTAAGACATTGAGTTACCGGGCCATAATAGTGCTAAATCCAAATAAACCTTCGATAAAATGTGGCTAACCCATGAAAACTACGCATATCATGAATTGTAGGGTAGCCACTCTATTCTAATTTTTTGGGATCGCAGATGCCACAAAAACAATGAATCCTAAGAAGACATCAAGACATCATAAATGAGCATTTTTTAAGTGAACATATAGTCTTTCTTCACGAAGCACTTCAAAGACTTGTCGTAAATGTTTCTCATGATCGCTCTTAGTTTGACTAAAAATTAAAATATCATCAAAGTACACAACTAAAATTTTTCCAATGAATGACCGTAAGATATGAGTCATCACTCGCATAAATGTACTTGGAGCATTAGTCAATCCAAAAGGCATTAAGCCATTCATACAAACCATCTTTTGTCTTGAATGCGATTTTCCATTCATCACCTTCTCTCATACGAATTTGATGATATCCACTTCTAAGATCAATTTTAGAAAACTATTGATCCAGCCATCATATCTAACATGTCATCAAGTCTAGGTATGGGAAACCTATACTTATAAAGGATTTTATTTATAGACGACTATCTACACACATACGCCAACTACCATCTTTCTTTGGGGGAAGAAGAGCGACACGCATGGAGATAAACTTTCCTAATAAACCCTTTTGATAATAAATCATCAACTTGTTGTTTTAGCTGCATGTTCATTTGGGTTCATAATGATAGATAATGTGGCAAATTTGGGAGTGATGATCCGTGAATTAGCTCTATGGCATGTTGGATACTTCTTAATGGGGAAGCTCACTAGAAGTTCTTCGGGACAAATATCTTGATATTCCAATAAAAGTTCACGCATTTCGATGAGAATGATTTAACACAAGGTTGATTTTCGTGAGGTTAGGACAACTAATGCAAAATGATATTCCCATTAATCTCTTGTTGAAATTGATGTTTATTAATAATATGTAGGATTTCTTTTCGATGGGTGGAGAAGAATTTTGGGGTTGAAGTGGAGTGACCTCTTTAAGCTTAGGGTTTAGACAATTCTCTTACCTTGAAAATTAAAAGCATATGTATTAGACGCCATAATTTGTGACATCCATATCAAAAGCCAAGGTCTACCTAAAAGTATATGAGCAACATCCATCGGAAGAACATCACACCAAATTTTATCACTATATTCTCCTAATTGAATGGGTACAAGACAACGCTGAGATATAGAGATAGGGTCTTATCTACCCAAGCACCTTATAAGGTGGGTGGGTCTCGGGTGAGCTTCATCCTAGCAGGTAGCAATAACATTCATGCAACTTCCACTATCAATGATTAACTTACGCCTTTTCACCACTCTTAAAATAAGTGTGGAAAATTGATGCGCTCCAATCATTATTAGCGGGGTTGCTAACACACAACGCATAACAGCTATATGAGACTCATCTAATGCATCTTCTACATCACTAGCTTCTTCACAAGGGTCAACTGCAATTTGATTATCATTATTTTCATTTTGTTGATCCTCATTTTCATAATCTAAGTGTAAGTTTCACGAGGACAAGTACTTGCATAGTAAGACCAATTTTACCACATGTAAAACAAGTAATGCTAGAAGTCTTAGCTAGATGTTCCCACTAAAGCTTTTCCTTTTGTTTCACTGGTCCTTTAGGAACTACAAGGAGGGTTAACACGCCATTGAGAGTTGTTTGTAGATGAAGTTGTGAATCGCTTATAAGGTTGTGATCTAAGATATTGTTCAATTTGAGTCGCCACTGAAATGCATCCTCAAGAGAATAAATTTCTCGAGTTATCATTTCATTACGAATATCACGTAACCCGATCTAAATCTAGAGATTGTGGTGATCCTCTCTAACATCACAACGGGTCATCAATTCATCAAACCGTGTCATATACTCAACAATAAAAGATCCTTGTTTAAGCATAGTCATTTCATCCATAAGTTGATCATGAAAATTTAATGGTACATATTTTTGCTTTAAAATTTCTTTCATTTCATCCCAAGAAGCAATAGGTTTGTCCTAATCGTTGATATTTTCGTGTGAGATTAACCCAATAAGTCTTAGCATGACTAGTTAGTTTCATGCGCAAAACGAACTTGTCTTTCTTCTAACATGGGCATCCAATCAAAATATTCCATGTCTACTAACCAATCTAAGAAAATTTTAGGATCAAGTCACCATCAAAAGTAGGTGGATCAATTTTAACCCTAATAATAACATCATCATGTTCTCTAAGTGACGCGGCAACAAAATAGGTAATGGCTCTTCGTAATGTCGAGGATAATGCTCATAAGGAGTTGAGCATAACCTTCATCTCGCCTTAATTGTCTTCCTATTCATGAGGTGGGTGAAGTACCTCATCAAACTCGTGATATTCATTAAAGTTGTTCCTAGATAACGGGTCTAATAGGAGAATGTGGATGAGGTGGGAGAGGAAGAGGAACGGGATCAACATGATGACCTTCTCTCTCAAGTTGGTGTTCTGTGATTGGGGTGAATGTGTTGTAAGCCTACCAACTTTTGTTCTAAGGCTTCAAATCTTTTGGAATTCATTAAAGGTTTGTCATAAGGGTAAGCTTTCTATTTTCTAGTAAAAATTCATAGAATCATGTTTTCATCTAAGGATTGATCTTGATATCTATGACCACTACGAGACATGATGATATTCTTTTAAAAATATTAATATAAACAAATATTTAATTTTTTTATTATTTTTTAAATGCAATGTAATGAAATCAAAGACACGATTAAAAGTAAGTAAATGCTCTAATTAGATAAAAAATTTTGTATGATTTTTTTAACAATGAATTGCAAGATTACTCTAATGCAAAAATAAAACTCAATACTAAACAAGATGTTCCCAAAGAAACATACTTGCTGATACCAAATATGATGTGCTTTTATGATATGATGTTTATTATTACACCGATAATTCTTAAATCCTCACAAAGAGTAATGATAAATGCACACTACTATTGAGCACATTCACAATATTATGAATTTAGTGAAGTTGAAAAGATCTTAGTTAAAGTTATGTCAACCACACTAGATCAATCTTATAAGTAAAAGAAATAAAAAAGTTATGAACGATCTAACCTCAATGTAGATTTAAAATAACCAGAAGGGGATAAGTTGAAGTCGACTACAAACAACCGTCATCATGGAGATCGCTTCCTTCCTTAAGTCCTTCTAAGGGTTGTGAACTCACACACTCAAGTACCGGAGGAAAGCACACAAAGAATAAAAAGAAATTTAAGAAGATAACTTTCATTCCAAATTCAAGTACAAAGCATTACAAGAGTCTCCCTATTTATAGAATGAAAGGGAGAGTTAAGAATACTCAAACCTAACTCCAAACTCAAACCTAACACCATCATAACTACACCTACCATCATTATCAAACCTACCACCACCTACTATCAAACCTACCACCATTATCAAACCTACCACTCATTCCATACCTACTCATGGGCCATGACATAAGAATAGCCCAATACATAGCTCACATATACAAAATATGCAATAATAATGACTCAGCCATGACATAACAGAATAATACATATAAACTCAAGACATATATACAAAATATAAAAGCCCAATAATACATAACTTAAATTATAACAAAAGGCCAAATCATTCATTTAAGCTTATGATGATGTGCCGATGACGGGTGACGATGATCGCATCACTTGCTTAACTGGTGTTACATCTAGCTTTTAATAGCTAATTTCAGGAACAGCCTACATCCTGAGATAAATGCTCGACATTTCAGAGATATGTCTAACCAAAGTAATCCTTCAATTCACGTAATAAAGTTTTTAATTTTTCCAATTTTATTTTAAGAACGTTGCGAGGATCATCCTCATTTCAGTTAATTTCTTTAAGTTCATCCATGGTAGCTTACCCATCTTCAAGCTCTTGGTCTTTCCACTTCTTCATTATTTGCAAGATTGACGTTAAAAATATCATTCTCATCTTCATTATTACCCTCAACTTCTATTCTTGTTATAACATAACAGGTGTATTCTTGTAGTCCGTTGTCTTAGATGAACCCAAGGCCTTTGGTAGTGTGCTTATTTATTATACCAATGGTTTGAGAACCTTTTGGATATCACATCATCTCAAAGAGCTTAGTCCTTTGCTTACTTGCTCAACATGGGATGCTTACGCATTAGGTTTTACATTTTTGGAGAGTAATATTTTGGTATCCTTGTAGGCATAGCTTCTTCTTCTTCAGATAACTGCATTACCGAATTAAGATCTTCTCCTTGACATCCCTTAGATTTATAAAACAGGCTTCCTGGCCCATATTTTCCAGGAAGAGGAGGTACATAGAAGGTCACCAGTTCCTCAACTTTGTGAGTTTCTCGAGGAGTGATTTCTTTAAAATGTTAAGGAGGAATAGGAGTGACTATGAGTGTAGTCTCTGATGTCGATGGATCTATGGTTGTTTTAAAGTAGGTACATTGCACCTTGCCTTTAAAAGCATATTCAAACTCATAATCAGAGTCAAAATAATCTTCCTCAATCAGTGCTTTACTCGAAAATTCATGTAGACCTTTGAATTTGAAAGGAACACATTCGTCTTCTTCTTCAGTATCACTGTCTAAATGAGGGACAGTGTTATTGATTTTAGACTTGTTCTTTATAGTCTTATGGATATTTGAAACAATTTCTTTTCCTTTATTTATTTTAATTTCATCATTCTTTTTAACTTGTCCTTTTATGGGTTTTGAACTAGATGCAATATTTGTTGGTTATTTTATTAGCTTTGATTCTCTCGGAATGAAGTAACTGGTATTTTAATATATCTTCATTTCATGCATTGCGAAAGGTTGCATATCACCCACAATTTTGCATTCTTCCCTATATTTTGAATATTTCATACATTAATGCAATGTAGATGGGACAATACCATATTCATGAAGCCATGATCAACCCAGCAGAGCTCTAAATGAAGTGTCTGTATCGATCACATGAAATTTGGCTTCTGTATTGAGGTCTCCAAATTTAAAAGGGAGAACGAATGACCCAATAGTTTTCTGTCCCTTCTCATTGAAACCTTGAACCAAGACTTTATCTCGTCCCAGATGTTGTACATCTAGAGATAACCACCTAAGGGTTCTCAAGTTCATAAGATTCACGGAGGAACTAGGATCAATTAAGATCCGTGGTATCATAACTTCATCACTTTCTGCTGTAACATACAGAGGATGATTGTGCTCTGCAGTTCCAAGCATAAGATCTTCTGAAAATGTAATGGCTGGAGGATCTTGAATATACAAGGTCTCCGTTAGACAGCGCTCAGCAAAATATGCTTTGAATTTTTTCGGCTCTTTGAGAGCTTCAATTAAAGTATTACGGAGATCTTCTGACATCAGAAGTGCTTCATATATGCTAAGCTGTGTTGGAATTTTTCTTATGTGGGATAGAATGTTGTAGTTGATCCCTTTATTTTAGTGAAGGCTTCTTGTTTGAATCCTTAGGGATGACTTTTTCATTAATTTTAATTTCTTTTTCTTTATATTTATTTATTAGCTATTTTCTCTATTGAGATGGTAGCACTCGACCACTTCTCAACTGTACTTGAGCTACTTCCTTCATATCTGAATCTTGATGACTTCGTTTGCATCACCTTGCCCCTAATGATGGGCTAGAAGATTCAGAATCACTGCTCAATTTTATATTCTTCATGTCTGCTGTTATGGCGGGCTCTGATTCATCTTCATTTGGGAAGCAGAGTTCTTCTAAGCTGTTATTAGCTTCATGTACCACCAAGCAAGATTCAGTAGGAAGTTCTTCATCTTCTTCCCTTGCTTTTTCATTGATCTGAATATTAGTAATGAAATCAGCAAGTGTGATGGGTTGTCTTGTTGGCGGTATATAATCATCCATATTATTGATGATCTTTTCATTAATACAACCATCCATGGTATTGATAACTTTTTTTCTGCTCTTCTTCTTTTTTTCTTTAATTTATTCTTTCGCGGGTTTTGGTCTTCCTTGCGATATTTGGCTATCTTTTATGAGATGAACTAGCCTTTCCATAACTTGGGTTTGTTTCAACTCAAGTACGGCTCAGTGGTGATTTCCACAATACAGAAACGCCTTTCAATCGTTTCAATATTTTTACAATTTTTTTAGAGACTGCAACTTGTCATCCTTCATCATCGACCAATTTCTCCTTGCCTTTATCTTTGCTTGATAGCACTGGAGATGAGGTGATTACCTTTGTAGATTCTTTCTTGGACGCAATACACGTCCGATAATGTGAATTCTCCTATTTCTATATTTTGCTCTCCAATCTTTGAATATGTAGCAATCTTCAATAGGATGGTAGCGATGGTATGTATAATAGTAGGATTATGGATTGTCTTGGTCTTTTACACTCGGTAGTGGACACTACTTTGAGTGCATGCTTGAATAGTTTAGCCACACTTTCTCTCTTAAAGAATACTCTTTATTCAGCTTTTCCTTAGGGTTGGGGTCATTATTATCGCTCCTTTTATTTATTTTTTTAGTCCTTCAGCGGCCTCGGTACATCATTACCTCAAGTATGAGCTTGGGTTGTGGAGGAATGATATTTTGGTCTTTCTTGATAGCGTAGCTTTTCTTTGTCTACATTATAGACTACCTTACTCTTTCTTGAATGGTGAAATGTGTTTCACCCTTCTTTGATAGCTTTTCCTCTTTTGGATTTATCTTGGATGGCTATCGAGCGTGATAAATTTAATTTCTCAAATTTAGCCATCATCGCGACTATTGAAATGTGATGGTGAAGCCATGCAAAATAAGGCCATCTTATCATCGATGTTGCCCATAAGTAGTTGCATGCATGTCTCTTCTAATTGTTGTTCACATTTCATACTCATATTTCTCCAACGCGTGATATATCTAGTTACTTACTCGTCTTTCTTCCTTTTCTCAAGGGCAAGATCAGCAATAGTTGTCTTCTTGACTACGCTGGTGAACTTTTTAACGAATATGATTTCAAGTTCAAAGTCTTGAAGTCAGACTCATACCATTCAAAAGCGGTGGAAGTCAAGCTACGATGAAATAATAACATCATTACCTACCACAAGATGATGCTGGCTGATCTACTTGGGATTGTCATTTTCGTCAAATAGATTAAACTTCGACATTGAATATCCTTTTGGGTATGAAATTTGATCATACTCCGCGGGATATGGATGACCCTTGCTCACCAATTTTTCTGTTTGCTCCGCAGCTATAATAGCATTGATCTTCTCATTCAAGATAATATCGAGTTGAGAGGCTGTCACGGCTTTATATGTACTTTGTATATTTTGAGAAACAGGTTGCCGGCGACTCATTTATTCTTCCTTGCTTGCTCAATTTGACCCTCAAGCATGTGAGATCATTTATTGGAGGATTGTCATGGCTTACTAGAACTTGATTATTTGGAGGGGATGTTGGACGGCGATATTTTTCATCAGCTGATCATCATTTTCGCTCATTTCATATTTAATTGGCGATTTCTTTATCTTTGGCTTTCATATGGCGTTGGATTTGTCTGCTTGAAGTAGTTGAAGGTGGGATTTTCTTCCCTTTTCCTTCTTCTTCTTCTTCTTGTTGTTCTCTGAAGAGCGGAGGATGCTTCCTCTATTTGAACATTTTGTTATTCTTCAGGTTGAGGGGGAGGTGTTGTTGTACGACGCCTATGTTGGTATTGACGCACACCAGATGACTCGTCAACTTGTTGTACCATGTATACTATTTCGACAGTTATTGCATCATCCTCTTCCTCTTCGTCCCCTTGGACACGAATTTCTAATCGGCGTCTCCAATGGACTTCTGATTCCAAGTGTGGAATTGAGACTTCTTCGATTAGACGACTTCGATCGAAGCTAACCTCCTCTCGTTGAGATGGAGTTGATTGACGACGGGATCCTCAGGAGGATTCTCCAAGGTGTCTACCGTCAGATACTTTATCATCCGGGGCCCTCTTTTAGGCTCCCATCAACTTTGAGTTGGGCGGATCTCAGGAATGCAGATGTCACATCGTGTTTTTTTTCTAAGATAATTTCTTTTTGAGGCATAGGCTTCTATATTTGCTTGTCTTTCTGCCGGGACCTTTCAGCAGCAGATTCATGGACACGTGGTCCAAGTGTCATGCCTCGATGCTCACCGCGTGAGACATGGATTGGTTGGCGTTCTGCTGGAATTATGGGATGAGGTCTCCTTAGGGAGCATCCAACACGATCGATACCTTCTTTTCATTATTCCTCTCTCCTTAGTAACTTGGAGGACCCGATGCACTCTTGCAAATATGGTTTCAAGTTTTCTCACAGGAGGAATTGGAGCCTAACGCTGTCGGGTCCAGAAGGACTGTTTGACCTGACCAGTAGAGCTATTCCATTTTACCCACTTAAGGTTGTCAAACCGGTTGTAGGTAGGAACACTCAGGTTTCATGGTTGTTGTATTTCAGCGGCGCATTGAGCACTCAGAGTCTTCTTTTCTTCTTTGCCTCATTAAGCTTGCTTCGGATGAAGAAGCTTCATCGCCTCCCCAGGGTTCAGTAGGATTGTGTTATTTTGAGGGACTAAGAGACATTCCTCCGGTAACAATCTTTTCATGATTGGAGGTCTCGGCGACGAGCCTCTGACAAAAGTTTCTTTTTGGTGCCAATGATGGTAGTCCGCGATCTTGAGTTTCTTTAAAGATTGCACATGGCGTCTCATACGAGGATAGCTGAGTTAAGGCCTAAACTTGCTCTTGATTGGGATATTTGGAAAATCATCTACCAAATTGGATGGTAGCCAATTCCAAAAGATGATGGCATTTAGATGTTGGCAATCTCGAAAGATTGACAGATGTTGTGAGCTATTTTGGAGATTTCAAAGGTAAAGATTAGCATTGAAAATAGTTACACTATCATCTTTCCAAAAATATAGTACAATAAGAGAACATACTAAACATGCTAAATAAAATCTTAAATGACTTAAGACTTTATTTAGAAAGCTTTTAAATTTTCGCTTTGACTTATCATTTTCCCATTTCATTTTCATTTGTTATTTCATTCATTTTTTATATACTTTTATAATTATAACTCAGATGGAAATAGGAACCTCTAAAATGAATTAAATCGTGGGATCAATTCATATGATCACTTTTGAAATAAAGAGTTATTTTAAGTGTGTGAAAAGCGGATGAATAATAGATAAGACACTACCGAGATTTCATCTCATTTTGTGAGAAATTTTTTTTAGATTTGGTTCGGGTTTCTATAGGCATGAAGCCACATAGTTAATTACCCTGAGAGCACTTTTCGATTAAAATAGTCGATGAATCGTTAAATAAGTATATAATAGCGGTGAGTGAGTTTGAATTATGAAATTTATTATTTTAATTTAAAATTTTTTGGTTGGGGGGAGCGATCATGGCTCCATCATTGATAGGTATTTAAAAAGGTAGTCGAATTGAAGGATTCTACGTACATTACGTCAAGATGACTAGTGGAGTTTGTCTAAGGGGACAAATATAGGTCAACCTTAGCTAACATAAGATTGTCAATCAAATACATTTTATATTTCATAAAGAGCAAAGAACATCTGACGGCATAGAATTTAGATGTCATATCGCAATAACCATAGAGATTGAATCATTTATGTGGTGCCATTTTGGCAAAACTACATGAGGACAGCCATGTCTTATGGGTTTAAGATTATTTGAGAAGATAATGATTTGATTTGACATTTTGTGAGCAAAAATTTCTTAATTTATTACAGACAAATAATGTGGAGGGTGGATTGATTTTATGTTTTAATTTAAATAATTAATTTCATTTTATATTTTATTATTTTATTTGAATGATCATTTTATGGATTTAGATCAATATAGATCATTTATCTTAAAATTTTAATAATAATCATTTTGAATAATTAATATTTTATTTATTCTGATTTATTCTATAGGATCAGTCTATTTATTGTCTCAAGAAGTATAATCCTTCAAACCTATCACCCAAATCAAGATAAAGGATGGTGAGACTTTTACTCTTGTGGGTTTGAACTTCTAAGTTATGTCAAGAGATTCATATTTTATAATTATATAACTTCTCGATATTATTAGCTTGAAATTTTATAATATCGATTTTTAGGTTTTGTTAAAATTTGCTCTATGATCAAACCAGAATTGTAGCTCTTTTATCTTGATTTGGATATATCTTTCTAGATATTTGATCAATGAATACTTCAAATACATACATGTATGCTTTCTTAATATATATTAATAGTGTCTAAGTTGAAGTAGTTTTTGACATGATGTAAAATACAAGTATGAGTTTTGATATGGATTTTTTAGCTTAATTTCCCGGCTAAGACCAAACCGAAAAGCAAAGATCTATTCATTTGTTTTATATCTAACTTGCATAGTTTCTAAATGTGAACATTTCAATGCATACTGAGATCGTTTCTTTTTTTAATATCAGATGGATGTGAATATCTATTGAAATGTAGATATCAATTTGCAAGTTTGACTTTTGATAGATATTTTGTTTTGTTAATTAACTTATAAGACCAAATAAAGTGTAGCATCTATTCGTTGTTTTGCATTTGGGTCAGATATTTGATGTAGACAATGGTGCTTTTATGATATGATATTACACATAATTTTAAATCCTCAAAAAAGAGTAATGATAAATGCACACTACTATTGAGCACATTCACAATATTATGAATTTAGTGAAGTGGAAAAGATTTTGATTAAAGTTATGTTAACCACACTAGAGATCTGAATCTTATATGTAAAGAAATAATAAAAGTTATGAACGATCTAACAGAGATATTTAAAATAACCGAGGAAGTGGGGGATAAGTTGTCCTCACAAATAATCCGTCATCGGAGATCACGTTCCTTCCTATAAGTCCTTCTAAGGGTTGTGAGCTCACACACTCAAGTAGTCACTCAAGAGAAAAGCACAAAAGAATAGTAAAAAAATTTAAGAAGATAACTTTATTCCAAATCAAAGTACAAGCATTACAAGAGCCTCTATTTATAGGATTGAAAGAGAGTTAAGAATACTCAAACCTAACACCATCATAACTACACCTACCACCACCTACTACCAAACCCATCACTCATTCCATACCCACCCAAATGTCATACCTCATTAAATGACTCATGGGCCATGACATAAGAATAGCCCAATACATATAAGCTCAAGACATATGCAAAATATAAAAGCCCAATAATACATAACTTAAATTATAATGAAAGGCCCAATCATGGATTTAAGCATTATGATAATGACGTCGACGACGATGATGCCATCGATTCCCGACTTTAAAGGATTCTCCTGAAAATGAAAATCCAAGTACTCTGTAATAATTATGAGTCGTTGATGTAACTCATCAAATGTAAGCCATGAATCTTCAAGTGGAGAAAGACCTTTCCAACGAACGAGAAGCTTTTCAGTGCCTCCATCAGATGTGATGATAATTTGGTCTTCGAAAATTTGATCTGGACGAAGTGATCTTAAGAAGCGAGATAGTATATGAGTCGATGATGAAGTATGAACCTACATGTCTATACTATTTATAGAGGGAATAGTGTTATTCATGGCTTGCCCATGACACAACGCAACTACATTAATATTGAGAAATCCCAAAGATTCATTGGAAGATCTATTATAAGCATTATCATTTATCTCCTTACAACTTTATAAGGACCGATCTCTTGAGAGTTAATTTCTTAAGAGTTCCGGAAATCTATCTAACTTTAACAAGAACCAAATCTCCCTCATTAAATTTTACATATACTATATGCATCAACATTAGCTTTATATTTATCATAACTCGTAGTAAGTTTTGTTGAATTTCATGATGTAAATCATGCTTTGTGCAAATGAAGATGCAAATGCAAGACCTATATGTTACAGGCAATTCAACAAGATCAATTGGTTTTTTTTGGATCATAACCGCCATAATATGAAAAGTACTCATACCAATTGACCTATTAATTGAACTTATAAGCAAACTCGCAGTAGAAGAACTAGGTCCCAACTAGTAGTATGATCAATCACTACACCTAAGTAAATTTCCTAAGCTTCTATTAACAACTTCACTTTGTCCATCCGTTTGAGGGTGGTAAGTCAGTAGAAAATAAGAGTTTTGTGCCAAGCTTTTTCCATAAAGTTTTCAAAATAGCTCATAAACTTACATCACTGACAATTATCTTAGTAGTCCATGAACTATCTCACGAAAAGAAAATTATATATGTGATGCATCGATGTCTTATAACATGAAATGAAGTGTGTCATTTTAGAAAATCGGTCAACAACTACTGGGATAGAGTCAAAATATTATACAGTATGAGGTAATCCTAAGATGAAGTCCATACTAAGATCTTCCCATGATTTGTGGGGAATTAAGAGTGGTGTGTATATACCATAATTTTATTTTCCACTTTTTGCTACTTAGCAAGTACCACATTGGGCAATGATATGAGCAACATCTTTCTTAAGTTTAGGCCAAAATAACCTATCCTCCATCATAGTTATTATCTTATCACGACCAAAATGACCAGACACACCTCCTGAATGAATTTCCTCAACAAGAAAATTTTGAAGTGATGGGATACATACATAGTTGTGTCATGAAAGAGATAGCCATATATCTCAGATTTGATAATTTAGACTATTAATTGAAACATCAAATTTCAAAGATTCAAAAATTTGTTGAAAATCTTTACAATTAGGATAATCATCTTTAAACCTTTTGAATCCAGAACCTTCACACTCATGGTATTTAATAATGTACATATTCTACTTAAGGCATCCAACTTTGTTCTCAGATTTATGTTTAAGAATAAACGATATTCTTGAAGAAATTGAACCCATTTTGCATTGAGAACTAAGTTTCTTTTGGGTGTTTAGATATTTAAGCACTTCGATAATAAAGTATAAATTCTCGTGAAAGAAGATAATGTCACCAGTAATGTAAAGTTTGAATGACAGCATATAGCTCACGATCATATGTGGAATATTATTGACGCACTT
Source organism: Cymbidium sinense (assembly GCA_021442155.1). Taxonomy (NCBI): domain Eukaryota; kingdom Viridiplantae; phylum Streptophyta; class Magnoliopsida; order Asparagales; family Orchidaceae; genus Cymbidium; species Cymbidium sinense. The sequence goes on from CM038218.1 coordinate 11,876,500, forward strand.
CGTTTAATTTTTCTCTAAAGAAAGCAATATGATGACCTTATTGTTTAAGAACACCTTCAATACCAACTCCAGAAGCATTACATGATACCTCAAATACTTTATCAAAATTTGGCAATTTTAATATCTGTGGACTTGTTAAAGTTCTTTAATTTTAGAGAATGCATCACGACTTTTGTCCAAACAAAGTCTTTTTAAGACATTGAGTTATCGGCCATAATAATGCTAAATCCATGAATAAACCTTCGATAAAATGTGGCTAACCCATAAAAAATTACATACATCATGAATTATGGTTGGGGTAGGCCACTCTTGAATAAAATTTTTTTGGATCGAGATGTCATCAAAAAAGAAAATGAATCCTAAGAAGATTCAAGACATCATAAATGAGCATTTTTTTAAGTGAACATATAGTCTTTCTTTATGAAGCACTTCAAAGACTTGTCGTAAATGTTTCTCATGATCGCTCTTAATTTGACTAAAAATTAAAATATCATCAAAGTACACAACTAAAAATTTTCCAATGAATAATCGTAAGATATGAAATCACCACATAAATGTACTTGGAGCATTAATCAATCCAAAAGGCATTACTAGCCATTCATACAAACCATCTTTTATCTTGAATATTGTTTTCCATTCATCACCTTCTCTCATACGAATTTGATGATATCCACTTCTAAGATCAATTTTAGAGAAAACTATTGATCCAACCATCATATCTAACATGTCATCAAGTCAGGTATGGGAAACCTATACTTAATGATTTTATTTATATACGACTATCTACACACATACGCCAAGTACCATCTTTCTTTAGGGTAAGAAGAGCAAACACTGCGCATGGAGATAAACTTTCCCTGATAAATCATTTTGCTAATAAATCATCAACTTATCGTTTTAACTTTGCATGTTCATTTGGGTTCATACGATAATGTGACAAATTTGAGAGTGATGATCTAGAATTAGCTCTATGGCATGTTGGATACTTCTTAATGGGGAAGCTCACTAGAAGTTCTTTAAGATAATATCTTGATATTCCAATAAAAGTTCACATACTTCGATGAGAATGATTTAACATAGGTTGATTTTCATAGAGGACAACTAATGCAAAAAATGATATTCCCATTAATCTCTTGTTGAAATTGATGTTTATTAATAATATGTAGGATTTCTTTTCTATGGGAGGAGAAGAATTTTGGAAGTGGAGTGACCTCTTTAGGCTTAACTAGATTTAAGACAATTCTCTTACCTTTGAAAATTTATATGTATTAGACGCCCATAATTTGTGACATCCATATCAAAAGCCAAGGTCTACCTAAAAGTGAGCAACATCCATCTAAGAACATCACAACCAAATTTTATTACTATATTCTCCTAATTGAATGGGTACAAGATAACATTGAGATATAAATAGGTCTTATCTACCAAGCAACCTTATAAGGTGGGTCTCGAGCTTCATCCCAAAAGTAGAGGTAGCAATAACATTCATAACTATCAATGATTAACTTACACGCCTTTTCACCACTCTTAAAATAAGTGTGAAAATTGATGCGCCTCCAATCAATATTACTGGGTTACTAACATACATAACTATATGAGACTCATCTAATGCTTCTTCGCATCACTAGCTTCTTCACAAGGGTCAACTGCAATTTGATTATTATTATTTCATTTTGTTGATCCTCATTTTCATAATCTAAGTGTAAGTTTCGACGAGGACAAGTACTTGCATAATGACCAATTTTATCACATGTAAAACAAGTAATGCTAGAAGTCTTGAAGCTGATGTTCCCACTAAAGCTTTTCCTTTTGTTTCACTAAGTCCTTTAGGAACTGCTAAAGTAGGAGGGGTAACACGCGATTGAGAGTTATTTGTAGATGAAGTTGTGAATCGCTTATAAGGTTGTGATCTAAGATATTGTTCAATTTGAGTCGCCACTTGAAATGCATCCTCAAGAGAATAAATTTCAAGTTATCATTTCATTAATATCAACCCGCATCTAAATCTAGAGATTGTGTGATCCTCTCTAACATCACAACGGGTCATCAATTCATCAAACCGTGTCATATACTCAACAACAATTAAAGATCCTTTATTTAAGCTGCATTTCATCCATAAGTTGATCATGAAAATTTAATGGTATATTTTTTCTTTAAAATTTCTTTCATCTCATCCCAAGAAGCAGTGGTTGTCCTAATCGTTGATATTTTGTGTGACATTAATCCAATAAGTCTTAGCATGGCTAGTTAATTTCATGTAGGCAAAATGAACTTGTTTTTCTTCCGACATGGGCATCCAATCAAAATATTAGTCCATATCTACTAACCAATCTAAGAAAATTTTAGGATCAAGTCGACCATCAAAAGTAGGTGGATCAATTTTAACCCTACGAATAACATCATCATCAGGTTCTCTTAAGTGTACGTAGAGGGGCAAAAAATTAGATAATGGTTCTTCGTAATGTTGAGGATAATGCTCATAAGGAGTTCGATGAGCATAACCTTCATCTCATTTTAATTGTCTTCCTATTTGATGAGATGGGTGAGGAAGTGCCTCATCAAACTCGAGATATTCATTAAAGTTGTTCCGATAACGGGTCTAATAGGAGAATGTAGATGAGGGGAGAGGAAGAGGAATGGGATCAACATGATGACCTTCTCTCTCAAGTGGTGTAATTGTTGGGTGAATGTGTTGTGTAAGCCTACCAACTTTTGTTCTAAGGCTTCAAATCTTTTGGAATTCATTAAAGGTTTGTGCATAAGGGTAAGCTTTTCTATTTTTCTAGTAAAAAATTCATAGAATCATATTTTTTCATCTAAGGATTGATCTTGATATCTAAGACCATTACGAGTTGACATGATGATATTCTTTAAAATTTTAATATAAGCAAATATTTAATTAATTTTTTTAAAAAATAATATGCAATGTAATGAAATCAAAGACACGATTAAAAAGTAAGTAAATGCCCTAATTAGATAAAAATTTTGTATATTTTTTTTAAACAATGAATTATAAGATTACTCCAATGCAAAAATAAAACTCAATACTAAACAAAATGTTCTCAAAGAAACATACTTGCTCTAATACCAAATATGATGTGGGACAAGGGTGCTTTTTATGATATGATATTTATTACACCGATAATTCTTAAATCCTCATGAAAGAGTAATGATAAATGCACACTACTATTGAGCACATTCACAATATTATGAATTTAGTGAAGTTGAAAAGATTTTGATTAAAGTTATGTTAACCACACTAGAGATCCAATCTTATAAGTGCAAAAGATAATAAAAGTTATGAACGATCTAACCCAGTGTGATTTAAAATAACCAAATGCTGATAAGTTGAAGTCAATTCTACAAACAAATCGTTGTGGAGATCACATTCCTTCCTTAGAAATCCTTCTCTAAGGGTTGTGAGCTCACACACTCAAGTAGTCCGCCACTCAAGAGGAAAGCACACAGAAGAATAGTAAAAGAAATTTAAGAAGAAATTTTTATTTCAAATCCAAGTACCAAGCATTACAAGAGCCTCCCTATTTATAGGATTGAAAGAGAGAGTTAAAAATACTCAAACATAACTCCAAACTCAAACCTAACACCATCATAACTATACCTACCACCATTATCAAACCTATCACTTATTCCATACCTACTCAAAATGTCATACCTACTAACCCACTGGTGACATAAGAATATCCCAATACATATAAGCTCAAGACATATACAAAATATAAAATCCCAATAACACATAACTTAAATTATAAGAAAAGGCCCAATCATGAATTTAAGCTTTATGATGATGACGTCGAAGATGGTGACGATAATGCCCTGCATCAATATTTCTCCTAAATGTTTGATCTAATAGACATTTCAACATATATATGGGTATTTGTTCTTTTAAAATATTATACGGACATGCCAATGTCTAAGTTGAAATAGTTATGTTTAGTATCACATGTCACCTTTAATATATGTTATAAAATAAGTAGTGATTTATTTTTTGATCAAACATGTATCTATTTTTGTATTTAACATTCTCAAATGCGAATCAAACAATACTGCTCTAGATGGTCAAGCCTACATCCTGCTCAAAGAGATAGGATATATACCTTCACTTCAAGTGAACATTGTTCTATAGCGATATGAACTTAAACCCTTCTCGACTCATCATGAATCAAATATGTATATCTTTATAAGATATACCTTTAACCTTTAAAGTAAAGTACTAGCAAAAATATCTATTTTAAGAGAAATTTGAGGAAAGGTTATAAATCTGTATAAGTTTGCACGTCACAACCAAACCCCATTATGCATATCAGAATTTGGATGGATAAAGATCAATTCAAATATAAGCATGCATATGAGTTTCCATTCGATGTCTCTTCAAATTTGAAAGAGAGCTTTATGTTTAATGACACCTTTCATATATTCATAGAAAGGAAATAAATGATACTAATGTTAATGAAGTTATTTCCCATTTTTCATTATCTCATTCTTTTACATAAAAATCAACTAGAACTTAGGCTTCATATAAAGCAAGTAATTTTGGAGGATCATATCCTATCTTTATATTAATGTAAGATATAAATTTAACACTTGCTTATGGATATAATATGAATATTTATGAGGTAAAATTTTAATATTACTAATCAGAAACTAAAAGAGGTTTAAAATATATTAAACATATTTTGAAAATGACATTTTAAAAGCCCATTAATTCAAGTATAAAGCCATTCATGCAAGATATAAGTTTGACACTTATTTATGGGTGTAGCATGAACATTCATTAGGTAAAATATCATTTTAATATTGTCAATCGAAGCTAAAAAAATTGAAATTGCATTAAACATTTCTTCAAAATGACATTTTAGAAGCTCATTTGCACTTCATGATTTTTGTATAAGCCCATTTACAAGATTAAGCCCAATGACCTTTTTTTTTTATAAAGAGAAAGTTCACTATTTCTAAATGGGCCACTTGCTTTTTTTAGAGGCCTAGGTAAAAAAAATGTTTTAAAAGATAGCCCATGATATTATGATCCAATCCTATTTAAGATGGCCCATGTTCCTCTTTTAGCATAACGTGCACTCATAAATGAGAGAAGAGGAAATGACAAAAGGAGTAAGGATCTCTCCTTAGATCCATGTTCATGTCATGAAGCATTAAGAGAAAAATGGCAAAAGAGTTAAGATCTCCTCTTAGATCCATGCTCATGTCTTGAGATATTAAGAAGGAAATGACAAGAGGAAGTAAAGATTTTCCCTTAAATCCATATTCATGTCATGAAGCATTAAGAGAAAAATGGCAAAAGAGTTAAGATCTTCCCTTAGATCCATGTTCATGTCATGAGACTTTAAGAGAAAATGACAAAGGGAGTAAAGGTTTTCCCTTAAATCCATATTTATCTCATGAAGCATTAAGAGAAAAATGACAAAAGAGTTAAGATCTTCCCTTAGATTCATGCTCATGTCATGAGGCTTTAAGAGAAAATGACAAAGGGAGTAAAGGTTTTCCCTTACATCCATGTTTATGTCATGAAGCATTAAGAGAAAAATGGCAAAAGTGTTAAGATCTCTCCTTAGATCCATGCTCATGTCATGAGGCTTTAGGAGAAAATGACAAAGAGAGTAAATGTTTTCTCTTAAATCTATATTTATGTCATGAGGCTTTAAGAAGAAATGCCAAAAAAGAGTAGAGATCTCCCTCTTAATGGTATGTAAAATAAAAATAAAAAATTAAATGGGATGACACAAGTTCTATCTCTCTTTTTTTTGGCTTCATGCTAAGGAGCTAATCATTATAAATAAGTAAGAATTCTTCTCTCATGAAAACTCTACTCTCATTTCTCCCATTTTTCCTCACAAGATATATTGCAAGCCTAAGTCCTCTAAAGGAGTTTATCCAACTTGCAAAGGAAATGGTCTAATTCATACCACATTGACTTGTAAGTTATTTCTAACTTGATATTTTAGATTTATCCATCATTACCTCATATGAATGAACATTTGATGGTAAAGCAATATTTAGATCATGCAACAATAAGATACATCCCTTTCTATTTTCAACTATACATAAGCATGTAAAGATTGTTGCAAAATGAGCAAGGAAGATAGGATAAATATCCATACTAAACTCATGATCACATATCCAAAAATTTATACTTTGATTAAGCAATTATCCATGCTGATTTCTTTATCTCAATCTTATTTCATGAGTTAGGCAAAAGGGAGACAATTATGTCATAAATATATGCTTAGTAATAAGAAAATATTTAAATCACATGACACATAAGTTCTCTTATTTTCAAATAACTCATTCATGTAGCATAATCACCATTTAGACAAAAGAGATTTGAATTTTAAGCAAGTATTTGCCTCATAATATGAAAATTTAAATGACAATTGAGCTAAGTATTGATAAACACATCATAATTGCCACATGATAGGATAGTTTGCATGATACTAAGTTAAGCGTAAATACACATATGTATGATATGAAAATTCAAATAATAACTTAAGTATTTGCATCTCCTTTTTTTATCAAAATTTTAGAACCTCCTCATCCGATAGTAGCTGGAGACAGCCTTCCCACCATGCCAAGAAAGGCTTGCATGGTAGGTGTCGTGAGACACCATGGCCAAAAGTTTATTTGCCTACCACGTCAAGAAAGACGTGCATGTGTTAACATAGCAATAACATTTCCTTGTAGCATTGGAACAATACATACAAGTATTTATATCAACAGATTTCTCTGCCACGTTGAAACAATGAAAACATGTACTTATCATAAGTTTCCAGATTGGAACAATGTGAAGTGTACTTATCAGTAGATTTCACGTTGGAACAACGTGAATGTAATTTATCAGTTTTCCCCGCATTAGAATAATGTGAGGTCTTATAACAAAATAATTTTAAGTTTGTATTTACACTTAAGCATGCATGTATATGTACTTAAGCAAGACATGACATTTACAAGTGCATGACATTGGAAACACCAACTAAATTTTCAATTGCATATACCGTTTTCCTCTCTTTTCTTTTTGGACATAAGTGATGCAATATATTTCTCTAATTTGATAAATAAGAATTCAAGTGTCATATCATCAACATATGTTTCATTTATTGTTACTAAGTGAATAAAGAAACATTGCACTTTGTATTTACTTTCCCCATTCCATGAACAATTGCATTTAAGTAGCATGTGACAATCTTTCCTTAAAAAAATCATGTAGCCACAAGGGTTTAAGCTACTTAAACACATAGCCACATTAAGGTTGGTATTACATAGGCCCAAAAGAGAAATTTCAGGTTTAGCAAAACATTTGTAAAACCCATAGGACTTGAAGGATTTTACTAGATAACAAGATATGCTTGATATTGCATAATTTCATGAGAAGATCTCTAAAATTAGTATTCATCTTCAAGAATTTCAAGTTTTGAAAAAAATCACATTCATTTTTTGCTAAGTAGTAAATAGAGATAGAAAATGAGGCCAAAGTAGCAAATTTTACATAAAGTTCTCATAAGTCATTTCAAAGCATTATCACTTGGATGAAAACTCTTAATGAATTTAGTCCACATGAGATGCACTATTTCATTTAGACTTGATAAGATCCAAGAAATCAAATATGAAGTAATATTTGCATTTGGATTTAAGAACCAAGAAATCTGAAAATAAACTTTGCTCAAATCCTCTTTTTCATGATAAGAAACACCAAGGAAGGAAAATAGGATCAATCTCATGAGATTAAGCAAGTAAATTCAAAAGATTAGCATATAATAGCACTTTTCATTTGAATTCAGCAAACTAAGAGAGAAACTAAAGCTAACCCTCATCTCAAGTCATGATAACAACCACATAAGATAGGCAAAGTGAGTATCAATCCATCCATAGGAAAATTGAAGCGTGAAAAGAGAAGGAAGCTCACATATAACTTAGGGTTTGAGTCATATACCCTATTTTCACATTTCTAGCTTCACTTTGAACATGTAATGAGACTTTAGCAAGTATTGTTTTATCCAAACAGCAAATTGAATATCAAAAAGAGGAGGGGACTTGCTAAGAGTTTAGGGTTTGAATCACACAATATCCCAAAATTCATTCCCATGCTTCTAACTCAGTTTTCAACAAGTGACACAATTCTAGCAAATATTTTTTACCCAAATAGCAAATTGAATATGAAAAGGGAGCATAATTTGCCAATAGGTTAGGATTTGAGTCACCCAACATTTCTAAACTCATTTCTATGTTTTTCCATTTTCATTTTAGGCATATAAGGAAGACTAGCAAGTGTTAACTTTTCCCAACAACAAGAACTGAAGCATAAAAGAGAAAGGGGACTTGTATATAATTTAGGATTTGAACCACACAACACTTCAAACCCCATTTCAAATTTCAGATTTCATCCTAGCATATGAATGAGGCTCGACAAATGTAATTTCATCCATGGAAAATCATTTCAAGTAAAATAGAAGCATAAAATCAGTAATAACAAAAAATTACATGAGATTTGGGCCATACATCATCCCAAATCTTTGAAAAAACTCTAATATTATTCTAAGAAAAGAGGAGATTAACAAATCACACTCTCCAAATGAAACCAAATGTATAAAACATTCTTGTTTGGCATTGATTTATAAGGATTTAGCTCACTAAATCAGAATCCTACCAAACACCATCGAGGATTTAGTAAATCACATGCCGAACCGTAAATCAGAAGACGCAATAAATCCGGATTTGTTAAATCAATTCGCGATTTAACGGATTTAGAAAGAACCTCGTGGTATGAACTGAGTCCTCAACTCCTCTCGATCGTAGTTTTTCGCTTACAGATGTGCCACTCTTCTTCTAGCTGCTATCGATCTCTGATTGTTGGTGTAACGTTTTCATCAAGGCATTCTTCAAGAACCAACAGACGCTTTGGATTTGATTGAGTGATCTCTTATCCTCTTCACTCTTCTCCCTCTTTCCTCTTCCCATTTTCTCACAGACATCGACGAATATTCCCTCTCATTCTCCAAAGAACCAAGGCTTCCTTGTTCCTCCTCTCAACCAAGAGTCTCATGAATCCCTCCATCTCGCTTCTCTACAGAAAGCAAATCCTGTGGATATATGTAAAGGGATTCCCCTTGACAGAGCACTCTCCATAACCTTCACACTATCTATCTTGCTTATTTTATTTACAAGTTGAAAATTGGTTGAGTTTTCCACTATACAAAATTTAAAATTTTATTTTCTGATTTCATTATTCAAGAAGGTTTCTTTCGCTTAAAAAAACGGAATGATGAAAGGATTGCTTTGCATCTTATCTCATTAGATCTGCATGAATTTCTTCTGATTGTCTTTAAACTATTGTGAGGAGAAGTGGAAATGAAGTTGTAGATTTGTGAAATAAATTATTATTTTTGATGTTTTGTATGGAGAACTTTTGATTTATTGATGTGTTGTCTCATTTATCGGTTTGAAGAAGTTGGATTGTTTGGCTTCATATTTGCTTTCTTTGTCATAGTTACTTCCAAATCATTGACATTTAAAGTAAAAAAAATATATAAAAAATGAGAAATGGTACATATGTGAAGCCTAAGATCATGTTTGATTTGCAAATTTTAATGATTGAAAGTACTATCTGCTTTGAGTTGATGTTGAATTAAACTTTCCTCGCATTATATTCTGATTTTTGATATTATGTGATTTCCAACATTTAAACTAATGTTAAAGTGGGAAACATGAAGAATTTTGAGATATGTATAAGCCAAAAGCCTGCATATAAAGAATTCAAGTTTAACTGCTAGAGTTGTCTTGTGAAAATTCGCTTTTTGTAGATTGATTTATAACTGATTGAGTTCATATGGCTTTTATTTTTTTTTTAAAATAGTTTTGTTGTGATTGTATGTGTTTAATATTAAATTGTTTATTTTATATTTTAAAATATTATTATTTAATTATAATTTAACTTAAATCATCATATAACTTACCAAACATCTTTCTGATTTGTGATTTAATAAATCTACCAAACACTTTTCGTGATTTAACAGATTTACTAAATCCAGGTTATACCGATTTACTAAATCCTACTAAAATAAATCCTGCAAACACCCCTTAAGATAGAGACACGGATGTGTTGAAAAAAGAGGAAAGGAAGAAAGGGGTTCATCAACAGGTTCTGCCATGGCTCACAAGAGAGACTAATGGCGTTGAGGCTGGGTTTGGAGCTCCCTACCGATCGGATGAATGGAAGAGAGGAGATCGCACGAAAGGGGAAAACTGAAAGAGGAGGATCGCACGAGAGGGGAGGAGTGCTCGGCCGAAGTTGGAAGAAGAGATCGAGCTCCTTCATTTAGGGTTAGCCGCGCTCATTGGCGCCAAATGGCAACCAATAGGACATAAATGGGTGTCCGATCTAATTGGTAGGCTGGGCGGTGTGATTAGGATAAGGGTTAGAGGATTTAAGCAGTTAGGCAACTATCAATTAGCTTAATTACAAATTAACATAATTTCACGTCAAATATTACGAAATTACTTTGCGTGACAAAACCTAGCAATATGGGTATCGATTTTAAGTATTTTTGTTGTGCCGGACGCAATGACGCGATTGATTTCATGATCGAAGGTCATTTAGACAATGTCGGCGATGGTCGAAGTGAAATTGAGCTTGAATTGTGCGACGTTGCGCTTGAATCGATCGACGTTCGCTTACACTTTGCTGAATTGATCGCAGAAGGCGTTGTCTGTTAGATTTCGACATTTTGACGATAATGGCGTGATCAATTTCACGAACGGAGGTCGTTCGGACGTCATCACGGCTTCTTCACCTCGATATGCGTGTAATTTCATTAAAATTTGATTTTACTTGATTGATTAATTATGAATTGATGGAATAAGCTTCATTTGATTAATTTTAATATTTTGAACGCAATTATGCAATCAAAATTTTCGATTTAGAAATATTTTAATTAATTTTGATCGTGATTATGATGTTTTAATTTTCAATTATGACGTACTGATTTTCATAGATTTTATCGTCGCTTAATTTGAATAATGACATATACTTGTAGGTCAACAATAATTATATTAAATCCACTGTTAACTGATATAAGGAATAAGTGAAAAATATAGTAATCATAGAAAATTTGAAAAATGCCTTCTAAATAGAATCAATATATGATATAATTATTACATGTGATGACTATTTCAAATATGATCAAAGTGAGGATGGGGCTACTGTGAATTTTGATGCTTATGGAATTTTTAAATTTTAAGTTTGGTCGCTGATTAATTTTAAATGTAAGGAATGCAGATAAAAAGAATTCAGAAAGGATTACTTTGTTTTGAGAGTTTTACAAATTCATGATTGCTTTTTCATTTTGGTTAAAAATGTAATGTAAATATTTTGAAGGTTTGATGCACGAGCGGTGGCGAGACCACGGTGGTGGCCGCCGGTATCGCCGCAGCTGCGGGCGGCGACGAACGGGGCTTGGCTGGCCGATCACTTTATATTGGTAGATATTTGGAATTACCCCGAAATCCAAATAAACCAAAAATGACCTTTATAATATATTTGGAAGATATTACATTACATTGGAAATTTACTTTTACTTCAAATCAAACACCAAAAGTTAAAATCAGTAACCGATTCAAACGCAACCAAAATTCTTAGTGAATGCTTTCTTTAAATCACATATTAATCTTTTATTTTATATTAACATATAAGATCGAGATTTCTGTTTAACATCTTTACGATGATAAATTAAAGGAATGATGGTTTATCATAAATATGAATTACTTTTAATTTTATGAGTTTTTATTTTTATTTTATTTTATTTTTTATTTTGAGATTTATGCCTTGATCCACCTCACGTCGCCTCACTAAAAAAAACATGTCAATCTTGATTTCATCATTTTAAACCTTGATATCTAATTATGTAGTTGATACTGCTACTATGATTGCCAAAGCTGCTGCAGCATCAGTAGTAGTTGCAATGAAGAGCCTTAGTCCATAGGGATGCGTCAACCCCGTAGTGTTAGAAACTTTGGAAGTTGTATGGCGGAAGTAAAACATGATCAACACCTCCAAGCAATGCATTCTCCTGTCATACTTTTCTTTCGTTCTATGAACGAAGTGGATCTATTTTATCAATTTTTCTCATGAGATTGAACAAGACACTAACTCTTATACTGAAAATCTATCTTATGATGATGGTTTTCTACTTCCTATCAATTCATCTCACTCTTTATACCATCAAATTTCTTCCTTTTTGTTGGTGTGAAGATTTTGAATTTCCTGTTGTATATCCATGAAGAGATATGCGCATCATGAAATGTCAGGAGATATTGAAATGCTCGGACCAATGCATTTTGTTTGTCCCTATGACCCGCTTTTTTTAATGAACATTCCATGCCATGTAAAATATTCACTTAATATTTAACGGTTGGAGTGGCGAGCTTTCAGCTGACAAATATTGCCTTGAATTTTTAGTTATGGATGATGCCTCAGCATCTACTATGGCTCAAGTAAATTTTAACAGTGCTTTCTATAGCTTATAGTAATTTCGATGCATGCTATTATTCATGTTAATGATGTTAACCCTATATGAGTTTCTTGCACATTATCTTCCTCAGGCTTGGTTTCCATGGTAATCTTTCTTCTTAGTTATAGAACAAGACACCGCACAATAATAGTATAAAATATTGAATTTTTGGATATCCAAATATGCACTTGGTGTTTTTAGAACTTGCAAATAAAATGTATGTTTCATGCCAATTCTAGTAGACAACTAGACATTGGTCTGAGTATTATAGCATCCCATGCTTTCAGATGACTCACTCTATAGCAAGCGTTATTGTTGATTTAGATGAATTTGTAATATTGTTTTGCGTGTTCAAATATCCCTTGTGATGCCTACAAATTTGAAAGTATTAATTTTATTAATTTGGTTATTTGATTTAGATATTATTATTTGATGATTTTTGTGAGTTCTCGATTTCATATTGTTCTGCAATTTTATTTGTCTTTTAGTATTATTAACTTTCTGTAAATTGATTCTTTGGTCGACATGTGAAATTTTATTTGTTCTGCAATTTGGATCAAATGCATTAATTTAGAAGGTGCGAACTGTTGAAAAGAAGTGTAATTTTCTTTAGCAATCGGTAATGTAATGCACTACTCCGCTTATGTTTCCAGCACAAATTTGTTTTTGTCATGTGCCTATGGAAAATCAGTTTAAGTTTGAATGGAATTTATATAGAATGTAATTTGAGAGCTTCTAACGTTTTGCTGATGGAATAGTTAGAATTGTTATGGAGGTATTGTTGGAAAAACATTAAAATAATTTGAGAAATTCGGAGCAAAATTTAGAACGAAAGTAAATAAAATAAGAATCACAGAGAACATCAAATTTTACGTGAAAAATCACAGTCACACCACACCTAGAAATCCATTATAAAGAAAAAAGTGAGGAGAATTATACCAATCACACTTCACTCAAGCTTCTTCATACTTTTCTTACTCTAAGATGCTCACTTTTCACTTATACTCTTAAGAGAATTAAGAAAAAGATACTTAAAACAACATAGTGCCGCGGTGCTGTGAAACTAGTGCATAGGCGCTGTCGACTCTGTCATTTTGCTCTACTGCATGGATTTTAGCGCTGGTTAACTGTAGCACCACACTATTCCCCCGATGTCGTGGTGTCAAGGTACTATCCTCACCGTCTTCTTGGTGCATTCCCACGAATTCTGGCATCGTGTCACTCTCTTCCTAGCATCAAGGCGTTGTCTTGTCTGTCTCTGAAACTAGGACTTTCTTATCATAGCATTGAGACGTGCAGATGTAACATTGAGGTGCTATACACCAACAAAATCTTTCGTGGGCTTTGCCACAAACCCTCGAGCAAGTGGCGAGCTGCCCTCCTATAACCCCTAGTTAACTCACCGCCAAACATGACTAGCGAAATTGAGGCTTGAGTCCACTCCACAAATGTGACAAAATATATATGTATATTTGAAATCTAGTTATTTTGATTGGTTTGAGCTGAGCAAAATAAATTATAGTTTCTTTAAGTAGTTTTTCATTTTCTCCATTCAAGTTATTTTGAGTTGGTCAATGGTCGACAAAATAATCGAAACTATCTATTCTGAAGAAGCTCTACTGAGTTATGTATTCAGTTAACAGTATTCATTAGCATCTCATCATTTTAGCGCTTATATTGGAAATCATGAGAAAGTCTTCTGAAATTTTTTTATTTAATTATTTGGAAGTTGGCGAATTCACACTCGAACTCACGCACGCATACAATTGCCAACAGTTGAACGTTCGCCGCTATGGGAGCCCAAGGTAACTAACTTATCGCTTGGTTGTTTGGAATAGGTGAGTCTTCATTAGTACGGCTCCTCCTAGAATGTAACTGATGATGGTAAAGATATATATTTTTTATAATTATGTTTGCTCCGTAGGCTGCTGATATGTATTTTTACGCCTAATCTGATGCATTATTCATTTCATTCAATGTGTAAATAATAAATTAATGTTAACTATGTTTTATGCGATATTTTTTATGTTTCAATTTGCATTAAGTCTCTCTCGCTCTCTCTCTGATATAAACCCAAATACGTAAAACACATCTCGGCAGAGAAAAAAATATCACAATGGCTCAAAGATTTTATACACTATTAAGCATTACTGAAAAACAGAGAAGAAGACTTTATGAAATAAGAAGTTACAAGAAGCAAAGTCACTGTAAGATAAAATAAAGATAGACTGATAATAGACAAAGCTACAAAAATGCTCAAATCAATAGAATATATGAGAAATTACAGATACAAAGACTAATATCACAGTATAGAACAGCCTTCAACAAAGTTAACCACATAACAACTACAAATGGCCAGAATACCAAAAGTATTTGCTCTTCCAGAATAAATCCTGCAATAATATCCAGAGACAGAAGCCATTCAAACTTCAAACAGCAACAATAGCTCTACAGAGCCGGATCGCTACAAGAAACAATGTAATGAAAACAGAAGGAATTCTTGACAAGTGTAGAGCAAAATACAAGGATTATAATATAACAAGAAAGAAACCAACTTCCACCAAAGCAAAGAGATCGACAAACCGTAATGAAATAATGGCAAAGAAGGAAGATTCTTGAAATATGTAAAGAAGTCTTAGATCTAGGATAATAAAGAAAGTAGAGAGTATAAATAGAGGGTATGTAATCCCTATTTCTGAAATTAAAACTTGTTTTTCTCTGCTCCTTCATCTTCTCCTTCTTCCTCTAACATTTTCTTTCTTCTTTTTTCTCCCCTGCAAGAAACCCTCTTTCCCTCCTGAGCTAATTGTCGCCAAAGACAGAACCAAACTTATCCCTTCCCTTCAATTGACGTGCTTTCTTCCCAAGCTTCATCCGACAAGAGACGGCCATTTGGATCCCACTATCTCAATCAGACGGCTCCTAGTCAATCAAGATCCATCTGAGTTCTAGGTTAAGATCAACGGCCAAAGTTATTCTCTGTGAACCGGCTCCCGGTTTAAGCAAGTGTGAACCCGGTTCATATCATTATGTTTTTTCCGCAAACATCAATGGCGTAAGAAACAAGGCACACAAAACTCTAAGAAGAAGATTAAAGATGATGAACAAATGATATCTATTACTCTAATCTTGAATGAAGTTTCAAGAAGATTATCTGCAATTGAAGCCAAACTGGACAATTCAATTAAAGAACAATCACAATGTAGAATTTAATTCCCAACCTAAAAACTACAATCAAAATGCTAGACCAGTTAAAGTAGATATGCCAAGATTTAATGGTGAAAATCCAAGAGGCTGGTTATTCAAGGCAGATCAATTTTTTCAATATTATAATCTGTCTGAAGATCAGAAGTTTATCATAGCCTCAGTCTATATGGATGGACCTGCCTTAAGTTGGTATCAATGGATGTATTTAAATAAATAATTGCATTCATGGCAACAATTCAAAGATCGTCATTCGAGGTTTACATTCTCGATTTAAGAGGAGAATTAGCTAAATTACAACAGAAAATAACAGTACAAGACTTTTATAATGAGTTTGAAGAATTGGCTAACTAGATTGTGAATTCCAATTCTTACAAAGTCGCTTTGAATGGGTTAAGACAAGACATTAAGAGAGAAGTTAAAGCTTTTACCAAATTCACAATAAAGCTTTCCGCTAGCTAAACTAATGGAAGACAAGTTAGATATGACAACAAGAACCTCAAGATTCAATCAAATAATAAACATCAAACATATCAACAACCTCCGACCCAACAATGTCACTTCACACAAGAATATTAACAACAAACCAACTATTCCAATACAAAGAGTCACACAACAAGAAGAAAGAAAGAAAAAGGGATTATGTTTTAACGTGAGAAATTCCATAGGGGCCACATATATAAATCAAAGTTATTTGCCCTCATGGTGATCAATGAGGAGCAGGATTACAACCTGCAGGAAAATCAAGAAGAAAATCAATACAAGAAGATATTCCGTTTCAATGCTTTCAGTCACCAAATCTAGAACCCTAAGACTACAAGTGGATGTTTGAAATAAAAAAGTGCAAGTACTTATTGATAGTGGTTCAACCCACAACTTTACCCAAATTAAAGTTTATAGACCACAAGAACACCGCATCGCTTTCAAAGTGTTAGGAAATGGTGAAACTTTAAAATGTTCAATTTGCTCTAATATTCCTATCCAACTACAAGGATACACCTTCATCATTGCTATTTGCCAATGCAAGGAGGGTGGTATTAGGTGTTCAATGGCTAGAATAATTGAGGAGAATGTACAACCGATTACAAAAGCTCACTATGAAATTCCACTATAAGGACTAAGGTAACCGCAGGGGATACATCCTCCAAGGTGGACAAGATTACCTTCCATCGCCACTAAATTAAAGACAAGAAGGAGATATTATCATACTTACAGATTAGAGAAATAGAGAACATTTCCCTACAAAAGAATTTACCAAGGCATACAACATGTATTATCTTAATAATAGAGTTATTTCAAGTTCCAAAGAAACTTACCTCCAAAGAGGGATATAGACCACCGTGATTCCACCGAACTCAACCAAATCAAAGTTAAAAATTATAGATATCCATATTTAAAACAAAATTGAAAAATTAATTAAAGAAATGTTGGATATGCATAATAAGGGAAAGTACTAGCCTTTTTCTTCTCCAAACTCTAATAAAAAAAAGGATGGAACTTGAAGATTATGTATTGATTACAGAGCCTTAAACAAAGTGACTGTCCCTCTGATAGATTCCCCATCCCAACTCCAGAAGAGTTAATGGATGAATTATATGGAGCCACTATTTTTTCTAAACTTGATTTGCGTTCATGATATCATCAAATAAGAATGGCAGAAGAAGACATTTACAAAAACCTTCGTAACACATGAAGGACATTATGAATTTATAGTAATGCCATTTGATTAACCAATGCACCATCAACCTTCCAAGCACTAATGAATTGCTTAAATCCATTTTAAGAAATTTGTATTAGTATGATACTCATATATAGCCAAACCTTGGAACTACACCAAAGACATCTACAAGCAGTTTTGGAACAACTAAAGCAACATACCATGTTTATTAAACCATTCAAATATTCTTTCATTCAAGATAAAATAGAGTATTTAAGCCACATATTGTCTGCACAAGGGATAGAAGTGGACCCCAAGAAAATTCAAGCAATCAATCATGGATATACCAAATTCGCTTAAACAATTAAGAGGCTTTTGGGCTTAACAGATATTACGTAAAGTTTGTTAAAACTATGCAACAATTGCTCTCCTTTAACTTCAATGCTAGCTAAACAACATTTCCAAAGGATAAGAAGAAAAAAAAGATTCACACAATAAAACAAAGCTATGGTATCTTTACCGCTTTTAGCATTCTCAAATTTTTCTATACCTTTATTTTGGAAACAGATGTGTACTAAATAGAGATTAATTCAAAATAGTCCCTTGCCTATTTCAAGAAGAAATTATCTCCCATTACGTAAAAATATCAACTTATAAGAGAACTTTATGCTATATAAAAAGATGGAGGCAAGATTTGTTAGCAACAAGTTCA